>CM040238.1:245427001-245827001 GCA_022545495.1 Chrysanthemum lavandulifolium
AAACCAATCTAATCCTACCATACACCTTCTTAGAGTGTCATGGGTTCCTAATCACCATCAAGACCAATGAATACCAAGGGGATAATTATAGGATGACCATAATATATATATAACTCTAAAATCAAGTAAAAATGGTATAAATCACATATGTCTTGCATGTTGCTCCAAAAATGAAAAGATACATATGAAATGAAGAGGAAACATGAAAAATGATAGAAACATGCTTACAAGTGAATATGATGAGGTGCAAGTAACAAGGTTAAACCTAAACACTCTTGGTTTTTATTTCAAAACCTAATAAAGAGAGTTATCTAGATTGTAATGCTTGTGCTTGCAAAATTTTTGTGATGATCCCTTGAAGAACCCTATGATGGCCGGTTTGAGGATGAAAGAAACAAGAGAGAAAAGTGATTTTTATCTAACTTGAATGATTGTGAAGTATAAAGTAGAAGTATATAATTTGAGGTGAAGTGTAGAACTAGGTTTGTAGAAAAAATTACCATCAATAAATGCAATCACTCCACTTGACTCACCCTCAAACCGGTTTTGGGGGGATGTATATCAATAATACATTTTTTTTTTTTTTTTTGTATATATTGTGTAATTTTGTTAAAAGAAAAGTAAGTGAATTGTTTATGTATTTATAACTTGTATATAAAATGTTAGTGTATTTAAGGAAATTTTAGGTGAAAGAAATTTTAATTGATCAAAATAGAGTATGATGATATCATAAAAATTGTAAAAATACATTCCTTGTAAAATTTGAGTGATAAAATAATTATCGTACGCTTTTAAGAAAACGTCAGAATAATATAAATTCAACGATTTATATACGAAATAAATTCAAAACACTAGGTAAACTCAAAATATAGTTTATATAACTAAATGTAAGTATAAAATATGTGGATCATTTTTGAAAATGTGGATTAAATATTCAAAATAATAACTCACGCGATAACGCTTATTTAATATAAAATTTACGCGTTTAAATGTGAAATGCAATGCCATGAACGAACTAATATGATACATATATAATTTAAGAAATGACCGATTTTTGAGAATTGTGACATGCTCTAACCGATCAATACGTCTTTGTCGTTGTCACCACAAAACCGATGTGACCAAAATATGCATAGTGTGTTCTCAAGTTCCATCATTGTTAGAAAGAAGAGAAGATAAAGAGAGAGAAGAGAGAGAAGAGAAGAGAGAGTCCCTCTTCCTCCCAAAACCCGAAAGAAACTTTGATGCAACAATAAACACTACCATCTTCCTTCCTCAATCATTTCCTTTCTCCAATTTCTCCCAAAAACTCACGAACACAGCTTTGACTGTGTTTCTTCCTTTTGATTTCTTTTCTCCCCAAAACAAACTCACGAACACAGTAATTAATTGATGATTATAGAGTTCTTGATATATAATAAGCTTTAATTTTCGTAAAGGGTATATGACTATCAATGACATAAATTTTCAACCAGACTGTCCTTACGATAAAAAAGATAAACTACTAGTCTTTTCTTGATGTAGATCTCAGTATCGGCTGGCGATTTCTTGCTTAGTAAAAGTTTATAGGACTCTTGCGTCTTTGGGAAACACCGAGGTATATATTTTATATTCATATTCTTATGCCTCTTCTCAAATGATTGTTTAAAAGTTCTATTCACGGTATTCTACTATTGGTTGCAGGTTGCATCACTATTAGCAACAGCGGTGGAGTATCTTCTTACTGGGGAGATTATGCAAATGAGCATGTCGGCAGAGCACTGTAATAGGTATATATACTACTATTTTTCTAGTGATTTAATCTGTTCACACAATATTTCATTTGATTAAATATTATTTCTTTAGCATGGATTACTACATGCAGAAGACATTCTACAAGACTGCATCACTTATTTCAAACAGCTGCAAATCCATTGCTCTTCTTACTGAAACAACTGAGGAGGTTGCTATGTTGGCATATGAGTACGGAAAAAATCTGGTGTGTAAGCATTAAAAGTGGTTTTCTTTGGGTTGGTACAATCTCAGTTAGGGAAAAGGTTAAATGATTCATAAGCTAAAAGGAGAACTGGTCAAACCAATTGAAATTCAGTTATAAAAATAATATAAGAATTGGACTAAAGTGTGGCAACTGAACCTTAACCGAATCATTATATCCCGTACTAAACATAACATGCTCCAACACAAAGATGTTTTGACCTGTTACCCAAGCACTCTAACACATCTGCTTTGCTTTCCTTCAGGGTTTGGCGTTCCAGTTAATTGATGATCTTCTAGATTTCACAGGCACGCCATCATCTCTTGGGAAGGGCTCGTTATCTGACATTCGCCATGTAATCAATTCATTTCTCTCGTATATTCTAATGATTTTTAAATTCCCGATAGATTTTGATGACAATAAACAGAATTATATCTTTCGGCATGCATATATTCCCTAAGGATTCGAACCTTTATGTGAAAGCGAGAGAATGTGATACAACTATATACTTTTTAATAAAACTATATATGACATGTCTTGCAGATTGTGTTAGTGTTCTGATAGCTTATTTGGCAGGAATTCTCACAGCTCAATTTTATATGCAATGGAGGAGTTCCCAGAATTACAATCAGTTGTAGAGAGGGGATTAGACAACCCTGAAAACATTGATCTCGTAAGTTTCTGTCACTATGGATAAACAGAAAAGTGTCAAGTGGGTTAAACGTGTCAATCATGCTGAAAGCCCCAATATGATTTTAAAGCATACCTCTAAAATTTTCATTTTCATATAGTTATAATGTTATATTGTGATAATATGGTATTTGCACACATTTTCATATCAGTTAATATTGAACATTTCAAAATTGCTGAAAAAATGCTCGTTGTTAATCCAACATGACCCATTTTGATCTGAAGAAGTTTGGCAAGTGATAAACATTTATCATTGATTTGGGTAAGCTGGTTACAAACAGTGCATTCTTACTTCTTTGAAGTTTATAAGTAGTTAATAAGATGGGGTTGCTTAAACCAAGCACCCCATTAATTACTTCCATGCACCCCATAGGGTGGGGCCTCCGCATCATCTGACCGTCCTTTGTCCTTTTTTTTTTAATTGTGTAGTTAATTTGTGTAGTATTGTAAAATTGTGTACTGTTTTTATATGTACAGGTGTATTTATTTGTGTAGTATTTTATATGTAGAGTATATTTATTTGTGTAGTTTTTATGTTATATTTTTAATTGTATTTGTTTCATTTAATTAAACAATAACAATAAAACATTAAAACATTAAACAAGTACAACAACAAATGCTACTATTACTACAACGAAATCTACTCCACGTGAAGATTATTAACGTCATCTATAAGTTCATAGAAGTATTCCACTCGACCGACATGCGTGATCAACCGAATTTCTTGCCAATTCCGATTGATGCCTACAACGTCTTTATTCTTGCCTTCAACAAATTGTTTTGAGACTATAGCATGTTGATGGTGTTATCTTTAGTTTCGTGACTTGAGCCTGCGTTGAAGAAGAGCACTTGACTTACGTAATTCAAATAACCACTACTACACAACAGGTCTTTAGCGACAGATTTTCCGTCGGAAATCCGTCGGTAACAGTTGTTTCAACAGATTTGTGACGAAAATGGACTGTCGGTGATTCTGGTCGGTAATCACTATCCGTCGGAAATCTGCTGGAAATACCGACTGGGAAAATGCGTCGACATCTGTCGGTAATTTCCCGTCGAAGTCTGTCGATAAATTTTCGTCGGGAACCGTCGGAAATAAGTCCGCTTGAAATCCACGAGAAATGTAGTCAATAAAGGGTCACAATTCCGTCGGAAAAATACAAATAGCTTCACTCACTAAAGCTGTATGTAATCCTCCATCTAAAATAACTAAAAAGAGGAAATAAATAAAATGGATAATTCAAAATTAAATATATTCATTACGAAGATTTAACATTCAAATCACAAAAGTTGTAGCTAAATCAAAATGAAATCCGAAGCATTTAAACATTCAAGATGAAAATAGAGTATAATCCAAATATTCAAAATGATGAGACATTATTCAACTAAAGGAGAGGGCGTGAATCAGTTAACTTCTTCAACACCAAGTTAATGTCATTCATCATATGTTGCCATTCACACTCTCTCGAGCTTGTTCACGAGCATTCGCCTACAATTCTTGTTGCATGTGTTCTTGCACTTGACGCCTAATTGTCGTTGTAAATGAACTCGCATCTCTTTCAAATCGTGATCTCATTTATGCGTTGTCATCTTGCAATCTTTGTACCTACATTATAATAAGTCCCATTTAATATCTCGAACAAAGATATTAAGAAAAGTCCCATTAAACGCAGATCAATTCCGGCTTCCATGACAGAGTGTTGCAACATTTATCGCATAAAATGCATATTGTAGGACGGAAAATTTAACTTAGGTATACCTTTTGCATTTAACATTAAGAAATTGTATAAGGGTATATCAATAGAACATGAGGTGCATCCCTTGTTAGCCAATCTACACATATTAAGTTGTAACATGTGGATGTTCTACACATAAAGTTTGAAGTACATTATTATTCAAGGTACAAAAGTGTTTTACCTTACCTGCTTTCTTTAGTAAAGGCAGATAGGAACAGTTCTACACAATTAGTATTGGAATTTTTTTCACATGGTTCTTTATTTGAGCTACTGTATCTACAACAATCCCCCAAAAGCATCATTCTTTGTAAGCTCGAGTTCTTAACCATTGGACTTGGTTCTAGATTTTAAAAGAAACTTAATTGCATAAATTGGGTGAAGATCTATCGGGTTTTATGTTTAATGTTACTACGGGATTTTGCAATTACTATTGAGTTCCTTTTAAGGCTAAAGAAGTAGAATAATTACAGATGTTCATATCATCTCACTAGAGGTGAACAACCTTTTCATACTTTAGGCAACAAATATATGGTGATAATTGCGAAAATTTACGATAGTCCCCAGTGTATGGGTCTTAAAACCAAAGAAGACAAGAATCAAAGTAATGCTCCAGTACAAATGAATTTTGGTGAAACCCAAAGCAAGGAATCGCTACAATAGATCACCACCCAATCACCGAATGCAACAAGTCATGTTTTGTATTGAAATGCATACTTGACAATAGTCACTTTTTACGTTTGTTTTCCAAGAAGTTAGTCCTCCTATATCTAAGTGTCGATAATAATGTATCCCTATGTTTTCCACATGCTCAATACTACGATTTTAACCATTCGGTGGCGTTCGAGATGACATGAAAAGTTAAAACGAGAATCAAATTGACGCTACGAGCGAGCACGGATGACGCGACCATGGTTGATGTTACTCACTAAGAGAAGGCAAGCGACCTCCCGTGATATATGTATACTTTATATAGTTTGAGTCACTGTATCTGGTCATACCTCAGTCCGGGATTGATATGAACTAAATACTCAAATGTTAGCAAAGCCTTTGCATTATAATTCATTTGTTATCGTATTACATGTTTAGTCAACGATATATACCGCAACACAAAAGGTCGTTTTACGCCAATGTTGATTCACAACATCCAAAAACTCTTCCATATATATGGAGCGGGACAATGAAATTTCGAAGCAACAAGGACCCTAATCCATAACCCATAGTTAAATCCACCACTCCACCATCCTGCATAGTATTGCATAGACCAATATTTATTATTAATGCTTGACAAAGCTACTGTATGAAAACAGGTTTTAGACTTTCAGACGCACCTTTAAAGATTTAAAGTAAATTAAAAAAAATTGGAAGTTTGGCGGTTTTGGTTTTGAGTCATGGAAGTATTATGTGACATTGAATAATCGGGGAGATAACGGCTTTTAAAGAACAAGAATGAACTTTAGTTGTTCAAAATCGATTGTGCATTTGCGATAATCAAATATCTGATTTCAAAATTGAGATCGAACACCCCACACTACCCAAAATACACATGGTACTTTATTCTCTTGATGGAGTACTCTACTTAAAGAATAGAATGAGTCGACATTTATTACAATTTGTTTCAGTGGATTTATAAGCAAAGAATGCAACATTATCATGCCTTCAAAATAGCTACTCTAGAAATCAGAAATTCATGCTCCACGAGGCACAATAACACTAGGGTGGAACACATTATAGAAAAGTGGAAGCTAACAAGAGATAGTGGAAGTTGATGGTAATAATAGGAATATAATGTTGGAAAACAACTAACTTTGTTTCCCATCCCACGGATATGGAAGTGATTGTTCTATGTACGCAGTTGTTCGATGCAAAGTTTACTGAGTTAGCACAAACACCTATGTAAAGTAAAATATTTCAATAGGAATTAAATGTTTTAAAAATAAATCGAGGAGGTTTTAAGCATTATAATACATCGACTTACAACCCATGCCCTATATTTCAAAAGATAACTGTGATATCGATCACACCAGATTGCTATATCACCGAGACAACTTGGCGCTCCTCCACTTCTAGAGTGTATCTTTCAACGCACCTACCATCTTACATAACATGCCCCTTTTGCCAAAGACCAATGGTAGTATTGACGAAGCCTCTTGTTGTATTTGTAACTAAGTCTTCGCTTGACTGATACATTTTCTCCGTCTCCACCATACCGATCTGCGCATATCGCCAAGAAATCGCGTCGATTCCACCCCACATCCAGAGTTGCATCTAGTGAGAACCGCAAAATCAATATATTTCATTAATAGCGTTACAAGAGAGAAAGCTTCCTGCAAAATCATATATACATGTGGACAATTTAATAATTGATGACTACCAGCATAGAAAAAGTGTTAGCAGAGCACTGACCGGTTACTGCAGCTAATGTTGCTCTAGCCGCATCCAATGCTTCGACTGCATCATCATATTCTTTGATACACATCTGCTTCTTGTATGTGTCAATCCATATACGTGGGGGAACGGCTATAAAAGACGAATAATTTACAAGGTTCAAAGTTATAAAACTAGAATAATACACGTGAATTTACAAAATCCAAATATGGGTGTTAGCAAGAGCACATACGAGATGATGCTTCTAGAAGTCTGTGTCGCTAATCTTCTTGCTATTTACGCAACTATATAACTTACAGGCGTTATTAACAAAAAAACCTTGTCAATATTGTGGAAATAACTAGATAATGCAGATTACAATAACCAAAACAATTGTGGAAATGACACCGAATTAAAGTGAACATCACAACTAGCAACTTAATTAACAGAGGAAATCAGTGACTACCGGCTAGAGACATTGAACATGCTCCTTACTAATCCTTGCTATTATAGACCATTTCAAACAGTTAACCAACATGTAAGCAAAAAGTTATTGGTTGTCCATATCGGCTAGAGACATTGAACATGCTCCTTACTAATCCTTGTTATTATAGACCATTCAAATACACAAAACCTCATCCGAAGCTTATCGAGTAACATCAAAGTTCTTATTCAACCAATCAATCAATCAAAATCTCATCAAAACACTTGTCACGCATTTCACGATCACTTGGTCTACACATATCATAATACCCTCCAAACAACACATAAGCTCAAGCGATATTATATCTCAACCACAATAAACTCTAAACAACACATAAACAACACATACATCATAAACAAGTAAAAATTAGGGCGAAACAATACATACATCGAAACAACACATATATCGAGAAAAATCGGACTGACGGTGGCGGATGATTGAGTCCTTTAAACAATTATACCTCGGTTTATACTCGGTTTGCGGTGTATAGTTATATAATTCAATTACGCAAAGACTAACTACAAATACGCTAGCAAATATCATTAAAATAATAATAACAATTATACCTCGGCAAGTCCTTTAAGCATAGCTCTCGCTCTCGATAATTAACACTCTAATAGTCCCGGCTCAATCCATAACAAAATAACTCTTACCAACCGCAATCCTCCTCCCAACAACCAAACTCGTATTCGATCCATATTTGGTAACCTCCAACTGCGGTCGCAACTTCCACTCATCCCGACATCAATATCATACAACACATTACTCCCACCAAATGCCTCCCTTCCGCATCTTACTACTCGCCATTCGCAACGGTCCGACACTCACCGCACCGCCAAAACCGGAGTTATTCTGTAACGGCAACGGAATTGGTAACGGCATTGATGCCGTGTCAGGTACAGGAGATGCCGGTGGAGTAAGTAAGGCCATTAGACGGCAACGGAATTGGTTAGGTTTAGGGTTTATAGTAGTGGGATATGGTAGGGAGTGTTGGTGTTGTAAATTTGGCGGGAAGTTGGGGTAGGTAGGTGGTTGGAAAGTGTAGGGAGGTGGATATGAGGCGGCGGAGTAGGGTGGTTGTTGTGGTGGTGGATACGGTGGTTGTTGATGGTGGTTGTTAGGGTTCATGATTTGATGATCGTATTGTTGCTGTTGATTTTGTATTTGATTTTGGTTTGAATGGGGAAGTCGTTTATGAGATTAAATTGTTAGGGTTTGTTTGTTATTGGATGGAAGAGTGGGGAGTGTGAGCGTGATTTGGGGATGTTGACAGGGATGATTTTTGACCTTACAAAATTATTTTTGATCACCAAGTCACTTAAACTAAAAATTAAAAAATAAATTTAAAAGTCATAGATTAGTTTTTATGAATGAGTTTTGTTATATATATCACACAATTTTATCTCTCTACATCCAAATATTTTGATACATCTAATAAATCGAAAAAATAATCCTTGTTATTATAGACCATTCAAATACATCGGAAAAATCGGAATGACGGTGGCGGATGGATGGAATAGTGAAATCACGTTTTAGGGAATACTTTGTGTGTTAATTTTATAAGTTTTAAAAAAAGTGAAGTTTTAATTGTAATAAGTGTAAAAATCGATTTTAATAAAAGTGTCTATAGTTAGAAAATCGATTTTGAAGTATTATTAGGTGTATTTTATAAGTTTTACCTATATATAAAGAAAATAAAAGTGAAGTTTGAAAATCGTTTTAGTAAGTTTTAAAAGGTTTTTGATAATTTTTTTTGTTATTAAGTTAATAATAAATCAGTTGAAATTTATATGAATGTTCAAGGTACCTTGTATCATTTAACACTTGTTTTATTAACTTTTGTGTATTGTAATTTGAAACAAAATTATATCAACATGCAATGGTGGAGCCAAAAATTTGGGTTTTTAGTTGACCCGGTTGAGTCAACGGTTCACCGGGTTACCAGTTCTACCGGTTGAACCTCCGGGTCAAACCGGTATTATGACAAATGAAAATATAACCAAATTTGAAGAATTCGTAAGAAAAACATATAAAATCGTTGGGTCAAACCGGTATTATATTCCTCTAGATTTTTTTATAGTTATAGCCAAATACGAGTATTGTAACAATTAGCAAATTTAGAGAAATAGAAAACTGTTTTAACACTATTAGATTGTAACTAGTACTCGTAATTTGATTTGAATTTACACCGAATAGTGTAATCCCGAAAATGGTTAAGTTGAAACACGAGTCAACGTAGTTTAATATACCATATATGTTCATATTAAATTTTAATATTTCCGTCGAAAATCCGTCAGAAATATTATTTATTTCCGACGGATTTCCGACGGAAATATTAAAATATAAAAACTCATTTGAAATTAAAACATTTCCAACGGATTAGCGACGAATAAATATAGATGTCGGAATGGCGTCGGAAATTCGACGGTAAGTTATGTGAATTAGTGACGGATTTCCAACAACAATCGAATCTCATGGAATTCCGTCGGAAGTTACTAGGAAAAGATCACTTGTCGCTGTTTCGTCGGAATATGGTCGGTAAATTAGCGACGGAAATGTATCCGTCGGAAAATCCGTCGCTGAAAGTCCACTTTCTAGTAGTTAGAGATTCGAGTTAAGTAAGTAAATTACTAAATAACATATCTACATCATCACTTGGTTAACAGTCACATATTCAAAGCCCTTCCCACAGCCACCCTAGAATGTTTACCTAAGGAGCTTCTTATTAGTAAGTAAAATACTTAATAACATATCTACATCATCACTCAGTTAACACGTACAACCATGATTACCAAGTGACCAAACAACATGATGTAAGGTACCAAAAAAGAGTATGTTAAAAACAACTAACAAAACTGAAAAACTAAAAAATAAATAAAAAATCTTTAACATACCTTAGTTTCTATAGTTTTTTTATGAAAGTAGTCTAAACCACATTGCAAGCCGAAAAGCCCAACAAGGGTACCTTTGATATACCTAGGTGGATGATGACAGATAATCAACAAGGGTAGCATTGATATGTGTATTGAAGGTTTACTTTTGTAGTTGTAGGTGGTGGCTCTGAAGTTTACTAGGTGAGTGGAAGAGATGATATATAAAGGCAAGCCTCGTGGGCACCCCATGAAATCATGGCGTGACCTCATGCTAGTGTGGACCCCTTGTCGGCCGATTTGGTGGTTTTTTTTTTTTTTTTTTTTTTTAAATAATTGTGTGTAGTGTTTTTAGTGTATTAAATTAGTGTAGTGTATAGTGTATATAGTGTATTTAATTTGTGTAGTGTTTTTTTTAAATATAGTGTATTTAATTATGTAGTGTTTTTATGTGTATTTATTTTACGTTATGTTTTTAATAGTGTATAACAACAAATGTAAACATTAAACAATTAAAACAACAAATGTTTTCAATATTACAACGTCTACTCACATGAAGATTATTAATGTCATCTATAAGCTCATAGAGTATTCCACTCGGTCGACATGCGTGATCAACCTGGATTACTTGCCGTTCAAGTGATGCTTCCAACGCCGCTTATTTTTGCAACAAAGTCTTTTCACCCAATAGCATGTTGATCGTTGTATCTTTAGTTTGCAGTTTGAAAGCAACTGCGTCGAATAAGAGGCTTCACCAAAGTACTTTTCTTGAAATATTTCCTTCCACATGAAGTATCGACACCCATAGTCTTTAGTCCCTATGTTACATGACGAAACAATTATAAGAAATGTATTCTAAACAAACAAGTTATTGATATATTTACGCAAATAAGCAAACGTTTAATTATTTACCTGAGAAAGGACGTACATAATACTTGGACCACAAGTATGGAAATTTGGTGGGATGTTCTTTGAATTATTAATCCACGTTGACAACGACACAAGTAAGGATTTTGTTGTTGCATCCGCCAAAAGAATTTGTATAATTATTCACAACATAAATTAGTAATATGATGGTTCACAAAATTAGAAGCTTGAATACATAAATAACCAATCTTGTTATAGATTAATAGTTGATACATGGTTCACAAAATTACAATATAACTAGAAACTAAGATCAATCACGCCCGATGCGTAGTCGTTCAATAATCTTGCCATGAAAGGTTTTAATGGATATTTAAATAATAGTATGTCCGGATTCGAACTTGAGACTTGGATTGCACACATTACGTATGAGAATTGATGTACATGATTAATATAAATAAAAGCGTTATTATTAATTATTAATCACTAAATAAAACATAACGATAGTTAAATAATTATGAAGTTTGGTTAGCGATGCGTTAAATATTAACTAGAAGGACTAGAGATGAAATTACAAGTCGGAAAGTTCTAGAATCCCTTTGGGATGCTTGGCCGATCGGTGGGGGTTTCAAACCCAATCCCTCAAACTTGGACTCAAGATATGTTAACTATAAATACAAATCAATGTATTCATTATTAACTAACCTTGGATTACCAATAACCTAAATTTCTCCTCCTCCTCTCCTCTTTGTGTGGCCGGTCGAACATCACTAACCCCTGGGGTGTTTCGATTTTGTCTAGCTCAAAGACAAGTGTTTGGTTTATTTGTGATTCAAGGAACTAGCTTCTCCATATCAAATCGCTATTAATACGTGTGTACAAGAGCGAAGAACAAGCACACTTGAGCTTGTAATCCTTGGTGGTCGATTTTTGGGTTGGATTTGATTTGTATAAACCCTAGTTGAGGGTTTGGGTTTGTTACTTGATCACATAATCGTTTGATTGCTTGAATTGCTAAAGGTCGCACTTTCTTGTTTGGTTAATTAATTACATATATTATTCCTATAGTCTTCACCGCTTGCTTTGATGATGTATTTGTTTTATGTATAATTGTTATGAGTATATAATTCCAATGGCATCACGAGCCGTTAATATGATGTAATTAATTACCGAAACACATAAAAATTGGATCTTTATGATTATATGCATGTTTTTTATGGTTTCTAGGGTTTTGAATTCGAAACCCTAATTTTTTATATAAGGGTCGATTACCCTTTTATTTATTTATTAGGTTTTAATTTTGTAAAACTTGTAGAAACCCTAGGATTGCATGCTAATTTTATGTGGTTAATTAATGAATAATTGTTATGTGCCATGTAATATGCGTATCTTGGGTGATAATTGTTATGCGGAATCCATGGTGGAACATGCATGTTTTGCCATGGAGTATTGTTTATTGTATTTTGATTAATTGTTAAGTGATACACACATGTTTTATTTATTTAATAATTATAAAATTGGGGAAGACCTCAATTATAACTAATAAAATTCGTTATGTGCTATTTGGTATACTATTAACTTGGCTACGCAATCGACTTGTCGATGTATGTAGCTCATCTACCTTGCGAGATGAAAGTCCTAGTTAATGTATGCATTTATTTACGCCTAAATTGTTATTAGAGTTTATTGAAATAATTATGCATGTGGCTAATTGTTTTACATATGTTAAATTGTTTAGTTATATGTTTATATTATTTGAGTGTGTTTAATTTTTATTAAAATGTTTTTTGTTTATATATTGTTTGACATGTTAGTAAGCAAAAGGGTTTTTATGAATAGAAAATTAAATGGACTAAATAATGGCGAAATTGATTTATCTAAGAATTATTCTTGAACTTTTAATCGACTCGATCATATGTCTAAATGGTTAGAACGGCTCACCCACTAGAACAAACTATAAAGGGTATTTAAGAAGTGAGCATAGTCTCACCGAATGGATGTCTAAGGTTATGCTTGGTGACTTACGGTCCTCTCCTTTGTGCGTTCGATTGGAGCTACCTAGTATAACCATTCTATGTACGAAGCATCTTAGTGCAAAGTTGTAAGTTTCTCAACATCGATTAAAACTTTGTAGAATTAAATCTTAGCAATTAAAATCTTTTAGTAAGTTTTTCGAAAATTTTATGTTATAAAGTTGTATGCATGCTTCTTTATACATAAGTTTTGATTACACATCAAAATTGTACCTTTAAAATTTAAGTTTATGCCATCTAATGATATGAAACACTTGAAGTTGTAATTTAGTTATGTGAGACCTTGATCTAGATTACAATAACGAGGTGAATTATTTTGTTGTGTGAGACCTCGACTTTATGATTTGCGGTTTCTAAATTAGACAACTTAATTAAGTTAGTTAGTGAGACCTATAACTTAAGGCATAAGATGGGATGAAACATGCTTCGTTTTGCATTAATTGTTTTGGCAAAATTGTAAATCCCATAATTTTTGGAATTGAAAACTTGTTTGTCAATTATCGTTTTCAACGATTACCTATTCTATACTTTCACCACTAAGCGATCAACTGATGTGGTGGAACTATGATAATGAGGATCCAAAATTCAAGGAAAATTCTATGGTTAATATGAATATTGACCAAAGGGTAATTTATTTTCTTGAATGTTTACTTATCGAAAGTACTAACTTTTGAACTTTTATTTCGTAGAAATGGCTCAAAGTGAATCTGCACTAGCCTCGTCGTTCAAATCTATGTTTGATCGAGAGAAATTATTTGTGTAGCGAATTTCAATGATTGGTATCGCAACTCGAATTGTCTTGAGGTTGCCAAAAGAATCAATTATTTGAATCGCCTTGTCCTCCCGAACTCTGCGGTGATGCTACTGCGAAGCACGAGCCGCATGGCAATCTGAGTATGACAAGTATAATGAGGTCGCTGCATTATGCTCGGGAGTATGAACTCAAGCTTGCAAAGCAATTTGAGAATTACTTCCCTAATCTCATCTTGGAAGAATTGCAAAAGTTGTTTGAAAAGCTCCGTGATGTAGAGTCGTATGACTTGATTGATGCTCTTCATAGTTGCAAGCAAGGAGATGGGAACACTGTAAGCATACGTCTGCGAAATGATGAATTACATGGACCGGTTAGGCGCTTTGAACTATGTCTACCCTAATGACATACAAATTGGCACGATCAAGATCCCTTAACAAGAATTTGATGGTTTCGATGCAATTATAATATGCATTGCAGGAAGACAACAAGTGAGGTACATGCAATGCTCATTGATTATGAAAAGGTTTGCCCGAAGGCCTCTACACTGCGGTTTGACCATCCGGAAGGTAGAATTTCTAAGCCTAATAAGCCGCTAGCGAACAAGAAAGGAAAGGTAAGGGTAAAGGCGATAAGGAAAACAAGTTATGACTTATCGAAGAACCCAAGTACCCTCCCAAAAGCGTGAGAATCCGAAGAAGGATCGAGCTTGTCATCCACCGCACCGAGGTTGGACCACTCGGAGAGGAATTGTCCATTGTACCTTGATGAGTTGCATAATAAGGTATAAAAATCTTGCTGTGGCGGTGGTACTTGAATACTCTTTGATGATAGAATTATTTGCTTTTCCTCATAAAATATATTCCTGGGTATATGATCTTGGATGTGGTATTCACATTTGTAATACCTACTGAGGGACTTAGAGGAGCAAGGAAGCTTGCCTATGGACGATAATACCGCGTGGGTAATGGAGCACATGCGATCGTTGAAGCTATAGGCACGTTTGATTTAGTTTACCTTGGGGTTTAAATCGCTCATTAAACGATTGTCATTCGCACCTTCCATTGTTAGGGGTGTCGTTTCATTTCCTTGTTAAAAGATATTGGTTTCGTTCATACATTTCTTGATTATGGAATTTCATTTCTTTAAATGATGTTTTTACTTTAATGTTATTCCGATAAATGGTGTGTTTGAAATTGATTTGCATGATAATGTGAATGATAAAAATAATTACATCTTTAGCATCAATAATAAAAGAATCAAAAGTGATTTGGATTCTTCATTTCTTTAGCATTGTAGACTTGCTCATATAGGCAAGAAACGCATGCAATTAACGACCACGATGGGCTTTTGCAAAACATCAATGATGAATCATTTGATAAATCACGAATCTTGCATATCCGGGAAGATGACCAAGAAACCTTTACAAATAGTTTAGAAAGGGCTTCGATCTTCTTGGTGTGATACATACCGATGTATGTGGACCACTAAGACATGTGTCAAGAAAGGGTGCTAGCTACTTAACCTTTATCGATGATTTCAATCGTTATGGTTATGTTTATTTACTTAAACATAAACATGAAGTCTTTGAAACATTTAAGGTTTTTAAGAGTGAAGTAGAAGCGCAACTAGGAAAGAAGATTAAAGCTCTTCGATCGATAGAGGTGGTGAATATTTAAGCCAAGAGTTTAAAGATTATCTAGTCGGGAGTGTGGTATTGTCCAAGAACTCACATCTCCTTATACTCCACAACAAAATGGTGTATCCGAGAGAGGAATCGTACATTGCTAGACATGGTGCGATCGATGTTTAATCTTACGACTCTTCCCTTATCCTTTGGGATTATGCTTTGAAACTCTTGTTCGATATTGAATATGGTTCCAACTAAGAAGGTTGATAAGACTCCTTATGAAGTGTGGTATGGGAAACCTCCCAACTTGTCTTACTTAAAGGTGCAGGGTTGTGAGGCGTTTGTTAAGCGTGACTAACGATAAGTGCAACAAAGATCTGTTAATGTCTTAAATAGGATACCCAAAGGAACTATGGGTTACTATTTCTACTTTCCACCGAAACAAAGTAATTGTTGCTAGGTATGGAGATTTTCTTGAAAAGGATCTCATATCTCATGAATTCGGTGGGAGAGTTTATGATCCGGAAGATGATCAAGAAGATACAACACCTTAGAGAACACTAGCCAACCTCAAGTAGAACACGAAAGTGCAGGCGTTCACCCGAGATTGAAGTGATTCCCATTCGTAGATCCATGAGGACTACACGTGCTGAGGCGTCTATGTCTCAACGTAGAGGCGAGGAAAATATGTTGGGGATCTTGGTGAACTCGCTAACTATAAAGCGCCATGATGAGTCACGAAAAGGAAAAATGGCGAGTTGCAATGAATGGGAAATGCAATCCATGAAAGATAACGAAGTTCGGATAGAGGTTGACTTACCTCCAAATGCTAAGGTAGTTGGAGTAAGTGGCTCTTTAAGATAAAGACCGACATGGATGGCAATGCACACATCTATAAAGCTCGTCTTGTAGCTCAAGGTTTTACTCAAACCTATGGGATAGACTACGAGGAGACATTTTCTCCTGTAAGCGAGACATTAGAGCTATTAGGATTCTTATAGCCATAGCTGCGTACTATGACTATGAGATATGGCAAATGGATGTCAAACCGCTTCTTAAGCGGTCGCCAGATGAGGACATCTATATGGCGCAGCGAAGGGTTTGTAATCCAAAGTTTCCAAAGTGTATGCAAACTTCAAAGATCCATTTATGGATTGAAGCAAGCATCAAGGCAATGGAACAAGAAGTTTGATGAAGAAATCAAGAAATTTGGTTTCACTCAAAATCTTGATGAGCCATGTGTATCACAAAGCTAGTGGGAGTAATGTTATTTTCCTTGTCTTATATGTCGATGACATATTGATCATGGAAAAGACATTCCAAGTATGCAAGATGTAAAGTCTTATCTGGAGAGTGCTTTTCATATGAAGGACTTAGGAAGCATCATTTATTCAGGAATCAAGATCTCTGAGAGATAGATCAAGGCGGTTAATTGGACTAAGCCAAAGTGCTTACATTGATAAAATCTTGAAGAGATTTAGTATGCAAAATTCCAAGAAGGATATTTGCCGATCAAGTTGAACATGGCTTAAGTAATAAACTATGCGCGTCAACACTGGCCGAGGTGGAATACATGAGGAAAGTTCCTTATGCTTGGTTGTAGGATCTATCATGTATCTTTGTGAGATGTACAAGGCACGATGTGGCATTTGCACGTAACATTACCAGTCGGTATCAACGAGAACCAGTGTGAAGAAGCGGCAGGCTGATAAGAACATTCTTAAGTATCTAAGGCTACTAAAGAAATGTTTCTAGTGTATGGAAATCGGATGCGAGAACTTGATGTTACTGGGGTTTTGCGTCGCGTCATTCCAAACCGATAAAGATGATACGAAGTCTCGACGGTTATGTCTTTGTCATTAATGGAGGAGCGATGACCTGGAAGAGCAAGAAGCAAACAACGGTTGCGATGTCTATTCTGTAATGAGTACATAGACGCTTCCGGAAGGCGCGATGGAAGTTGTTTGGATTAGGAAATTCATTTCGGGACTCGAGTAATGCCTCAATCGAATTACCTTTAAATGTGTATTGTGACAACTCTTTGCTGTAATAACATTTGCCAATGAGCCCTGGAGTCATGAAGGCGCGGACATTTTCCTCGTCGATATCACTATGTTCGAGAACAAGTCGACATAGGTGAAATCAATCTACTCAAAGTTCATATGGATGAAAATCTAGTCGATCCCTACTGAAGCCTTTGCCAAAAGATAAACTTCTTGACCATCTTTGATGGGATAGGACTTCGCTTTAGCTAGTAATTTCATGCAGATCTGTGATTAGTATTTGGATAAAGGATGTTATGAACAAATATTACTTTAATGAAATAAAATAGTTGTTTATGTTTATTTTTCATTTTCTTAATATTATATCCTATATTTGCATGTTTAATCCGTGAGTAACTTATGTTATTCTAAATAGTCCGTTGTCAATCAATGATGTGGGAATGTCATTGAATTAAGACAAATCTGAGTTTTGGTAGAATATACTTTTAAAGTATATTGATGCGTAGGACATACCAGATTCACATGATATTCAATGAATTGAATATAGGACTCATCCCAACTTTACATGATGATACTTTTGGATTTTATCATTAAGTATATCATGAAGTGTTTATCCTCAGACTTGAGATACGGATAAGCGATATGGATGTAGTGCATTTGTGTAAGATAGTCTAACGCTATCCGTGAATGGTAGTTATAAGGGCTATTTTCTAAATGTTGCAAAATTCATGAGTTATGTTTGTAGTCAAGAGAATTTGTTCCTTTGAATTTGTTTCAAAGCATAATACTATTTTGGGCCCTCGTAGGTTGACAAGATGTTTGTATGGCCATACCCAAGATCTATCTCGGAATACGTTCGATGATTTGGTAATCTTGTTCAATCATATACAACGAGAAATGTAATATTAACTTATGAAATGACTTGATCCATATTCATAGTTAATGTAGTATTAGTAGCAAAAGGATAAATAAAATGATGAATCATTAAATGGTTTTTTCCAGGAGACCATGCTCGATTCGATCTGGGGCGTTGGCGTGAAAGCTAGACTACCAATGTCATTACTATATTTAGTAATATCCAAGTGGGAGTGAAAGGTTTTAATGGATATTTAAATAATAGTATGTCCGGATTCGAACTTGAGACTTCGGATTGCACACATTACGTATGAGAATTGATGTACATGATTAATATAAATAAAGCGTTATTGTTATTAATTATTAATCACTAAATAAAACATAACGATAGTTAAATAATTAACGAAGTTTGGTTAATGATCGTTAAATATTAACTAGAAGGACTAGAGATGAAATTACAAGTCGGAAAGTTCTAGAATCCCTTTGGGATGCTTGGCCGATCGGTGGGGGTTTCCAAACCCAATCCCACTCAAACTTGACTCCAAGATATGTTAACTATAAATACAAATCAATGTATTCATTATTAACTAACCTTGGATTACCAATAACCTAAATTTCTCTCCTCCTCCTCTCCTCTTTGTGTGGCGGTCGAACATCACTAACCCACAGGGTGTTTCGATTTTGTCTAGCTCAAAGACACAAGTGTTTGGTTTATTTGTGATTCAAGGAACTAGCTTCTCCACATCAAATCGCTATTAAGTGCGTGTGTACAAGAGCGAAGAACAAGCACACTTGAGCTTGTAATCCTTGGTGGTCGATTTTTGGGTTGGACGATTTGTATAAACCCTAGTTGAGGTTTTGGGTTTTGTTACTTGATCACATAATCGTTTGATTGCTTGAATTGCTAAAAGGTCACGCACTTTCTTGTTTGGTTAATTAATTACATATATTATTCCTATAGTCTTCCGCTTGCTTTGATGATGTATTTGTTTTATGTATAATTGTTATGAGTATATAATTCCAACATGCCATCTGTCCCACACGAGACTCTAACTTTCAAAATCGTCTCCTCAATCCATCCATCTCGTCGCTCGTACACATCAACGCCAGACGGCTGATCGATAGATGAGGAAGAACCGGAGGCGGTGTATAAAATTGTCCTCATATGCAGGTGGAGATATAGCTTGGAGAGGAGGCACATAAGATTGTGAAGAAAGCACATAATGGACTCTCAACACGGCACGGTGTGTGGTTGACACAATGAATGTCCTCCACGAATGTCATCCGATTCACAGTAACAAAACATGAGGAAGAACCGAGATGAGGTAATCAGTAACAGATGACGAGTCGTTTGCTATAAATCGATGTCGTCTATACATGTTGTGTCATTTACAATATAGATCGATGTCGCTATACATGTTTTGTTATTTACAATATAAATAAATAATCGCTTTCTCGAATATCTAAACATCCTCTGCCGTTGAGTAAACACATGTTCCCATTCTTGTACCACATCTCTAAACATCCTCTACCGTGGGTTATTAATTTGGTTAAAGGGTTTGTAGTTGATAAAACTTGGTTTATAATCTTGTTCATAATTTTTTTTTAAAAAAATTTGTTGATACCGTGGGTTATTAATTTGGTTAAAGGGTTTGTAGTTGATAAAACTTAGTTTATAATCTTGTTCATAATTTTTTTTTTTTAAAAAGTTGTTGATACCGTGGGTTATTAATAACTCTAAAAGTAAACGTTTTTTTAAAAAAGTTTTTTATGTATAATAAACGTTTTTTATGTATAATAAACGCTTTTAATGTATAATAAACGTTTTTTTAATAAAAAGTTTTTTTATATAATAACTTATAAAAAAGTTTCTTTATGTAATAACTCTAAAAGTAAATTTTAAAAGTTTTTTATATAATAAGCGTTTTTTAATAAAAGAGTAATTTTTTTTATGTATAATAAACGTTTTTTATGTATAATAAACGTTTTTATGTATAATAAACGTTTTTTATGTATAATAAACGTTTTTTTAATAAAAAAGTTTTTTATGTATAATAAACGTTTTTATGTATAATTGGTGCTACGTGTGGTTCTCGAATGGTTTACGCTTTCTTTAAAAACGTGTGTGTGTATATTGGTGCTACGTGTGTGGTTCTCGAATGGTTTCTGCGTTTCTTTTGTTGACCGTGTATACCATGTGTGGAAACCATGTAGCACGTGGTTTTCTCCGACTTACCCAGGTTGATATTGCTCTCTCTTATCTCTCCTACAGTGGTATTATCTCTCTCTCTCTCTAAAAATTGAAGATCTAAAGTTTTTAGATCTACAAACTTAGATCTATTACACTTGTTGATACATGGTTATGATCTAAAACTTTTTAGATCTAAAACTATTTTAGATCTAAAACTTTTTAGATGCTTCTAAGTTATCGATGTTGAAAATATTATGAGGTTTGTAAAAAGTTAATACTTTTTGATTTTTAAAACATTTTAAGATCTAAGAACTTTGAATATGGTGATTTTCTTAAAACATTTTAAGATCTAAGAACTTTGAATATTATGAGGTTCTTAAATTTTTAGAATCTAAAACTTGTTTCTTTTTTTTGCGAGTTTGCATAGGAGGACCTTTTGTTTTGTTTGTGGGCATGCCTACGAGGCACCCCATGAAATCCTTTGGTGCACCTCATTCTTGGATGGTAAAGTGAGTTTAATTCACTTTGCAACTGTAATGTATAAAAAACTTAGTGTTTTGTATCAAAAATTTCATTCTTGGATGGTAAAGTGGCCATTCAAGGTCATTTTGCAACTTTAATGAAATTAAAAGGCAATGATGATTTTTTTTAAAATAAAACTTAAAAGAGTTTTGGCGAGGCAATACTTAATTTGCAGCCAACATGAACTATAAACTATTAACCGAGCCTTTGATAAGTTGTTTACCTCTGTGTGTTAAATGGTGAACTAGACATGGTGGATGGTATCTGTTGCTTAGTGCACTTGTTGCTTATTCTTGTTTGTTGTTGTTACTGGACCACTTGTTGCGATTACGACCACTTGTTTGTTATTCGGACCACTTGTTGTTGGTTGATTGTTGGTGTTGTTGCTTTCACCGGGATTATATGGGGTGGTTGTTTGTGTTGTTGGTTGATTGTTGTTTGTGTTGTTGCTTCACCGGATTATATTGGGTGCTGCGCCAGATTTCATGTGAACTTAGTACATTGCCTTTGAGAATCTTGTGAACTTTTGCAAGATTTGGTAACTTTTGAGAATCTTGTTTAAACGTGTATAACCTTGTGAAACATGTGAAGTTCATGTGAACCGGTAACTTGTGACCGATTTGAGACTTGAGCGATTTGAGACTTTTGCGTTGTTGTAGACTTGTGGAACGGTGACTTTGCGCGGTTGTGAACGTGACTTTGTGCGTTTGTGACTAAAACTTTTCCGAGGCGATGATGTATTTTGAGCCTAAAACTTTAAAACTTTTCGAGGCGATGATGATAAAACCGAATGGAGGGTAAAGTGAGGTCTAATCTCACTTTGCAACATTCGGTTCGAGCTCTAAAAACTTTAAAACTTTTCCGAGGCGATGATGATAATGGACCGAATGGATGGTAAAGTGAGATCAAATCACTTTGCAACCTTCGGGTTTGAGCCTAAAACTTTCCGAGGCGATGATGAAAACCGAATGGACGGAAAGTGGGATAAAATCTCACTTTGAAAACTTCGGATGAGCCTCAAATGTTTTTCAACTACGATTTTGAAAACTTAAAAAACTTGTAAAACTCAGAAAACCAAAACAAAAATAAGTCAGAAAACAAACTTGTAGAAATATAAAACCAAAACAAGACTTGTAAAAAATACAAATGTACAAAAGTTGTAAAAACACTTGTAAAAATAAGTAAAAGACTTGTACGCGAATCGAGAAACCAATCATTACCAATGATTGGCACGGAAATCGAGACACAATAAAATGCAACCACCCCCTACTAAGGGGTGCCTGCATAGGAGGACCCATTCAATAACGTGAAACTCTTTTACAACAACAACAAAACTTTCCAAGTTTCGTTTGATATCCTACTTTAGATTAGGTTTTCATATGATTATATATTTAAAAGGCGTTTGTTTGAAATCCTTAACTAAATAACCGGGTTTCATGCCCATTATTTAAGGGTGTTTGGGATTGCTTATTGAAAATAAATTATTCGCTTTGAAAACGGATAATCGATAATCACCGTTGCAAAACGGTTTTGAAATATAGTGTTTGGATTAAATTATGCTATTTCATATCGCAATAATCGGATAATCGCTTTTTAGTGTTTGGCAAAATAGATAATTTAAAATTTTAGTAATAAAATTACTAAAAGATATGAAAAGACAAAATTTAGGATACGTGGCAACAAAATGCCACACATGCAAACAATTAATGAGGTAAATGTCTAATATTGTGAACATGCAAAACCACGTTATCTTGCAAAGAAGTCTCCTTCTTTTGCATAACCACGTTTTGAAGCTCCTATAACGCATAAAAACACTTTTCATCATTGCCTTGCCAAACACTACAAAATAAATTATAGCATTTTGAAACGCATAAGCAAATAATGTGTCTCATAACGAATTCCAAACACCCCTAATCTTTTGTCAAAAATAGTGGGATGAGTTGGGTTTAATAATATTAGATGGGCCATATTGATTTTACTTTTGTATTTTGTCATTTTTTAGTTTAAAATAGTTTTGGTTTCTATTTTAGGTTTAAAAATATTTTATTGTACATCAAATAATTATTAATCTATTTTATAATATATTATTTTTCTATATCAAATTCAAATCTTAATTTTAATTCTAAACTCATCTATAAACCTTCAATTCTTCCAAAGCGAAGGTAAAAGGAAGTAAGATGTAAACATATTTTACCTCTATCATGATAAACCCAATAGTAAAGAGATGGTTTCGGGCATAACCTCCGGAATGTGAAACTCTTTTACTATGGCCAAATTTATAACTTTAATTAATGCGTAGTCTATACTACATAAAATGGAGAGTACTCTTTCCACAAAAACTTAAATTAAGATGTACAACCTATAAAGCGCTTTGATACAAACGAATTAAACACACATTGCAAAATCTAAAAATTAAAGAATACATCATAAATACACTCAAAAACTTAAAATTAAGATACACAACATATAGAGCTATACCAAACCAATTAAACATACACATCTATGGTACAAGTATAAACTAATTAAACACACTAGTTAATATTATTTTTTATATACCCTTAAAATAGAAAATACATGTTATTATACCCATTGTACAAACTAATAAAACACTCAAAGCTTTATACAATGTATATGCTAGCAAGTTGATGGTACATATGACTTAGAAAAACCGGACCAGAGCAACGGGTTCAATCGAAATCCATAGTCATCATCAGTTTGGCTAGCCAATAAAAGCCGTTAAAAAATGAAACGGAGATGACTAGTCAGAATCGGTAAAAACGGGTGAACTAGGTCGGACTAAGATCATTTTTTTTCTCCGGTTAATCAGTTCTTCATTGTTGTTTTATTGGCACCTGAACTTTAATCACATGGTGCTCGCTGCTGCTACGTGTAGGTACAATGCTAGTAATACACAAAGCACACTCTCTCATCAATCTTAATTTTAAGATTTACAACTCTATAAGCTTATTGTACAAACCTTTATAGCAATTAATCCTCAATTCTAATTTTAAGATTTACAACTGAAGCTTATATAAACATTTACAACACTTAAAATTTATAAATTACATTTTTAGTGAACAATTAATGTGGTAAATAAAACCATTAATAGAGTTATTAAAACACTTTTAAATAAGAAATACAAATTCCCAAACATATTGTACAACCAACTTAAACATTTTATATTAAATATCACTAAAATACTTAAAACTAGTAATTAAATAATACAAATAATAAAGCATATTATACAAACAATTTCAAACACAAAACAAACAATTTAAAGGAAATACAAATAATAAAAGATAAAATTCCAAAATATTTTTCTCTACATTTTTATCCTATTGCACATATTTTTAATACAGGCTCAATTTGTTTAAAACTACATTTATAGAAAACATGGTTTGATTCTGGTAATCGCCGATATTTAAAAATAAAAATCAAAATCGAGCCGAGATAAGAGGGTTTATCGATTTCCTCGGATTCGATTTCTTAGTTATCATTTTTTGCGGTTTCGGATTCTGCGAGTCGGCTCGGTTGATTTTTTAACACCGGTATTCATAAAAATTAACTTTATATAAATCAAATAAATATTTTGAATGATGAAAAAACATTGCTAAATAAAATATTTATTATCACAATCGTATAATGAAAAGCACTGTCATTAGTTAAAAAGTTAAAATACCTCACATGTATTTCTTGATATTCTTAAATTTATTGTCAAAAAGAAAATAATAAATTAGAATACATGATTTATCAAAAAAATTTATTTCAGAGTAACGTTGTCGCAACGCATAGATACCCTGCTAGTCTTAATTAAATGCGAATTTGTATTTAATGAACGCAAATCTTTCCTTGCTTAATTATTTAAACCAATGCCATGAGATATTGGTTAGACAAACTCTCGTTAAAAATACTACAGCAGTATAGCGTTAATCTCACTTACTAATTATATTTAAGTAGAATATTTAGGATCAAATAAGAAATAAAATTAAAATGAGAAAAGTTTTGGCTAAAACCGAAACCGAACCACAATGTTCGGTTTTTGTAGAACCCAAAACCGAAACCGTTCGGTTTTTGTGTTCGGTTTTTTCGGTTTGTTATCGGTTTCGGTTCGGTTTTCGGTTTATTCGGTTTCTAACCTTAATATTTGGGTATGGCCAAATTATCCAACAAACTTGTTTTACGTATAAAATTAGTCATTCTTCTTTACTTTTTTTCAATCTAAGCATAATAATGTTTATTGCATAATTCTATAATTACAAACATATAAATGAGACATATATACTACACAATGAACATACACGTAATCATTATCGAATACTTATTGGTTTATTAACACAAAACACGCGACACTACGGATAAACATATAAATATAAACATTAAGATAAATATATTATAAATCCACTAACAAAATGAATATTAATTTATAAATTTGATTTATATAGTTATTTAATCATATTATATTAATTAGATATTAGATATTATTATATAGTAAAATTGGTTCGGTTCGGTTGTTGCGGTTTGGTTTTTGAACGAAAACCGAAACCGAACCGCATTTTTCGGTTTTTGAAAAAGTAAAAACCGAACCATCGGTTTTTAGTTTCGGTCGGTTTTTTGGGTTCGATTTTTTCGGTTTTCGGTTCGGTTCGGTTTCGGTTTGTTTTGCTCACCCCTACTAAGAAATAAGCGCTGTTTATTTATTTTATTTTTTTAAATCCTTCCCCCTAAATAAAAATAAATAACTAAAATTTCTTTTAATCATTCTCATTTTATTTTTTCCTTCCCAGCTAATCAAAGTATAAAGCCAATTAAAATTATTTAAAAAGTTATATTACAAATTGAAACTCAAAGTATACACCGCATGTATGGTCATTACTTTTCTTTTACTCAAGGCCTGATTTGGGCATTTAGCTATGACTAGACACATCTAGGCATAATTGTTAAGATTTCAATCTTAATTTTAGAATTTTATAAGTTTACGACACTACAAAGTAAAAGCGATAAAATCTTACATTGGATTTTAAGACAAGATCTTTAGGATCACGATATTGACGATCTTAAAATTTGATCCGGTCCGATCTTACTTTTCTCAAACCGCAAAGTAAAACCTATAAAGTTGTGGATTATATTTATACTGATTTAAAAACAACATGAATTTTCTTAAACATTCAATATTTCATTATTTCATATATAAGACACAGATTTATGATACATTCATGTAGTTTGTGTTTATGAAATATAATAATGTGTAGATTTAAATAATATTACAAATATTATTAAGAAAAAAACATTATAGTATGATCTTAGAATACTGATTCGATATTACAATTTCGATCTTGCAAAAACTATAACGATACTGATTAGAATTTTGATCTTGAAAGCTTTGCATCTAGGATCTTTTGAAAAATTAAAAACATTTAAGTCATATTTTTGTCACACGTGTCCTTCAATGTTGTCATTGATCATAAAACGAATGGAATGGATATTGATACCTGAGTAAATGGATTTTAATACCCTCTAAGTTTTTCATTTTTTAATTTAGTTTTTACTATAAAAGTACAAAATAAAAAATACATAACATAAAATATAAAGTTTGACAAATCAAAACTTTTAAAAGACAAAAAATACGAAATAAAAACTGATTAAAAACTAAAATTGTGACACAAAATCATGTAAAAAACGTTCATTATAAATGATGGTTCGGTGAAAATGTGAGATATTTGTTTTTGGCTTCGTAAATGATGGTTTGGTGAAAATGTGAGATATAAATGATAGTTATTGTCAAGCGTATGCTTCAGTTAATTAGTATGTTCTTGTGTATTTCTTTGTTATTTTGAGGATAATGAGTATTTTCATTGATCCTTTTCAATATCATCTTTTAACTATTAAGGTGTTTTAGTGGAAAAATATATTAACATTTTCAAAAAAAAGAAAAAGAAAAAGAAAAAAAATATATATTTTAGATGTGAATTTGCTTCTATGTACTTGCTTGTCTAACTTGATTATAAAATTCATGTAAAAAACGTTGAGTCTTGTACATGAAGTATATACGTTTTGATAAAAGTTTTGATGTTATGACCATGGTTTTTAAGATCGAGACTTTATTTAATATCGTTTTCGTTTTTGAAATATCATGATCATAAATCGGCCGATTGAATCTTAAATTATTAGACATCTGGTCGAACAAAAATCATTTGCATTGCGTTTAAATCAAACAAGCTACAGACATATATATATATATATTTTAAACCGGGTGCATTTATAAAGGATCAAGGTTTTGTAACAAACTAAAATTGTGACAAAGTCCAGCGGTGTCCCGGACCTATGGATTCCCTGGTTTCATCGAATTCTATTATAATGTGTTTTTTATATCACGTTGTAAAATTATGAAAATCATAATATTATTATATATCATAGATCATGAAAAATATGTCAAAGTTATAATTATGACATGTTTAATACAATTACTCTCATGTTTTTCATATCTCACAATAATTAATACATAAATTTGTAATTTTTAGCTTGTGCTTTATGAAAAGAAAGATCGGATGAATTGAGATCTCAGAATCGGTATCTTAATAATTATGACTGTGAATTAAAAAAAAATTATTGATATTCATGATATTGTAATCTTTTAAGTACTCTAAGATCCATCACACATTCCCTTATTGACTCAAGAACCTTTTAAGTACTCCAAGATCCATCACAATTTCCCTTATTGACTCAAGAACCTAAAAACCAAACAACCTTCTATTTTTGGTCCCAAAACCAAAAAACAAACGAAACAACACTAAATCCTAAACCATTGTTACACTCGTAAACTTGACACACGCCTTGAACGACCAACAACATTAGATTCAAAAGAGTAAACACGATAGCGATAACTTTCCACCACGCGAGAATATGTTTCTTGACGAAATGATATACTTTAACCCTAGGAACATTTCCATAATACTTATTAACTCTAGCAACTGTCTTTTGCAACCCTGAAGCCTCGCCGGTTTTCAAGCTCGATTTAGTAACCCCATTAAATAGTTTAACTATTTCCTCGTCGTCTAGATCACCTTGATTATATTCTTTTCCGAAGGATCATAACGTCCTTAACACTCTCGATAATACCACATTAGATCAACATATTCTGTGAAATCAAGGTTCAGAAAAGAGCCTTTTTCGAACATTAACCCTTCAGTAAGCTACCAAGTTTCTTAAAATAACCTCTGAATCGGATCTTAAGTTAAGTATCGGAGGTAAAAGTATGTGTTTCATCGTAAATTCAACATCTTTTATCCTCCAGGAGTCATACAAAACTCGATCTTTCCAATTCTAAAAAGCTCAGAAGCTGAAGGAATATCAATTTCTAAAACCGCAGGATTTTCCCCAACATTTTCTTGATCAAACTAATAATCTTGTCCCATGGCAATTTCAATATGATCAAAGGGGTTGCAACAATGCATTTGCTCCTGGACATAACTCACCCGCTTATTTGAATCGCGTTTTCAACATCTTCTAGATCAACATCATCCAAGAAGTTATTTTGAATATACTCATTTTTCCCTACCACATTATGATTTATGATCAAATGATACATGCAATCGATCAAATGAAGACGACTTGTTATATCAAGATCGAGTCTTGTTATCCGCCTACTAAACTTTAGTGGCGACCGAGTTTCACATGTTTTAATCAATACATATGAAAGAAAAGAATTGTTAGAATCACCCGATAAGTGTTCCTCTAGAGCAGAATGAATTTCAATCAACACGATTAATGGGACTTGGTTTTCGACCATTATAACATCTTCAAAACACTCTAAAGAATCTCCTTCCGATACTTTAGATAAAATATCGATTAAAAAGATCCCATCTATAGCAAAAGCCCATGATAGCGTGTCATCATCTACGTCAAAATATAAGTCATAACAACAACGTAGTTCTGGGACGAGCTCTTTGAGTCTTTCAACCACAATCTTGTCGAAACTGGATGTGATTTTGTAAGGCGTTAGTACCTTTTTCGCGGTCGTAAGTTTGAGTTGCTCTTGTTTACTAGTATAAAGCTCGGTCCGGAAATGATGGATTGGTCCAAGAAGTATCTTGTTAGGAACATAAGATTCTTTCTTTTCAATGGTTAAGTTTTCGGGTACTTGGAAAATGCAAATAGGAAGATCGGTGTCGACTTGAAGATGGTCTTGGAACGTTTTGCTAATTCGGTTAACCCATTGCTGCGTGATTTCAATAGGAGATGATGAAGAGGGTAGCAAAGTGATTGAAGGGACCATTTTTGGTATGAATTTTGTGGAAGATTATATGTTATTGTATGATATAATATGATCGACTATATATGTATGTGTATTAGGAAATGACATATTTTTATTGTGATTATCGAGTGGCTTATGGATTGATCCGTCGTTGAAAGTTCTTAAATTTGTTGTCATTGTAGTGATTTATGTCAAAGTTGTTCTCTTCTTTGGACAAACACACGTAAGACACTTTTAAGAGTTAAGCATTCTGCCGTCCAACTATAGAAACTCAACAAACGTATCAATTTCTTCAAATGGCTTATTATTTATAACATTTTATTTCACAACTTCAAAGTTCAAACACACCACAAATGAAGTACAAACATATATAGTAGTACATGAAGGTAATCATATAAGGTTGAATCTATGTTATTTTGTTAAATAACTTAGGACAACCATAGACTTCACAAAATGAGTACACAATCATCAACAAACATGCCAAAAGGGTAAAAACAATAGTTAAAACTTTCCGTGAACCACGCATTCGTTTCTTCAAGAACTTCCATGCCTTGATTGCCAGAATTTTGTTGTAATACTCATTAAGTTGTTCAACTGTCTTGTTACCCTTTGCATGCTCATTCGACTTGTTCATCCCATTAAAGAAATCGACAATTTCAGCATTTGTCATATTGCCTTCGATTATGCCTTTACCCTTGAGCAACTTAACGTCTTCCTCCTTGTCTATAATTCCACTCATCAAATCAACATATCGTGCCAATTCCATTGTAGAACTTGACGTAGCAACTTCATAAGCAACCAAGTTTCGTAACACGACTTCTGAGTAGGTTTCAAGAGTGATGACCGGAAGGTATAATGTGGCTTCGGTTGCTACAAACCTAGTGTCCCTAATCCCTCCATTTGTAGGATTGAAATTAATTCGCCCATATTTGCTTAGTGATGTCACTGAAGGGATTTCAATTTCTGTGACACGAGGATGATTGCCATCTTCTTTGTCTATCTTTTTGCCTATTTGGAACCCTAGCAACTCCGATATTTTGTCCCAAGGGATGCTTACTAGGACACTTATCGCTTTTCCAACTCTTCTAATCTTGCCCAATCTTTGTCCCAATTCCATTATATGATCCATGTTGTCGATGACATGGTGTTCTGGTGTTATCTCTTGCACGCCATTAGTTCTTTCCCCATGAAACAATCCACGGTGAGAAGCCTCTTTAGGTGATTCATTATTTACAATTAAATGGTACATAAGATCAAGCAAATGCAAATAACCCGCCGTCCCAATAGAATAGTTTAAATCGCGACACAATTTGAGGGGAGAATGTACCTCACAAAATCCTATCATTATGGAGAGCAAGTCAAGATCACCATTAGTGATCTTTTGTATTTCTTTTAAGATCACCAAGGGGATTTGGTTTTCGAGTACCATGATGTCTCTATAGAGTATTGCGTGGTTCATCAACTTCTTAGGTATGAATTCGTCTATTTCTTTGTAATGCATAAAAAGATCAAGTAAGAATAAGCCATCAATAGCAAGAATCCATGCTAATGTGTCACCATCAAGGTCTAGATACTTGTGGTAACACGCACGAATCATGAATTCAACCTTTTTGAGTCTCATAATCACCAATGGCTCGAAGGTGTGGACTTGATCAAGATTCAATAATGCTTTGACAGCAGCAACTTTATACCTCTCCATTTGGTAGAGATGAGTCTCGAAATGGTGATAAGGACCGAGAGCAATAGCTTGAGGTACATAATCTTCGGGCTTGAAACGGCTTATGGATTTTGGGACATTAAAGATACAAACATGAATATTGCGAACGTCGATTCCAGCTTCTTCTTTGAAGTTCTTGCTGATTTGATCCACCCACCGTTGTTTGCCAAAATTCGCATTTAAAATTGAATTGAGTTCCGTTTCTTTCATTTTTGTTGGATTATGCTTTAGTTAAATGTAATTTCTTCTACATGATATACCTCCTATTTATAGGAACAATAAAGTATATGCATAGATCCATTTATTTTAAGGAAAAGATTCATTAAACAATTAAAGATTACAAGCTAGGGTAATCATCACATTACCTTAAATTAATCTTATTCTTCAAGTTTAAGCTGTGCTAATTAGTAGTTAATTACGCTTTTATGAGCTGTTTGAACATAGATTTTGGTTGATTGTTCTTTACATTGAGAATACTTTTGTGCTAAGTTATCTTTCTCCATGCTAACAGTAAAATATTATCATCCTCAAATTTGAGAAAAAGAATAGAATCCAGATAACAACGTTAAAATAAGGATTGTTTTGTAATCGGTACGCTTTGTGACCATATTTCTTTTTCATATGTCAATTATTCATCTTACAAATACTTTACATAAATATATACATCTACATGTACAATAAAATTCAGACGAAACAACACACGACATACTAATTTAATTTACCATCTGAACACATGTTTGCAATCATAAACGCTACAAAACGATTGTAAAATCAACAGCAACAAGAGTACGAGCGTTGATACAACCGTTAGTACTTGCCAAGACTCGTACACATATTTCTTCGTAAACTTATACACTTTCACCTTCACTTTTTGCCTGTAATAATCATTGATTTTAGCAGCTGTAGTGTCCTTGTAAATTTTTATCGACGATTTATTAATCCCATTAAACAAATCCGTGACCAATGTATCAGTCAAGTCCCCTTTGATGATGCCAACCTGTCTAAGCAAACTTGCATCTTGCTTCGTGTCGACAATACCACACATGAGATCAAGATATTGTGCTATCACTTGGCTCTCATACGTGGCGTTGCTACTGCTAGCCATTTCATAAGCTTCTAGGTTCCGCAATATGACTTCTGAGTTTGCGGTTAGGGTAATCACTGGTAGGTAGAGTGTTGTGATCTTAGAATCAAAGAAGGGCTTTAACGTTCCGTCTTTTAGAGGCTTGAATGATATACCAGCCATTTTGGTTAATTCAGAAACCGAAGGGATTTCTATCTCTTCGACTAGTGAGTTGTTGGTGGCACTTTCTTGGAGGCCTAGACTTTGGCTGACTAATTTCGAGATCATACCCCATGGTAAACTTGTGATAAATCGAATTGGCCTAATTGAATTTATTATGTCAGTTTTCGCTATACCTATAATGTTTTGGGCCAGTTGATCATTAGTAAGATCGATTTTTGCTGTTTGCGATGCTTGTGGTGATAATTCTACTTGGACTTCTCGTGGAGGTGAAGCGGGTGATAATTCTACTTGGACTTCTCGTGGAGGTGAAGCGGGCTTCTTAGCGCTGTCATCTGTAGAGTTTATAAGTTTCATTAGATAGATAGAAAAAATTTAGTGTATCATTTTATACTAAATCTTGAAAAACATAAGTTAACTAAATAAGTTAACATGAACAACCGTGTGCGACTCACAAAATTAATCTTATGTAGAAGATCCAATAAGTAATCATCTTGTGCTGCACCTGCTAGCCTCTGAGGCAAAGTAAGCATCTTGTGTAGAAGATCCAATAAGTGAAGTATGTTCATTTCTTGCATGTCTTTTGTTTTGACTGCAACACAAAGGCGAATGAGACTCACAAAATTCCCACATCAAGGAGAGCAACTTAAGATCATTGTCGTTTGACGATTTTGTATCAATGTTTACAACTTCCTTCAAAATAATCATCGGGTTTGATTTTCAAGCATCATTACATCGCTAAAGATGCTAGCATCACTAGCAAAACCATTTAAATCTTTCCTTAATAGGAAAATGAAAAACAACACATCAATGGCAAGCATTAAGGCCAAAGTATCATCCTCAAGTTCGAGGTACTTATGATAAGAAGCTCGGATTATTGGCCCGATATTTTTTAGCTTTTCTATCACATGATCGATTTGGTCAGGATTCCAATAAGATTTGACTACATTGATCTTGGATCGTTCCATGTGATAGAGTTCGGGGCGTGAATAATGGTATGGCCCTAACGAAATCATTTGAGGCGTAAGCTTGAGGCTTCTACACTTATAGAATTGGGCACTTGGCAAACCGATATTGGTATGTTTTCGTCTGATAGAATATTGTTTTGGAGAACTTGTTGGGTTCGAAAACCAATCTTTCAGACAAGTTCAAGTTCGAATTCAAACTGGTGTTAGAGGAAGAGGCAGCCATTGTTTGTGTAAATTGTTTGATTTCTAAAGATTTATAAATGCATGCATTGATATTATGCATTTGAAAACCCTTAAATAGAGTTTTGATATTGACTTGCAGTAAATTTCTTATTTAATCACATGTTAGGCCAGCAATCACTATAACTTACGTTGTAACGTTTATTGCCAAGATTAAATACGTATAACTTTATGTTAAGTGCTTCAAATGTCTATATACTTTTACTTGAGAACAAGTTAGAACAAAGTCGATTGGCTATTTTAATCTTGTTATTTAAGTTAGGTAATATCTAAAATTGGACGACAAAGATGTAATGTGATTAGGGCTGCTTTATAATAAAATGTCAAACAAGTTAAATAAGCTTGACATTAATGGTCATGAAATATCGCTATTTCACCTGTTTCCATGCTTCAAATGATGCGTTTAGGTGTTTTGTTGGATTGAATGGCGGACGGTCTTCCTTTGATTGTTTACTTCCATATAGTCGATAGTGGATGTAAGGCGTGTTTGGTAAAAACAGCATTAGCAATGAGTTGTAGTAGGTTTTTTTTTTTTTTTTTTTTTTTTTAAATATTTGGTAAAATTGGGACTGATCGAAATAAAAGGGTGTCAACCTAACCCCTCCCAAATTTTGGTCTCTGCAACAGATCGAATAAATTGAATGAATTTGTATCATCAAAACATTTTTTCTCAATAAAAACATCCATTTCCTAAATTTTTATACACTTTCAACTCAATCATTTCTATACATTTAATACTTCAAATCAAAAAATGAATTTCGATCAATTCTTTTTTGATAATCTGAGATGTGAAGAGAAGTTAATGGTGTGTTATTTGAGTTTGTCAAAGACGCCACTTTGGTTATTCAAGCTTTCAATTTTACAATCCCAAAAATCTACAAAACCTATTGATAGAGATCGTCACGGTGCTCATGAGCATCTTATGACTGACTTCGCCAGTGAAGCACCAATGTACAACGACTATTTATTCCGTAAGCGATTCGAATAAGTCGAACAACATTCACACGCATTGTTCGGATGGTGACAACTTCCGTATTTTCATCGATCATATGATTGTTCGGGAAGATGTATGCGTTTCTCCGCTAGTGAAGTGTACCTCTGCAATTCGTCAATTAGCATATGGCGCGTTCGGATGCTTTAGAAGAATATCTACAAAATTGGTGATAAAACTTTGCGCGATTGTCTTGTTGCTTTACGTGACCGGGTTATGGAGCTATATGGCAAGGAGTATCTGCTACACAGCGATGTAAAAAACTCTATGCTTTTCACGAGGAAAACATAGGTTTGCTAGGATGATAGGAAGCATTGATTATACGTAATAGTCGTGGGCTCAATGCCCACAACATCTACGTGGTCAATTTTCTGGGGTGATTCAGGTCGATCCATTCATTTTATTAGGCGGTTGCCTCACAAGATTTATGGATTTGGCATCGTTCTTTGGTGTTGCAATGTCGAACAATGATGTCAACGTTATTAAGTCAATCGCCTCTTTTAAATGATCTCAAAATCGGGAAAGCACCGGAGGCTTCGTTTGTAGCTAACGGCGTGAATTATAGATGGGGATATTATCTTCTTGACGGGATATATCGGAATGTCTTGTTCTTGTTAAGTCTATTTCACGGCCAGCTCGAATGATACAAAGCGAATAAGATCGACAATCGCATAAAAGCGGAAAGAAAGGATGTGGAGCAGTGTTTGGCGTGCTAAAGAAAAGTGGGATATAGTAAAAGCATGCACGGTCGCGAAGTCTTGAGAAAATTACACATTTGATGTACACTTGCATCATATTACATAATATGATACGAAAAGACAAAAGAAGGCAATATCTCCCAACTTTTATCCAGAGGAACAACATCGTGAAGATGATCTTGTACGATTGACAGAACCTAAGTTACAACTTATCAGGGAAATACACAACGAACAAACTCATCTAAAGCATAAAGCAGATTTAGTGGAACACATTTTGTATCGAACAAATGCACACTAATTTTATGGTAATGTTTTTAATTTTATTTTAGTTATTTTACGTAATGTTTTTAACAATGTAATGTTTTAATTTAAGTGAAATTTTAATTAAAAACAAAAAAAATGTTTGGTCTCTTTACTACGTGTGTTTGGTCTAGGTTTCGTCTGGGTGGTGTCTGAGGAGAGAGAAAGCTGATGTGACAGTGTGGGGGTGGTTTTGATGGTGTCTCATCACTTTTAGTCTAACATAATTGAAGGTGTAATTATAATGTGTAAAACAGCTCTTAAATGTTCAATGCTCATAATGCTACTTCATGGAGCGTTGGAAAATGAGCATTTCAAAAAACTAAATAAAACCACTTAGTGCTTATCAAACAAGCATTAAAAATCACAACGCTCAACATTCACCGCTCATAAATGCTCCGTGTCAAACACACCCGTACACCCGTAATGTAAGAGTTGTTTGGATAAGAAAAGTTGTTTTAAGGTCGTGGTAGTTGTTTTGGGTCACTATATTGTTTTTGCTGGTTGAATATATCAACTAAATCGTTGTAATTCCTAGCATATTCTTAGTTTTATTTTATCTATATCAGAATAAAAGATAGATAATGAGCATGGCCTGTGAGTAGGGGTGTTCATCGGTTCGGTTATCGGGTTATTCGGTTCGATTAGTTCGGTTAATTTTTTTTTCTGGGTATAACCGAAAACCGAACCGAACCGAAATTAAATTTGATTCAACCGAACGAAAACCGAACCGAATAACAAAACGAACCCTATAACTTGAAAACCGGACGAATAACCCGAATTACATAATTTTAATTATTTTTTAATTAATTATATATATTTTAGCACAAAATATTTTTCAAGCTTAAATCATGTTATATTTATACTAAAAAGAGTTTTAGTGATTTGTTTTCATATATATACATAGAAAAAATATATATTTTATATGAATTCGGTTTCGGTTCGGTTTTCGGTTTTCATTACAAAACCATATCCAATATTTAGTTCGGTTCGGTTCGGTTTTGACCAATTCGATCGGTCTAATTCAGTTGATTATTTTCGGTTCTTCGGTTTCGATTTTCGGTTACTGTGGATAGTACCCAATCCGTGAACACCCCTACCTGTGAGTCATAACTCAAACAGATTAGTTTACTAAATCTCCTTGGGCTTAGTATCATAATAATAATTGCTAAAGTTACATAAAGCAAAAATAAGAATGATCAATCCTAATTAAGTTTAATAGGCCCAATCATGGCCAAATCTTCAGATTAATATTAGGCTTAGGCCCAAATGTGTACATCTGTGAAAACTGAAAATGTTCTTAAAAGTTGTTTACTTCAACTCGATTTCGAACATTTTTTTTATCTCTATGCTCATTTTCGAGTTTTTGACAACAATGCTTGACAATTTTGAAACCTTTTCAGGAAATATTTGTGTCGTAAATGTTTTGGTGAATAGTCCGTGTCCGATTATTCTCTAACCTATTAGAATAGTCTCATTATATACCACAAAATACGGGATCCATCTTATGTCATCTCTAGAGAACTACTTGTATATCTGCTTTGATTAACTTTGCAAGGTCATAATACACTTATAAGGCAACTTGTGTGAAAGTTTACTCCATAATGAATTATCGTCTGCTTAAACAAAGTTTATCGTACAATATCATGTGTATCTTATCGGCTAATATCCTTGGCTGCTTAAATCATAACAGAATCGCGACAAAAAATTTAATGATACAATTGTGTCTTGATTAAGTGCCAATAATTTGGGTGGAATTGGATTCATACATGCATATGCTTACTTAATGTTAAAGAATAAGAAGATTGCAAAGATTTTGTTTGATTACCGAATCTATAAAATATTAATTTAGTTATCTTTTATGAAGTGGTTAGTATATGCTGATTTGGATTCATACAATGTGGTTTTAAAACATTTTACGTGAAGGAACATGCTAATTTTAATGAATAATGATGTGGCCAAATGGATGAGTGTTCTATTTTTTATATGAAATCATTTGCTAAAAATGACTATTGATGATGACATTAGTTTTAAATTTTAATAATTGAATTTTGTTTCCATTAAATAAATGATCATGCCGTGTCTAGCGGCGTGATTTTAGCGGCGACGATTAACGATATGCGATATTGTGGTAAGTGTTTCATATAACCTTCAAAATAGAACATGAAAAGATCTCGATGAAACCCGATTTACCGGTTTGTATCGGTTTTAGCGGTTCAATCTGAGTTCGTTTTAGGATGGCTTTAATTGGTTAGCGAAACCGGTGGCGACACCGGTTTCGGTTGAACACGTTGGTCGGTCGGTCGGTGGGCGAGGAAGAAAGGAAGAAGGAAGGAAGAAGGAAGAAGCAAAGAAGAAGAAGGAAGAAGGAAGAAGCAAAGAAGAAGAAGAGCAGGATGAAGAAGGGCAAGGAAAAATGGAGGTGGAAGGCGAGGAAGAAGAAGAAGAACATGTCATTCCATTCAAGTGGTTAAGGCTAAAAGCATTTGTCCAACCGTTTACGATGCACACATTGAGCCCGGAAAGAAGGAAAATGGTCATGGCAATGGGATTTAGACATCGATTGATTTCCCATTGCAAAAATCCCGGAAAAACGCCTACTTCATATTGACACATATGGATATGGAAAAGATGCAAATAAACTTGCCAAATGGGGTGTCATAAAAATCAAACCGAAAGCGATTAGGAAGTTCTAGGGATACCAATGGGTCCGAGACCACTTTGCTCGGACCGAGAAAGGATTAGGATGACGTGTTTACGAAGCAGGTTTATGGCACAATTCCGAAAAAATGATAACAACAACGGACATTATCAAAGGTGATTGAGTCTTGAAGAAGCAGACTTCACATTCGGATGAATTTCCTAATGTTGTTTTAAAGTCTGCGAGACTGCTATATGATTCGATCTTTGAAGTATCACGTCCTCAATTCACGATGACACCGGAGGAAATACCGACAATTGTTGGTGCTCATACATTTGGAATCATATGAAATTAAGCAAGGAAGGGGATGACTCAATAACGGAAAATTGGTACTATGGACCACATGCGACATTCACGGTAAGTCAAGGTTATCTTTAAAACAAATATGATGTAGGGTATCACAAGTGATACTTTAAGTTAATGACATATAAAATGTATTCTATCACCATGATATTACAAGTTGTTTTTAAAAATAGATGCCATGTACAATATCACTTGGGATACTAAAAAGATTAATCTACCACTTCTTTTAATAAGTAAAGGTTTTAATGAATGTTTTGTTTTCTTGAAAACAACTTATCTACTTGCATTTCACAAGTTCGATGAAATGGATGTGCCAAGAAAATGGCCACCACGGTGGAACACAAAGTCGATTGAGAAAAGGCAAGACATGGAGATGGAGATGGGAGGGTTTGGTCATGTCATGGTAATTGAAGAAAAGGATGAGAGTGAAGAAGGAGATATCGGGAAACATAAAGAGGTAATACTTATAATTAATATGAAAAATTTGATATATCACTAGTGATAAAATACTTATAATTGCTTTATTTAATTAAAACAACTGACAACTATATGAAGGCATCGAAGAAAAGTTTGATAGAGTTTTGAATGAGAAGAGAGAGTTAGAAAATTTTATAAGGGTGAGCATGGAGATATACCGGAGATGAAACAATAAGGTTATATGTAGAAAATACAACACACAATTCGAGGGAATCTTCAAATAGATGAAAATGGTAGAGTGATTGATAATCAAGAAGGAAGCGGAAGAGATGGAGGAGATGATGAAAGTGATGATGAATGCGAGAATACCCAAGGAGGAGGAGATGATGAAAGTGATGATGAAGACGAGATAATGAGGATGATGATGATAGTGAAGGAGGAAATGGAGAAGGAGAAACAACGATAAAGAAAAACCACAAAAGAGACTCTCGCGAAATGAGGATAAACAACGAGGTTAGATAATTATAATCTAAAGTACTTATCTGTATATAATATCACAAGTGATAAATTTTTACATAACAAAATGGTAAAAAATACAGGCTGAAGAAGAAGCAATTGCAAAAAAGCGGTGAAAAAAGAAATGACCAAAAAGCTCGGAAAAGCAATGAGAAAAAGAGAAGCTGAAAAGAAGAAGAAAGAAGAAGCGGAAAAGGTAATATCACAAGTGATAAACTCTAAATATAACAAAGTCATACAATACAACATTTTTTTTATTTAGTTTTTATTTATTTATTTATTCTTTAATTTTTATTAATGCTGATGAAAAGAAGGCGCAATCCAAAAACAAGAAGAGGCTAAAAGCAGTGAAAAGGAATCGGTGAAAAAGAAGTCGAAAAGGAAGCGACTCGTAAGAAAGAAGAAGCGGAAAAGGTAATATCACAAGTGATAAATTCTAAATATAACAAAGTCATACAATACGATAGTTTTTTTAATTTATTTATTTATTCGTTAATTTTCATTAATGCAGTGCAAAGAAGTACTGACAAAACAAGTCGCAAAAGAAGAGGCTACAAAACAAGCTCAACTGAAAGAAGCGAGAAAAGAAAAAAACAAGTGCAAAAGAACTTGCTAAGAAAAGAAGAGAAAAGGTTAGATAGTTGCTCTGCTTAAAATAGGCGAAAAAGCGATGTATCTTGGCGCCTTTGAAGAGCGTTCAGTCCTTCTAGTACCCATTCATTCCTACGCATTTGCATGCTTTTTGTTCACGTGCATGCTTTTGCGAAAAACTTATGATCTACGGTTTGTAATAACTAGTATTTTAGAGATAGGGAACTCCGAACTTTAAGAATGAATGGTGAATGTATGCTTTCTTGATTTGCATAAATCCCATTCATTCTTATGCATTGCATAGTTTTTCTTCACATGAATGGGAAATGAATCACTCATTTTTTGTCTTATTTTGAGAATTATAGGCTTATATGACTCAAAAATAAAACAAAAATAAGCAGCTTCTGTAACATAAGCCTAAACAAAAATAAAGCTCGTTAGACATATAAACTTAAACAAAACACCTTGCAGAACTTTTTCATATCTAAACCTTATTAGATACTGCAGCCAAAGTTGCACAAGAAGAAGAAGAAAGGGCTAAAGTTGCAGAATTTCAAAGCCGGAAATTCAACACAAGGCATTCAGGACTCGAGAAGATGTTCTTTGAACAAAGCAACAAAGAAAATGAAAAGAGGGAAGGAAAAAGGATTGTTAAACCATCGGTGTACTTGAAATCACCTTATATGAACAAGAAAGCGAATCGATGGAACCGTTAGCAGTGCGAAACAATGCTAGCTAACGACTTATTTCGATGGAAGAAGATATAATGTAAGATTTAAATTTCTTTGTTAGTATTAAGGTTAAGTTATTTATCACAGTGATATGCTATATTTAAGAACCTAAATTTTATCAACTGTGATATTAAAAAAGCAGAGAAGAGGTATTCAATGATGGCAAGGCACACGGTACCAAGAATAGTAATGCAATCAATTCGCGGGCTTGCTAATAGAAAGTCGGTAATCGATGCATTAAACCCGGTGATGAATCATGAGGAGAGGAAGAACAAAGTTGGAAAAATGAAGACAAGATACTACTTTCCAGCAGATCACGGTGGTAAGATATAAAACTTCCAAAAAAATGAACTACTATATCTATGCGTTTCAAAATTATGTAATATGTATTTTAAATTATCTTGAATCTATTGTCATGATCAGTGCCGGAGATTCGAAGAAAAATAAATAAAAAACAGCGAGTATGACAACTTTGAAAGACTAATGAAAAACTCATGGCGAGGAAGAAGCAAAGCGGAAACTCAAAGATGTGAAACTTGTGTTCTTTCAATAATTGCTCACGACCATTACTATGTCATAGTTTTCAATGCGGAGAAGGAGCGTTGTAATCTTGGACAACAACATTTCGGATGCATACAAAGATAAATACAAACTGACTTTGATTTTGTGGTAAGCAATGTACGAACGAACTCTGTTTAAATACTTATATCACTAGAGATAAATTGTAGCAAGTAATATCACTAGAGATAAATTGTAGAAAGTAATATTTTTAATTTGTAGAAATCAATTCTTGTAAGTTACTTGATGAGGGCTTCACGATCCTCGTCACGATGTTGAAAGAAGCCGACTCTTGTGTTGAAGATGAAATGGAGAACAAGGCATAACAAGATTGATTGCGGCTTATACATGATGATGCATATGGAGACATTTGAAGGTGAAGCGGGATCAACTTGGAAGCCAAACATCATTGATGAAAACAATCACGGATATGCTTAACAAATGAGAAGAATGAGGATGAGGTATCGGCTAAGATCATTACATGAAGTGAATCAAAGAGTGAACTAATGTCGAATATGCAATCAAGTTTCTTTGAAAAACACAAGCATGATGAGAAGGAGATTCAAGGTGGTTGAAGAAGCTATCGGGAAGAAGATAATGAAGAAAACAAGCATTAAATGTATTTAATGCTATTCCAAAACAATTTACATTTTGTTTAAGTATTTAGATTTCTAAACAACGTAGATGGTTTAAAGTAGGTTTAAGAATCGATATGCAAAAACAATAGTAGAGTGTTGAGACGCGGAATGTGACAGACGGTGTCCAAGTTTGGGAAATACCTAAGTAGATGGGTGGATCTATTAGGTACACAATCACATTCACAGTGCTGGAGATTGAACTACATTTTGTTTTGGATTTGCATATTTTAGTTGGATTTACATTTTGTTCTTGCATTTTAGATGCAAGTAGGAATCTAAGACCACGAAATGTGTGGACATTGTCAAGTTTGGGAAATACCTAAGTAGATGGGTGGATCATTAGGTACAGAATCACATTCCAGGGTGTCGGAGATTGTACTACATTTTGCTCGAAATTTGCATCTTTTGTTGGAAATGGACGTATGCTTTTAGATGTATTTTACGCTTTGTTCTTGATTTTAAATTGGAAGTAAGCGCTTTTGGGTAATATGAATATAACTTTGCTTATGTTCTTCACGACATATGCATGTATCTATCACTATATATATTTATGCTATTGGATAATTCATAAAAGATTTCGCTACTCAGGTACCTTTAGTTTAAATAAATGAATTGGTGAAAACCAAAGATCGGTAAATTTGGGATTATGATGAATTTTTTTTTCAAAGTGTAAATGATTTATTTGCGATACTTTGGTAAATGATAAGATATTTGCCAAGGCCTTGTCCTTAAAATGTATAAAATGACTCTATCAAATTAAGAGCCGATTATTTTTTGCAATGACATACTCGTGAAAACATGTTAAAGCGGTAAACAAAAACTAGCCTACCAACAAAATTTTCCTTTTCTCTCTTTTTTTTAAATGTATCACTTGTGATATTAGAACATATCACTAGTGATATAACTAAAGTTTATTATATCACCTGTTATGTCACTGTCATCTAACAAAAAAAGAAAAAGCAAAACATAAGTAAGGATTAATTACTTCCAAAATGTATTTTGAGATGTGAGCTTGTATGTGCTTGCAGTGAAAATTTTCAGTTGACTAGTATAGACAAACGCTTTTCAAAAAATGTAGTCAAGGAAAATCTATACATACACAAATATGAAATGAAATCATCTTGCACAAATATGAAATGAAACATGATTATGCAAATTAAAAAAAATATTTAATTGTTTATCACAGGTGATATAAATTAAAAAAAGTAAAAAAGTTTACATCAAGTAAAAATAGAAGGACTGAAAATGTAAAGATCAATAAAATAAAACCCAGATCTGGAAAAACACACACACAAATAAAAAAAAACACACACACCAACAATCTATCCTTCGAAAAATTAACGACGAACCGTTGAATCAAATTAAAAAATACATAAACATGAAGGAATCGCAACCTCAACAAGAAAAGGGAAAACAATCTTTTGAAAATATGGATAACGGTACGACACTCATTTCGATATTATTTAAAAATTAATTGAATTTTATTTACTGTTTGCGTATTTTATATGAGTTTTATATGCATATTTTATATATGTTTTGCTTATTTTAAGATGTCTTGAAACAATGATAAATTACAGATTATATTTAAAAAATATATATAAAAAAAAAAATGAAATGATTGTTCAAGATATGTGTAATATACGGTTTCTCTTACGTGATTTTAAAAAATATGTTGAAGACAAAATTTTATGCTATTGAATTAAAGTTACAATATGACACTAATGTCATTGATTGTTAGATGTTTACAATTGTAGAAACTAAGATAAATCGTAGTTTTGGGATATTTATAAATTGAGGCACATTGTAGTTTGATTGTAGTTTGATTGAAGCTCAACAAAGCTGTTTTTGCTTACAACTTCATTCAAAATGCATAGTGAAAAGAACTTAGTTTATACATTTGAAGTTGTAACTAGTTTGAGTAAACTTGTAAACTAAGGGACATAAATGTATTTGTTTTGGGATCGTTGAAACTTTTTGGGCTCATTATAAATCAAGGTGATTTGGTTGTTAACATGTAGAAAAAAAGCAGCGTGTACATAATCTTGAAGGTAGTTTGGTTGTTAAAACGTCTACCCAAATTTGGTTAATATGTAGATTCAATGAGCGTGAAATTGCCAAACAATGTATAATTGGATTCGCTATTATCGGATGAGCGAAACCAAAAGAAGAAAACAATTAGCAAGGTTAGGATGTAGAAAAAAGCGTTTTAGAGGTTTGCATCAAAAATAGAATAAAAAGAAAAGGGTTGGAGGAAAAAAGAAGATGATGAAGGAAGAAGCAACAAAATTAAAGCACGAGCAAGAAAAAGAAGCATCGAAAAAAGCTACGAGCAGGTATATCAAAAGTGTTTTGCGATAGTTACGTGAATGCTATATCACAAGTGATAAATGCTAAAATATCACAAGTGATATATGACAACAAATTTTATTTTATTATTTTATTTTACTACAGGATGCAAAGAAGGCGAAAAAGAAGATTATACAAAATGAAACAGGATGAAAAAGAAAATCACGAAAAAAAGAAAAATACGAAAAAGCTGCTTGCAAAAATGATAATAAAGAAGAATCGTGAAAGAGAGAAAAGGAAAGGAAAAAGAAAATTTGGTGATATGGAAGATGATGTAAGCGAAGAGATTGAAAAAGATTCAAAAAGAAAGCGAAAGGTGTACACAATACTCAAGGGAAGGGCATCGGTTAAGCCACTTTTGAGGCAATGCGTGGGTTAAGTGTAGAAAGAAAAAAGGTTATAACACAAATGGGTTTTGGAGACTTGATAGAATTTCCAATAAATGAAATACCGACAATGCGTGGGTTAAGTGTAGAAAGAAAAAAGTTAAATGGCTTTGTATGAAAATGGAAAAGATGGAGGGACCAAAACTGTCAAAAGATGAAAGTCATTTTAATAAAAGTCCTCCACCTAACTTATCACTTCACATTTATTACTCTAACCAAACAAATCCTACGCCTAAGAATCACTCTTCGATCCGTGTTTTGATCATCAAAGCGTAAGTGGATTAATGTTTCTAACATGATTTTAAACATTGGTTTTGATTTTCAAATAAATCCAGCGGTTAAATTTACTTATATGGTTGATTTTGTGTTCTTCATATGCGTAAGAACACATGATCATGTGTTATGTGTTTGTGGTTAAAAAGATAATGTCGAATGTTTTAATAACATCAATGATATTTTTCTATCCTCAAACGAACCCGAAACTTCGAATTGAGTGAATTTGAAATTAGGGTTTATCGTGAACTTGGGTATTTTAAAATGTGAATGGTTTTGGTCAAAAGGTTATTGTGTGATGTTCATATTGTGTTGTATTAAAGATTTCCGGGCCTATAACTACCCGAAACACTAATTAAGTCGAATTAGGAATTAGGGTTTAATGTTCTTGTGTTTGGGTATTTTTGATTCACCAGAATTGGGTGTTAAAACTTGGTTATTAGACTCTCACAACTATTAAGACCTTCGAGAAAATGTTTGGTGCAAATCCTATGGTTAGAAATCATCGCGTAATTCTTAAACTCTAGGGTTTGACCTACCCGTATGACTTTCTCGTGGCTCGCTTAACTTGCTTTCATGCCATGATCGTGTTTAATATGACTATACATGTTAAGATTGATGATATGATGATTTTATTTCGTGATTGCTACTCGTAAAATTGAGAATCAAGGTCTTTGTTAAACTACGCATAAGGATCACTTACAGCGTTGAAAGTTATCGCGAAGAGAATTTTACGCGTAAGCATTCAGCGTAAGGTTCTCAATGGGACTACTGCGTATCACGTGAAGGATATGCGTGTGCATGACCTCTAGGCATAAGGTCTACTCTTACAGAGTAAGCCTTACGCGTAAGGTTTTTTATCGCCTCTGCGTAAGCTCGCATAAGGTCCCCTTTTCGGCGTAACATTTCTTACAGCGTAAGTAAGGATCCTACGCATAAGCTTACGTCTGGCGTATACTTCTCTGTTCGCATAAGCTACTATTCCTCGCATAAGCCTTGATCAAACCGTTGTGAATTGTTCGGCGTGCAAACTTGTAAATTAATGAATCATATCGTCACGAAACCAATAATGTCAATAATAAACTTAATCGTTTAATATGTTGTGTTAAATAAGTGATAACATAAACTTTAAAACTTAAAGTTAACTAACTCATGAAACTTATCACGACGACATTGGACTATTAAACAAACAAGTGACTTTGGACTCGTAACAATCTTTGACACTGTATATTCAATAATTAGACAATAAAACCTACATTGACTAACATTATGTCTTTCGATATGTTGGTTCTTTTGGCTAATGTTATTTGAGATCACGACATGGTACTTTCAAATGAATGTGGATGCACGAAGTTCTCACAATTCTTGACATCTTCCACAATGGCTATCCTAGAAGATTGGAAAGAACAACCTTAGGGTTGACTTTGAAACCACCACTTTCAGAATCTTCTTGTCTCATTGTTGTGGATATTCTAAGGAATCATCCTACGGAACATGCTCTCACACTCGCTCTGTCTGAAATCTACATTGACAGTGCGAATTCTATGCGAGAGGATCACGGTCAAAGTGCGGTGGCGATGACACTTAATCACAAACAAGTCACCATCACTCCTGCGGACTTCTGGTACATTCTCATCATTCACGACATCGCTCAACCGACTTCTTTGCTACACCTCTTGAAGAGACGGTTACGCAATTTCTTCTTGACATTGGCTATGATGAAGCTTGGGGATTATTACTAAGCATTCTCGTGGAAATTAAGAACATCCCTCGACCGTGGAGAACTCATACATCATCATTACCAAGTACATTTACGGTCGTGGCGGTGGTTATGAGTATCCAAAGCTCATGGAGCGCAAATCTTCGGTCTCGATCAATAAGAAGGACATCGAAATCGAAGCAGCGATATGGGAGGACATGATGCTTGATATAGTAGAAATATACCAAATATACGTGATCTGCGAGAATCAACGAATCGACCCTTTATGAAAAATATCGACCGCAAAACCCTCGAATATCGATAAGTGATACGGGTAAGTGATTACCCGGTCGTTTCAACGAGGTGTGAATTGACGGTGGCGTTTGAGGTTTGTTATTAAAGTGCTTGAATGGATCGAGAATTTATGTTTTAGGTTACGGTTTCCTAAAAATAAAAGCACGGAATGTAAATAAAGCACGTAAGCGAGTAAATGACTAAATTAACTATTATTAAGCATAAGAAACAATAAAGCGAAGCTATACTACATCCTAAGGCAATAAAACTAAAAAGCAAAAGCCGTAGCAAGAGCTCTAAAACATGAAAATTTTGAAATTTAAGGCCTACGGTGCAAAACCAATTTTCCTACACTCTAACGACTAAAATAATTTTAGAAAAAAGCGGTATTTTTAGACTTTTATTTTATTTATTACTAATTAAAAACTAATTTTAACTAATTAAATTAATAAAAATAGTAAATATTTTTGGAAAATTCTAAACTTTTCGGAAATTAATTTAAGCTAAGAATAATCTAGGAAAAATATGAGGAGGGAAGCAGAACCAATAAGCCAAAATAAGCATAAATAAGATAATAAGCTATAAATGGTAACAAGGTAATAAATATGAAACTAGGAAAGTCTAACAAGAAACAACTAATGGCATAGATGGTTAAAGGGTGTTCTGTTTGTGGCTCCCTCGTGCACAGACCCAGTTCAATTCACAGTGCATGCGTTTTTTTCAATTATTTTTTTTTTTTGATTTTTTTTTTCTTTACCAAACTAACTTGATAGATCAAAATAAACTTTTTTCATAAAAACTTGACTTGTGAAAAGCTAAGATAAGCTGTTAACCAGCTTATTGGGAAAGCAGCTTCAAACTAAAGGTTGTTTGGTTTAGAGGCTAACTAAAGGCAACTAAAAGCTACAACAAGCTTATAAAAAGCTAAAACTAATGAAGACTAGTCTAATGATCTAAAAGCATTAAAAGGAATACTAAATAAGCGATGAAACAAAAGGGGAAAAGCTAATAAGCACTAAAAAAAAACTTCTCAAGCTCTTTGCTGCTGACAATGACTAAAGAAGGTGTTTAGAGGGCAAGAATAAGCTATAAAAAGTTATAAAAAGCTAAACTATGATTAAGTCCTAATCTACTATATCTAAAAGTACTAAAGGAACTAAAATAAGCAGAGCTAAAGCTAATAAGCTAAATGAAATGAGTGATCAAGTTTGCTGCCATACTGCAGCAAAACATGCCATGGGGGGTTATTTGAGCTTATAAATAATCACTTAGATGGCCTCTAGAATCCTAAATAAGCTAAGACAGAAAAAGCTATTACATCTAATAACTTAAAAAAAAAAACAAACTATAGCTACTATGAAGCTTTTAAGAGCTTATTATAAGGGTGCAAAAGAAGCTACTAGGACCGATATGGCAAATTGAAAAGGACTTTAATGATTTCTAAAAGCTAAAAAATATGTTTAACTCTTGAAAAAACTACAATGTTATCAAATTTACTAGACAAAACCATGTAGAGACACAAAATGGGTCTGGCGGAGTTTGACCGAATACTTGCAATTCAAACACCCTTTTGGGCAAAATACCATGAAAGTAACTGTGAATACTAAAAAGAAACTTGATTTCTAAACTAAAAGCTCAGATTAGCTTAAATTATGAATTGAGAAACACTTTCAACATCAAAGAGAACAAGCATTTAATAGCGAGAAAAAATGGAAAGACACGATGGTGAATAAACTTGAAACTTGGAATAAAAACAGAAATTAAATTGCATTTAAATTAAAAGTTTGCAATAAAAGTAAATGACAAGGAAACTAAAATGGTACTAGAACTTGAAATTCTAGACAAGTTTTTACATTATACCACTAACTCCTATTTATACTAAACCAAGAAAAGGGTCTTCTGTCTTCTCTTTATGCTTGTCTGCTTCTTGTTGTGTTTGTAATGTGAGAGAAAGTGAGAAGTGTTTGAGCTTGTGTTTCTTAGCATCAATCTCATCCATTGATTTCATCTTGGTGCCCAAGTTTTGTCCTTACAGCCATTGGATCAGTTTTTTACATGGATTGCTGAGTTGGAATGGTGCCATGTGAAGATATCTTGGCTTCTTCTGAGCTGAGAGTGATGGGGAGAGAGGGAAAGGGCTTGATAATTTTGGCGCCAATAGGTTTGTTCTGGGTTTGGTTTTTTGGGTAAAAACTGGGATGGGTAAAACAGGTTTAAGTAAGTGGTGATGGGTCAAAAGGGTAATGAGGTTTAAAGGTTTTGCTAAAAATTAGTTTAGGTAATTAGTAAAAAAGTTTAAATAAAATGTATTTATATTTTGGTTTAAATTTTATTTATTTATTTATTTTTTATTTTTTTTATTATTTTTTTTACTTGAATAAAAGAAATTGGTTTTAAAGAAAATGTTTTTAATAAGAAAAAACATGGTTTTTAATAAAAGATATTTTTAACAAAAATAATTGTTTTAAATAAAAAAAAATGGTTTTAAATAAAAGTAATGTTTTTAATGAAAAATGGGTAAATTGGTAATTTGTGTTCGGGTTGGGTTTGAGTTTGCTTTCCCGATCTCACTCCAAAAAGCGTCCGAGATCCAAAATGTAGAAAATCCACTCCGGCCGTTCATAAAGCACGTTTTCCATTCAAGCTCATTTACATCGTTTTGCCTGTTTTCGATCCTTTGTACACAAACACATAAAAACACTCAAGGATATCGTAGAATAATTGGTAATATTTACGTGTTTTAGGCGTTTTTGTGGTCTTAGATGGGTAAAATGATGAGTGAATAAGCACTCATCAATGCTATTCACAAGAAGCTTGGCTCAAAGATTCCCTATGTCGAGATCACAAAGCTTTTGATCCGAGGAGAGCACTTGGGCTTAATCGATATCCCCAAGAGGCTCAATGACCCCGACAATCACGACTTGTTGTCCGAACCTATCCTTTCTATCGAGAATCAAGGAATCGACAACTAAGAAGCGGTGCCGTCTTTGCTGATCACCTTCTATCTAAAGAACTCAAAAGCTTGAAGCGTATAAAAGGTATCTAGTAGCGGTAAAAAGAAGGCAAAGTTGGTCATCTTGATGAAAAACCAGGAACTCCTACTCGGAGAACCGGAAAGGAAGTCTTGGAAGTGCGATAAGTTCGAAAGTCAAAGGAAGTTTCCCAAAGGAATCCTCCTCGTAAAGGATTGTTCCCGTAAAGGAAGTGAACCTATTCCCACACACGACCGCAAAGAAAGCTTGTGGACGAAAGCTCAAGGTCTTGAATCGGAAGAAGAGATTACATACTACGAGCGCAAGGATGACACTCCATTAGTATCGAAACCTCCTAGTCCTCCAATTTGAACATGGCAAAGGAAGACTCTAGTGCTTGTGCCGTATGATCAAAGCTCAAGCTCGAGAAAGTGATGAAGAGCAAGCTGGATAAATCATACATGAAGAAGTTTAAATTAAGTGGACACCTTCAAAAGTGAAGAATTTGCAAAAGACCAAATGGGTGGCCGGAGGATCAAGTGGTCTTGCCCTCTTCACCGGATCGATGCGGTTGTCGACCCGATAAGGGATCGGTGCCACCACTCTTGTGCAACAACAAAAGCTTGTGGAGGATACTATCGAATATGAGTTTGAGAAACACGGCGAGAAGTCGAGAAAGATAAAGATTTGATTATGACAAGCATACGGAAAGTCCTACACGTTCACGAAGGAAACTTGAACCGCCCAAGGACCCGAGTCTCCTCATGTCTCTTCCTCATCGGACTCATCATCTCACTCTTCCCAACCACCATCAAAGAAATCAACCAAATCAACATCCAAATCTGTGAAGAAACCACCTCGATCTTGGATTTCTCATACATGAAAAATTGTGAAAGTCATCAAACAAGTCGAAAGAAAGACATGCTATCTGGAAATTTGAACTTTCTCAATCAACAAATACAATATCTACATGACGAGAATGACAAGATGCAAGAAGAAAGGAAGTTTATCCGAGAATTCATGAGAAGTCATCATCAAGAGGCGAGCGAAATGATCGAAGGTTACACTAACAAGTACCTTGGGATATCGTTCCTAAAGTCACAAAGGAGATGTTTACCAAACAACTATATCCGAATCTTATCGAGATAGCCAAGCAAACTATAAGATCAACACCTTTAACCGTCACAATCAATCCATCGATCCTGTAGTTTTCTCGGATAATGAATTGGTGGCCAAGCTTGTCACACAAATGTCAAAGCGATGCGGGACATTTACTTCGATGAAGGAAAGTTGTTTCAAGCATTCTTTGGACTACCAACTCAAAGAAGCATGTAGATTCGAGCGAGAAGGCCTAAGCGTCCTAGAGGCGATGAAGATAAGGATCGGGATAAGAATGATGAAGCTAAGCGTCGGAAGAAGTACGGTGAATTCTCTTCTATGTTACCTCCTCTCCAGCGGACTCCTACTCAACAAAGGTCTCCTCCCGTTCTTCTCTTGATAAACCTCGGGATTACGAGTTACCGCCCGAGACTCGAAACCGGTGATCACTTTGAGTATCTGGTGGTGACGATGAAGAAGTCCGTGAGCCCTACAACAACCGCCTCTCCCAAACAAGTTCGAAACCGAATCCTCATCTAGGCCCAAGAAGCGAGAAGAAGAAGGCGCCCATGGCGGCGTCGTATCATGGCTAGATGAAGATACAAGAGGAATTTGAATGGTTTCTACACTTGTCAACTCAACTCCCTACAGAAGAAGGTAAAGATCGGTGAGCGGATTACATTGGACCATGCTAAAATTCGCAAGAAAAGTTCCATGTGAAGAAAATGACGAAATCGAGGTTGAGGCGAATCAAGAATGAAGCTTTTCAAGCTGTGGAAAGATAGCTCGAGAAAGTGCCATCGGTCGAATATCCCTTGAAAACATTGCTCGAGCTATGTCTAACAACATGGATTGGCTCAACCGAAGCAAACATCGACTTCACAAGCGGGACAACCCTCCATACTACACCGATTGGTCAAAACCTCTACCAACAATTGGCCAACCAAATGAACCTAGGATTCCATTCGGATATTTCTTCAACAAAGACTTGGAATTTCTTCTACGGTGGCGATGGATCAGGAAATCGCTACATCTTTGACACTTCCATTTCCGGTGACCATATACTCTAAGCGCATAGCTATTGAGGAAAGAGCTAATCACTTGTTCTCCAACAAAGTGGAAGCTTCGACCGAGATGCAATGTACGGATTCATCATTGGCACGAGCGCCGAAGAATATACTCTGAAGCGCCAAGTTGAAGTCTCAACATGCGGTGTTGATACTAAGGATATCGTTGCCATCAAACACGTTGATCTTTCGACCAAATGGGACTACACTTTCTCAAGAAGATTGTGGTCAAAAGGCAAGATGAGCGGGATTATGCATTCTCTGAAGGCGACTTTGAGAATTTGTCTATCAACGACATTGAAGACATGTACCTTGCCAAAGTACGGTCGCATGAGGCAATTTTCAAGCCGAAGTACAACGTGAATTCATCAAGTCACTACTCATCTTCATCGGACGCATAGTCATCAAGGAGCGTGTAGAAGATCTTGGTGGCGGTTGAATCTTATCGGACCGTGTCAACTTCACACCACCTCGGCTAGATCTTCCCGACATCAACCAGCTCTCACAATATACACTCATCGACAAACCTTTCGGCGTCGTTTACCGTAGTGAACTACAAAGAAATTGCTTAATGGCGTGTAGTGAACTTCACAAGTTTGGGGATCACACTTTGAAGATGGTTAGAGACGGATTGGCCTATAGGTTGAAGGACATTCGTCACAAGATTGGGTCTCCTAAGCGATGGAATTCTCGGGATCAAAGGGATGTGAGGAGGATCATCAAAATGATTGATGAAAGGTTGAATAGAAGGATCGGTTTCGAGCGATGGAAAGCTTTGTTGGTGGTCGACCAGGATTAACATCACCGGCTATCAACGCCTACAGTTCGCCTCACGGCAACATCTTGGACTTCTGGTACCCTTGAATTGTTTCCTTCATTATTACATTTGGATGTGTGATTATATATGTCGATGAAGCGTGCATGCATAACGATGTACAACCCGTAATTGTCAAGAAAGGACCACGTAGTGCGCTTGATGCCACAATCCTTATAAAAGAGCGAAAGCTTCTTACTTTTGAGTAAAACCTATCAAACCTTTCATTTTCAAGGTTTTGCTCAAAATAACAAGTACTTCCGTAAGTTTTTCAAAACCTCAACCGTTTATATCACTTGTTGAGGGAGTATTTAATTCAAACTTTGTTCACAAATTGTTCATAGTGGTCATCTTCTCACAACACTCGAAATGGTCCTATTTATTGTCAACTTTTCAAAATAACATTTGATATGCCATTTTTGAGGGGAGAAAATTATGTGATAAGAAATATGGTGTGTAATAGACTTAACCAGAATTGATGGTACTAAAGCTGTTAGTAACTCGAAAAGACTTGTCTGGACGGGTAATAATTTCAAGCTAGTTCGCTAGTAATGTAGCGTGTCTCGCAAAGGACTTGTCCGAGTAGAATGTACCATTCGAGAAACTCTTGGTAGACATGAACTCGACGGGTTTGACAACCTTTCGAGGTTTGTTTACACCTTCAAGGTAGTTATTAGAGCTAGTTGTCACCTAAAAGCGACAATGTAACTCTTTAACTATGCAATGTAACCGTGTCTCATGGGGATTGTCTATCTTGAGTGGATCAATTCAAAAGTGCGCTCTTTTCTCCTTTGTGCAAATAACCGTTAAAACTCTTAAGCACATGTGGAGGGGAGTATTTATGCAAAATCCTATCTCAACGGTGGTTCAAAATGTTTTCATTCACAAACAACTGTGAGAGATTTTTAAAGTAAATGGTTTTATGGCAACATAGGTTAGTCATGGAGTGATAAGGTGACTAAGGTTAGGAATAACCGTCCTATGATCCGCCAGAGCCGGAGGATCTACCAAGGACATCACAAATAGTTAGTACTTAGAAGTTCTTAGGTATGATTATAAAAGGAGAAAATGAGAAGCGGAGAAAGAAGGAGTTGAAGAATTAAAAGATATGCAAAGAAAAGGGTGAAAAGAAATAGCCCTCAAATTATTCAACTTAGGCGGACACGGGTTCAATTCATATACTCTTGGTTGTCACTTAGTGTGTTGGTATTGAAGATTAAAAGTCGTCATGGACCCGGTGGCGCATGCACTAAACTTCTTAACCACTCAAGTTTCTCTCTGAAGCTTGTTTCATTCTCACGGGGAACCTCACGTAAACTATTGGCTTTCTCTTGAGATCGCTAGTATTGAAGAAGGAGACCTCTCCCTAGTCTCCACTCGGGAAAACCAAAGCGCACTATTGAGTCTAGAGCCACGAGATTCATCAAAGATCTCTTAGGTATACTTGACATTTCATCACTTGACGTTCAACAATAAGAATTTCGGGTAGTGCGTTATTGAGTCCTTCACGGATCTTTGCAATCTGTCAAGAACATTTATGAGAGGTTCACATCGTGATCCTCGGTGATTGAATGGAAACTCATGCCGGTCAACATCAAACGACCACGACGGCAGTCACCGGTAACTCCCGTGGATTACGCTTAGTGTGTCTCAAACGGTCTGATCGTGGTGATGCTTGGTGTACCTCGGCGACTCATCGAGCGTAGATGTACCCGGTACATCGCGTTATCTCACTTGTGGGACTCCGGTTCGAGAGCGGCTTTTGTGAGAATTAGAGTTGTGTTTTCACACTATCTTTATTAACACTCTCGAAGTTCAAACTTGTAAGTGCGAGAATCCGCTTATTACTAACCGTTTGAAATGTTTTCTTCTTATGGAAGCTCCGGGCGGGATGATCGTGCAGATTCTTCTCATGCTCACGCCAACATCATCACTAATGGAAGTTCTATCCAAAAGCAACACACGGTCGAATGATTCTTCGTCGAATCAAAGAATCTACAAAGTTAAAGACTTAAAGAACTTCATCGATCTGAATTCCAACGTCAAAGAGCATGTGAGCATGTTGAAGAATGACGTGGAACCAGCATGTAATGAAGGCGACACGAAGCGAGACTTGATGCGGACTACAACATACTATCACTTTCATCACAAAGAACAATGATCAAAGAACAAAGTTAAAGATGACGTCAAAGCATAAGCTGTTCAAAGAAAACTATCTCTACACCGGGAGATTGTTCGAATCAAGGCATTCCTTCTCACAAGAAAGAAGAATGTCGGAAGGCGTCAAAGCTACTATTACATCAACGCCTTCACGTTTTCATCACCAACACTTGAGGGAGATTGTTGGAATCACTCCTAAACTTTAATTCAAGTGTTAGTTACTCATATGTAATAGGTAGTTAATTATGGCCTTTATGTTTGTTATTAGCCTTAAGCTTATGTAGAAGGCCCATGAGCTTAGGCCCAAGCCCATAGGAGAAAGGATGGGAACTAGGGTGTTGCCTAGCTTCCTCCTATAAATCTCTTGTAAACCTTCATTTGAAGGTTGGTTGTTCAAGTTTCTCTTTCACTTCATACTCTACGCATAAGCTGTCTTAGTATAACGTGTGTGTGTGTTTGTTTTACTTGTTCAACCGCCTCTATTTCTTTCTATGTTGCTTGTGTTGTAAAACTAGTGACCTAACACGACATCTGAAGGAAAATACAAAGAAAATTATGAGTTAGTGGTAAGAAAAATTATTTGATTATTTATGTTTTAACGATTATAATATCACAAGGATACTAGTCTATAATTGACATTTTATATTATAAATTTCGAGGGCGGTTTTGTAAGACACTTGTCAACATATGAACATCCAAAGGGATATGAAATGATGCATCAAACACAAGAACCGACAATATAAAAGATGGATTGGCAAACAAAAGCGAAAAAGATAGATTGCGGTTTGTACATGATGATACACATGGAACTCTACGAAGGAAAAATTGGATCAAAATGGCAAGCAGGGCATTCTAAAGGAAACACACAAACATCATCGAATTGGATAGAAAATATGAGATCAAGATCGTAACAAAGATGTTGCTTCATGAAATGAGCAGCGGAAGATGATGTCGACTATGCATTAAAGTTTCTTCAGAGAGAACAAGGACGAAAAAAGTAAAGAAGCTTGTCAAGGAGGCAATAAAGAGAAAGTATGCGAGAACTAAACAATAATTGACCGAGTGCTTAATGTTTTATGTTTGGTTTCATGTAAAAACAATTAGTAATCCTCTTGACTACTTATTAATCACGATGTCGGACTATCGTTTTGTAAAACAATTATCTTTATCGTTGTCGAAGTTGAAAACAATGATAATTTCTATTCAGTTGAAAGATTTTGGAAAATCAGAATTCAACCTTGCTTTTGTTAACTTTATTAAAGAATCCAAATGTCAGAAAATAACATGCCGTAAAAATATAATAGAACTAGATTAGCAAAAAAACTTATTCCAATTATTCAATAAAGTCACAAAAAAGTAAACTCATAAAAAGGTATAAGCATTTCATCAATTTTGTATGCTTTATCACAAGTGATAAAAATGAAAAAATGGAAGAAAAGTAATAACAAATAGAAAATCATCACAAGTGATAAAATTGTAAAAAATTGGATAAGACATAACAGATGCACCTCAACCTCAACCTCAACTTCAACCTCAACCTGCATGTCCTCTATTGCGGTGCATTGCTTGTGATGACTCCACTTCAACACGGACAAGTACTCCTTGATGAGCTACCGCCTACTTGACATTATTGGTCAAATATTTACCCTTATCTGGACAAGTAGCCACTGTTATGCTCAGTCGACCCACAAATCTTGCACGACTTCTTTTGCTTCTTGCTTTTATCAAATGCTTTCTCACGTCCACCTTGATCGCTCCTCATAAACCCCTTATTGCTCGCTTCGATGGATTTTAACATAAATTTTAGTTGGCTTCTTTATACCCATGAACTCTTCAACAATTTCGAAATATTACGGGAAGGAGCAGGTTGGCAAATCGGCCTCAACTTGAGTTTTCAACTTCTTGACTTATCTACAAAAGAAGTCAACTTTCCTTTATTGTTACTCATCATATGAACACACGACTCAACTAAACCGGTTGCCTCAATTGCAAGCCTCTATTTCTTCATTGTTACGACCATAACGAGCCTTTTGCCTCCTCAAATCGGCGAGGAATCAAATCCTTGTCCAACGCCTAAGTAAATACTTATCGGGATAGAAACAACCTTGCAATTCTTGAACACACAAAAGATGTGTGACACAAAATACCACATCGAACAAAAAGGCGACAACGATGAAGCAATGAACCATCAACTTTGTTATACAACACCTTCATAAAAAAGTATAAACTTTTATGAACTTTAATTGAATATATCACGGTGATACCTCATATAAAACATAAAAGAACATAATATCACGGTGATATTAAAACAATATCACAAATATCACAAGTGATACTAAAACAATAACAACTTTTATGAACTTTACATGCATAATATCACCGTGATACCTCATATAGACTTATAAACAAAGAAAGTAATAGATAATATCACCGTGATACTTAAAAAACTTGTAAAAAAAAGCAGGAAAAGAGATGTACCTTATACTCTCCGATGTCTTTTTGATACAAATTAAGCTCTTCCTCGGTATTGTGCAAGTACTTTCATCATCAACCACTCTTGGTACAATCTCGACATCCGGTTTTCCTCGGATATAACGAAACATCGCAACCCTCACCACAACTTTTAGACTTGATAGAACATAACCATGAGCCATCAATTATCTCTTTCGAACAAGAACAAACGACTTACAGTGTAAAACCTTCTGCATGAATTTCAATTGCTAATGGCGTCAACAAAGCGAGAAATGAGTCAATCGTTGGTGATCTAATCTTTCTTGTATGTATCTCTGTTTCTCCATTGCGGACTCATAACATACCATGAATTTAACAAGAGTAGAAGTAGGAGGCGTGAAATGTGAAAAAAAAAAGCGAGTTCTCACTCTCGACCTAGATGTGGTCCTCATCGGTCCACATGAGGAGAATCAAAAAAAGCGAGGAATCCATGGCATACGATCCTATACATCTTATTCAACCACTTATGATTTAAAGACCAAATTCAACCATCAACTCATTCCATCTCATCTCAAACTCTTGAGGCCAATATACATGTTCCAAACAATCTTGTGAAATTTATTCTTGAAATCGGTATCATCATAAATTCTCGATACAATCGAAAGCGATAAAAGATAATCATTATAGGCGACAAATGAAAAAGTATCACAAGTGATACAATTCAAAAAGTGCCACAAGGGATACAAAAGTATCACAAGTGATACAATCCAAAAGATGCAAATATCACGGAGATAAAAGATGCAAAATATCACGAGAGATACCTTAGGCGGAAGCTTTTGCATGATATGCCACATACAAAGACTGTGCTTTGAACCAGGAAGAACTTTAGCTATAGCTTTCCGCATTGCACCATCTTGATCAGTAACAATGATATTTGGAGAACGAACAAACGCTTTCTTAAATGCTTGCAGTAACCAAACATAAGATTCAGTAGTTTCATTCTTAAGAAGACCAGAACCAACAGTCACAGATCTCCTATGATTATCTATTGCAGTAAAAGGCACGAAAACCATCCGGTATCTGGAAAAAAAAGTATCCCAGGTGATAATATATACAAAATGTAGAAAAAGCAAATGAAAATATCACAAGAGATACTAAAAAAGGTTCAAACAACATACTTGTTAGTTTCGTATGTGGCATCAAATGAGACGATATCGCCAAACTCTTTGTAATTCGGTTTAGCAACTTGATCACCAAAAGAGTCCAATAAGCTCGGCGTTCTCAACAAGATAATCAAAAGAAAGTCGATGTAAATTTCATCCGATCTTCCATACGGTTAATAAGCATTTGTGCATCGCTATCTCCTGTAAACAGTTTATACCACGGACTAGATTGTTAAACTCGGTCTCGTACCATGAACAAGTCTTGAGGACCCTTTCAACCAGTATACAAGCGTGAGCTCTAGTCGCCCAATATTATAATTCGAAGCTTTAATTATAAACAAGCTGCTCAATGTATGTTAGCTTCCTCTCACTCTTGGACAAATGCTTATACTCAACACGATCTAGCTCATGATTATGTTCCACATCGAACATAGTAAGCCTATATTTTCTACTACCAGGCATCATATGAAAAACTGCACGTGCTTTGCAACCAGTAATTCTAAAGTTTGAAGTCCTCACTTGTTTGTCACCTTTCTTAGGAGCTAACGTATTCAAACGAATTTTCTTTGGGCACCCTTCCCTATTGCAAACTAAATACTTCTCTTTAAAATCCATCCTTAATCTTTTACGAGTAGACTTTCTAATACCAAATCCACGCCTCTGAAGCATATCTCATGTACATACTAATGCAATCCTCATGGAATCATAAACACTAAACAAAAGCGGCAAAGACACTAGCGAAGAACTCGGGAACCCAAAACCGATCCACCAGAGTATCAATAAAATCATGATGAATAAAAGATGAAGGAGTTTTCAAACCACTAGAAGCTGTAAAGAAGGTGATAAAACACAAAGTCAAAAAGCATAACACAAATAACTTCAAAAATTGTCTTAATATCACTGGTGATACTATACATTATTTGAAATATCACTGGTGATACTATAACAGATGATTGTACAAAAATACTAAGCGAAACAACAACACATCCAATCAAAACTAACGACATTTAAAAGCAATATAACATCTACATTAATATACTTAAGCACTATCATAACAAAAACACAAAACCTATAACTCGAATTAAAGAAACATAAATTGACAAAAACTATAACTCAATTTCAGTCAATATATGCAACAACTGCAAACACGGCTATTCTTCTTAAAATACAACAATTTGCTTTAACAAAATCACTTCCAAAACACTAGATTTACGACTACTTTGACTACACAAAGAAAACGCTTCCAAGACAAAATACACTAACGATTACAACTATCAACACCAAAACTATCACTCTTCTTCATTCGAATAACTAACAAAACACAATCTCTAATCAATAATATGCAACAAGCTCCAAACAATAACATCCTACGATAGAAATATTAGAACATCGCGAAGAAATCAAGTACACTACATTTACGATTATTTTCAGTAAAAAGCTTAAAATTAGAAGCAAATTACTCTAAAACCTTAAGTAAAAAGCAAACTATCATCAACTTCAAATATAACTGCTGAAACTACACAAATTAAACTGAACAAAAACAAATCCAACTAACAGCTTATATAAAAGCAAAATCAAACTAACAGCTTATATAAAAGCAAAATCAAACTAACAGCTTCATGAATAAGCAAAAAACCTAACAATACCATTAAATATCACAGTGATACAAAGCAGAGTAAACTAACAATTTGAATAAAAAGCTTAAACACCTTAATTAAACACTTAATTAACAAAACGACAATTAATAAGCAGTTAACATAAAAAAGTGAATTAAAGCGAAAACTCACATGATGCATTATCATCAACGTTAGAAGCACAAATTGAACTCGTAACATCTAAATCAATTGAATCTTCTCCAACGGGAACTTCATTAAGATTAAAAATCTCCATTCGCAAAATTAAAGAATATAATTACGAAATTGAACAAAATAATGGCGAAATTGAAGAAGATAATGAAGAATTGAAGAAAATAATGAAGAATTGAAGAATTCTGGGAGGATAAAGTGGAGGACGTGGCGGAGATGGCGGTGGTTGTCACGGTGATGACGGTGGAGGATGTGGTGGTTGACCGGTTGTTATGATTGACGGTAACCGTTTATGGAGAAATCCACACGAGAAAAATGTGTGAAAGTGTGTGAAAGCAGTGACAAGTGAGAAAAAAACGGTATATATATTGGGGTAAAAAATAGGTTAAAAGGTTTTAATCTTAGATTAATGACAGCCATTAGATCAATCCAAATAGAAGGTGGGGATTTGTCCCTTGGTATTTTCATTTGCTTACCTTTATTTTGGTGTTTACCAAGGGACAAATCCCCACCATCCATCTAGATTAATATAATGGTGGGGATTAACCTAAGATTTAATAGATAAACCTAAGTCCATGTTTTTTCTTGTCTTTTTATCTTTCTTTTTTATTTATTTCTTTTTGTCTTTTCTTTTAATTCACGTTTTTTTTTTTTTTCTAAATTCACGTTATTCACGTTTTTTTTAATCCGCGTTTTTTTTCGCTTTTATACGTTTTCGTCCGTTTTCACACGTTTTCGCCCGTTTTCGTACATTTTCACCCGTTTTCATACTTGTTTTTACGCTTTCATACGTTTTCGTCCATTTTCATACATATTCGTCCATTTTCTTACGTTTTCGTCCGTTTCATACGCTTTCGCCCGTTTTCTTACGTTTTTATTCATTATTCATAAGTTTTCGTCCATTTTCGTCCGTTTTCATACGTTTTCGTCTATTTTCATACTCGTTTTTACGCTTTCATACGTTTTCATCCGTTTTCGTCCATTTTCTTACGTTTCGTTCATTTTCGTCCGTTTTTAAATGTTTTTAGACGTTTTCATACGTTTATGAATATCACAAGTGATATTCTGTGATATTATGTGATATTCTGTGATATTCAGATGATCACAAGTGATATTCTGTGATATTCATAATATAACTTGAGATATTCTATGTATCACAAGTGATTTTCAACTAATGTTTTGTAACATTAAAATCACAATTGATATTCAGAATATCAAAAAGTGATATCCAGAAAATCGCAAGTGATATTTAGAATATCACAAAGTGATATCCAGAAAATCACAAGTGATATTCAGAATATCACAAATATATAATTTGAATAGCAACTACATAGTTTGGGGGAAATTGTTTAATCTTATTTTATTTGCTTATGAGCTTATGTGATTTCGGTTTATGTTTCACAAGCTTAATTTGCTTATTTTGAAACTTATAAAAATATGTAAGTTTATATTTACCACGTATAAAGAGTATGGTCAAATTTTGGTTTAGAGTTCATACGTATTAAATCGTTTTCATACATTTTAGTAGGTTTTAAATGTTTTTGGCGTTTCATATGTCTCGAATATCACAAGTGACATTCGTGATATCACAAGTAATATTCGAGTATATCAAATAATATTACGAATATCACAAGTGATATTTGGTGATATCCGGATGATCAACAAGTGATATTCGTGATTTTCCGAATATTACAGTGATTTTCAACTAATGTTTTGTAACATGAAAATCACAAGTAATATTCGAATACCACAAAGTGATATCCAGAAAATCACAAGTGATATTCATAATATCACAAAGTGATATTCGAGAAAATCACAAGTGATATTGAGAATATCAAAAGTGATACGAAAATCACTTGTGATAGTTAAACGTGTAAGCGTGAAAGCGGACAAAAACGTAAGAAAATGGGCGAATCGTGCAACGGACGGCGTATGAAAGAGTAAAACACGTTTGAAAATGGATGGAAGCGTATGAAAATTGGCAACGGCGATGAAAGCGGACGATAACGTATGAAAGCGGATGAAAACGTGTGAAAGCGGACGAAAACATATGAAATGTGAAAGCGGACAAAAGCGTATGGCCCGGCAGCGTATGAAAATGAGCGAAGAAAAAGCGAATGAAAAAAAAAGCGTGAGTTAATAAAAAGCGAATTTAAAAAAAAAAAAACGCGAATTAAAAAAATAAAATAAAAATAAAAGCGTGAATTAAATCAAAAACGTTAATCTAAAAAAAACAAAAAACAAAAAATATGTGAATAAAAAAGAAAGACAAAATGAGAAAAAAAGCATGGACTTGGGTTTACCTTTTAAATCTTAGTTAATCCTCACCATTAGATCAAACAAGATGAATGGTGAGGATTTGTCCCTTGGTAAGCATGAATTTGTGGGTAAGCAAAATAAAGTGCCTATAGAGTTTTTATAGTATTTAGCGGTAGGTTCGAATCTTTTAAGATATTAATACAAGAAAGTGTAGTGTCTGCGGATCTAAATTTTTTTTAAGGAAATTTGATTAAGCTACTCAATTAAGTGTTTGTTTAACTATCTAATGGATGTGGTTAGCTTCTTCTTATCCAAAAGATCTTTAATATTGCGGCTAACATGGAGATAAGAAGGCTAAAATAGATGTGTTTTTCATCTTGTGTCATGATGATGGATCAAACAAGATGAATGGTGAGGATTTGTCAAAAGTGTTTAATGAAGACAAATTTATTTTAAATAATTTAATTTTATATAAAACATGTGTAATTTTGATAGACATCACAAATTTAGAAAATTATCAATAACATACATGAAAATATGTGTAATTTTGAGTTCATTTAATCAATAACTACATGAAAATATGGTAATTTGAGTTCATTTAATGTCTCTATACTCCATAAACGGATCTTAGTGGAGACGGGAGGTAATGGCTCTCCCAAAACTTTGAAATTTTACCTATATTTTCTCAAAAGAAATAGAACTTTGACCTCCCAAATTAACGGATCACAACACTCATTCTCAATAAATTCACCCAAATTAAATACATCTTCTACCCCTATAACACAAGTTAGAAATCCCATAATGGATAAGGTTTGCCACTTGTAAAGTCGCAATGGAAGATCATTCGTAGTTAGGTTTCCTAATCGATGGGGTGAGATTTGATGTTTTATAATATTCAATAATATTTTAGATGTGAATTTGCTTCCATGTACTTGCTTGTCTAACTTGATTATAAAATTCATGTAAAAAACGTTGAGTCTTGTACATGAAGTATATACGTTTTGATAAAAGTTTTGATGTTATGATCATGGTTTTTAAGATCGAGATTCTACTTAATATCGTTTTAATTTTTGCAAGATCATGATCATAAGATCGGATCGAGATCTTAAGATCCTACTCAGGGATAAAATCAGAATAAAAAGTCACCGGGTGCATTTAAGAAAAATCAAACAAGGCTACAGACATAATTTTTTTGTAACCGGATGCATTTATAAAAGATCAAGATTTTGTAACAAAATTAACACTGTGACACAAAATCCATGGGTGTCCCGAGACCCTGCGGAAACCCCCTGGTTTCGTCCTTGAATTCCTATTATAGTGTCGTTTTTTTATATCGTTGTAAAATTATGAAAATCACATATTATTATATATCATATATAATGAAAATATATGTCAAAATTATAATTATAACATGTTTAATACCATTAGTCTCATGTTTTCATATCTCACAATAATTAATACACAAATTTGTAGTTTTTTAGCTTGTGCTTTATGAAAAGTAAGATTGGATCGATCGAGATCTTAAGATCTTATGCCTAAGATCGAGATTCTATTAAAATTATATCTGGTAAAGATTTTACGGAGGATCGAGATTGTTTTCGCTTTTGAGTATCATAAAATCGTAAGATTCTAAGACCAAAATCTGAATTTTAATAACTATGATTATGACTGTGAATTAAAGAAAAAATTATTGATATTCATGATATTGTAATCTTGTAAGTGCTCCAAGATCCATCACAATTTCCCTTATTGACTCAAGAACTAAAAACCAAATAACCTTCTATTTTTGGTCCCAAAACCAAAAACAAACGAAACAACACTAAATCCTAAACCATTGTTACACTCGTAAACTTGACACACTCCTTGAACGACCAACAACATTATATTCAAAAGAGTAAACACGATAGCGATAACTTTCCACCACGCGAGAATATGTTTCTTGACGAAATGATATACTTTAACCCTAGGAACATTTCCATAATACTTATTAACTCTAGCAACTGTCTTTTGCAACCCTGAAGCCTCGTCGGTTTTCAAGCTCGATTTAGTAACCCCATTAAATAGTTTAACTATTTCATCGTCGTCTAGATCACCTTCGATTATATTCTTTTCGCGAAGGATCATCACGTCCTTAACACTATCGATAATACCACACATTAGATCAACGTATTCTGTGAAATCAAGGTTCAGAAAAGTGCCTTTTTGGAACATTAACCCTTCGTAAGCTACCAAGTTTCTTAATATAACCTCTGAATCGGATCTTAAGTTAAGTATTGGGAGGTAAAAAGTATGTGTTTCGTCGTCGAATTCAACATCTTTTATCCCTCCAGGAGTCATACAAAACTCGATCTTTCCAATTCTAGAAAGCTCAGAAGCAGAAGGAATATCAATTTCTAAAACCGCAGGATTTCCCCCCAACATTTTCTTGATCAAACTAATAATCTTGTCCCATGGCAATTTCAATATGATCAAAAGGGGTTGCAACAATGCATTTGCTCCTGGACATAATTCACCCGCCATTTGAATCGCGTTTTCAACATCTTCTAGATCAACATCATCCAAGAAGTTATTTTGAATATACTCATTTTCCCTACCACATTATGGTTTATGATCAAATGATACATGCACTCGATCAAATGAAGACGGCTTGTTATATCAAGATCGAGTCTTGTTATCCGCCTACTAAACTTTAGTGGCGACCGAGTTTCACATGTTTTGATCAATACATATGAAAGAAAAGAATTGTTAGAGTCACCTGATAAGTGTTCCTCTAGAGCAGAATGAATTTCAGTCAAAACGATTAATGGGACTTGGTTTTCGACCATTATAACATCTTCAAAACACTCTAAAGAATCTCCTTCCGATACTTTAGATAAAATATCGATTAAAAATATCCCATCTATGGCAAAAACCCATGATAATGTGTCATCATCTACGTCAAAATATAAGTCATAGCAACACCGTAGTTCTGGGACGAGCTCTTTGAGTCTTTCAACCACAATCTTGTCGAAAATGGATGTGATTTTGTAAGGCGTTAGTACCTTTTTCGCGGTTGTAAGTTTGAGTTGCTCTTGTTTGCTAGTATAAAGCTCGGTCCGGAAATGATGGATTGGTCCAAGAAGTATCTTGTTAGGAACATAAGATTCTTTCTTTTCAATGGTTAAGTTTTCGGGTACTTGGAAAATGCAAATAGGAAGATCGGTGTCGACTTGAAGATGGTCTTGAACGTTTTGCTAATTCGATTAACCCATTGCTGTGTGATTTCGATAGGAGATGATGAAGAGGGTAACAAATTGATTGAAGGTACCATTTTTGGTATGAATTTTGTGGAAGATTATCTGTTATTGCATGATATGATATGATCGAATATATATGTATGTGTATTAGGAAATGACATATTTTAATCGTGATTATCGATTGGCTTATGGATTGATCCGTCGTTGAAAGTTCTTAAATTTGTTGTCATTGTAGTGATTTATGTCAAAGTTGTTCTCTTCTTTGGACAAACACACGTATAGTAAGACACTTTTAAGAGTTAAGCATTCTGCCGTCCAACTATAGAAACTCAGCAAACGCATCAATTTCTTCAAATGGCTTATTATTTATAAACATCATCAATAACATTTTATTTCACAACTTTCAAACACACCACAAATGAAGTACACACATATATTGTACATGAAGGTAATCATACAAGGTTGAATCTATGTTATTTTGTTAAATAACTTAGGACAACCATAGACTTCACAAAATGAGTACACAATCATCAACAAACATGCCAAAAGGGTAAAAACAATAGTTAAAACTTTTCGTGAACCACGCATTCGTTTCTTTAAAAACTTCCATGCCTTGATTACCATAATTTTGTTGTAATACTCATTAAGTTGTTCAACTGTCTCGTTACCCTTTGCATGCTCACTCGACTTGTTCATCCCATTAAAGAAATCGACAATTTCAGCATTTGTCATGTTTCCTTCGATTATGCCTTTACCCTTGAGCAACTTAACGTCTTCCTCCTTGTCTATAATGCCACTCATCAAATCAACATATTGTGCCAATTCCATTGTAGAACTTGACGTAGCAACTTCATAAGCAACGAGGTTTCGTAACACAACTTCTGAGTAGGTTTCAAGAGTGATGACCGGAAGGTATAATGTGGCCGGTTGCTACAAACCTAGTGTCCCTAATCCCTCCATTTGTAGGATTGAAATTAATTCGCCCATATTTGCTTAGTGATGTCACTGAAGGATTTCAATTTCTGTGACACGAGGATGATTGCCATCTTCTTTGTCTATCTTTTGCCTATTTGGAACCCTAGCAACTCCGATATTTTATCCCAAGGATGCTTACTAGGACACTTATCGCTTTTCCAACTCTTCTAATCTTGCCCAATCTTTGTCCCAATTCCATTATATGATCCATGTTGTCGATGACTTGGTGTTCTGGTGTTATCTCATGCACGCCATTAGCTCGTTCCCATGAAACAATCCACGGTGAGAAGCCTCTTTAGGTGATTCATTATTTACAATTAAATGGTACATAAGATCAAGCAAATGCAAATAACCCGCCGTCCCAATAGAATAGTTTAAATTGCGACATAATTTGAGGGGAGAATGTACCTCACAAAATCGTATCATTATGGAGAGCAAGTCAAGATCATCATTAGTGATCTTTTGTATTTCTTCTAAGATCACCAAGGGGATTTGGTTTTCGAGTACCATTACATCTCTGTAGAGTATTGCGTGGTTCATCAACTTCTTAGGTATGAATTTGTCTATTTCTTTGTAATGCATAAAAGAACAAGTAAAAATAAGCCATCAATAGCAAGAATCCATGCTAATGTGTCACCATCAAGGTCTAGATACTTGTGGTAACACGCACGAATCATGAATTCAACCTTTCTGAGTCTCATAATCACCAATGGCTCGAAGGTGTGGGCTTGATCAAGATTCAATAATGCTTTGACAGCAGCAACTTTGTACCTCTCCATTTGGTAGAGATGAGTCTCGAAATGGTGATAAGGACCAAGAGCAATAGCTTGAGGTACATAATCTTCAGGTTTGAAACGGCTTATGGATTTTGGGACATTGAAGACACAAACATGAATATTGCTAACGTCGATTCCAGCCTCTTCTTTGAAATAGTTGCTGATTTGATCGACCCATCGTTGTTTCCCAAAGTTCACATTTAAAATTGATTTGAGTTCCGTTTCTTTCATTTTTGTTCTTGGATTATGCTTTTAGTTAATTAAATCTAAATTCTTCTACATGATATACCTCCTATTTATAGGAACAATAAAGTATATGCATAGATCCATTTAAGGAAAAGATTCATTAAACAATTTAAGATTACAAGCTAGGGTACATCACAATACCTTAAATTAATCTTATTCTTTGTAAACTAATGTGTTTTTGCTGACAAAAAAAAATGAAAATAAGTTTTTTGGTGAATTTAAAACATGTTCAATCAGCAAGAAAAATGAAACTTGCTTACTCTTTTGGTCAAATACATGTTGTAAATGAGTACATGTGTGTGGATAGAAATGCTCATCATATTTGACTAAGTTTTGTATATGTTTCACACCATGCAAAGGTGAAACTTGGTGTATAAAAGGAACACCAAAGATGTAATAGATGTACCAGCTAACAGTAAAATATTATCATCCTCAAATCTGAGAAAAGAATATTTTGGAGTATTATTCTCAATACTACCAATTTGTCTCTAAATAAAGTTTAATATTTTGTGAGAAATATTTTTGTGAGAGTAACATCTCGTATATCCAACATTCTTCAAGTTTAAGCTGTGCTAATTAGTAGTTAATTAAGCTTTATGAGCTGTTTGAACATAGTTTTTGGTTGATTGTTCTTTACATTGAGAATACTTTTGTGCTAAGTTATCTTTCTCCGAGCTAACAGTAAAATATTATCATCCTCAAATCTGAGAAAAGAATAGAATCTAATGCAGATAACAACGTTAAAATAAGGATTGTTTTGTAATCGGCACGCTTTGTGACCATAGATATATCAAAATTTTCTTTTCATATGTCAATTATTCATCTTACAAATACTTTACATAAATATATACATCTACATGTACAATAAAATTCAGACGAAACAACAAACGACATACTAATCTAATTTACCATCTGGTCACATGTTTGCAATTATAAACGCTACAAAACGATTGTAAAATCAACAGCAACAAGAGTACGGCGTTGATACAACCGTTAGTACTTGCCAAGACTCGTACACATATTTCTTCGTAAACTTATACACTTTCACCTTCACTTTTTGCCTGTAATAATCATTGATTTTAGCAGCTGTAGTGTCCTTGTAAGTTTTCATCGACGATTTATTAATCCCATTAAACAAATCCGCGACCAATGTATTAGTCAAGTCCCCTTTGATAATGCCAACCTGTCTAAGCAAACTTGCATCTTCCTTCGTGTCGACAATACCACTCATGAGATCAAGATATTGTGCTATCACTTGGCTTTCATACGTTGCGTTGCTACTACTAGCCATTTCATAAGCTGCTAGGTTCCGCAATATGACTTCTGAGTTTGCGGTTAGGGTAATCACTGGTAGGTAGAGTGTTGTGATCTTAGAATCAAAGAAGGGCTTTAACGTTCCGTCTTTTAAAGGCTTGAATGATATACCAGCCATTTTGGTTAGTTCAGAAACCGAAGGGATTTCTATCTCTTCGACTAGTGAATTGTTGGTGGCACTTTCTTGGAGGCCTAGACTTTGGCTGACTAACTTCGAGATCATACCCCATGGTAAAACTTGAGATAAATCGAATTGGCCTAATTGAATTTATTATGTCAGTTTTCGCTATACCTATAATGTTTTGGACCAGTTGATCATTATAGTAAGATCGATTTTTACCGTCTGCGATGCTTGTGGGGATAATTCTACTTGGACTTCTCGTGGAGGTGAAGCGGGTGATAATTCAACTTGGACTTCTTGTGGAGGTGAAGTGTGCTTCTTAGCGCTGTCATCTGTAGAGTTTATAAGTTTCATTAGATAGATAGAAAAAATTTAATGTATGATTTTATACTAAATTTTGAAAAACATAAGTTAACTAAATAATTTAACATGAGCGACGGATGCGACTCACAAAATTAATCTTATGTAGAAGATCCAATAAGTAATCATCTTGTGCGCACCTGCTAGCCTCTGAGGCAAAGTAAGCATCTTATGTAGAAGATCCAATAAGTGAAGTCCGTTCATTTCTAGTATGTCTTGCTGTTTTGACTGCAACACAAAAGGCGAATGAGACTCACAAAATTCCCACATCAAGGAGAGCAACTTAAGATCATTTTCGTTTGATGATTTTGTATCAATGTTTACAACTTCCTTCAAAATAATCATCGGGATTTGATTTTCAAGCATCATTACATCGCTAAAGATACTAGCATCGCTAGCAAAACCATTTAAATCTTTCCTTAATAGGAAAATGAAAAACAACGCATCAATGGCAAGCATTAATGCCAAAGTATCATCCTCAAGTTCGAGGTACTTATGATAAGAAGCTCGGATTATTGGCCCGATATTTTTTAGCTTTTCTATCACATGATCGATTTGGTCAGAATTCCAATAAGATTTGACTACATTGATCTTGGATCGTTCCATGTGATAGAGTTCGGGGCGTGAATAATGGTATGGCCCTAACGAAATCATTTGAGGAGCGTAAGCTTGAGGCTTTACAACACTTATAGAATTGGGCACTTGGCAAACCGATATTGGTATGTTTTCGTCTGATAGAATATTGTTTTGGAGAACTTGTTGGGTTGAAAACCCAATCTTTTCAGACAAGTTCAAGTTCAATTCAAACTGGTGTTAGAGGAAGAGGCAGCCATTGTTTGTGTAAATTGTTTGATTTCTAAAGATTTATAAATGCATGCATTGATATTATGCATTTGAAAACCCTTAAACAGAGTTTTGATATTGACTTGCAGTAAATTTCTTATTTAATCACATGTTAGGCCAGCAATCACTATAACTTACGTTGTAACGTTTATTGCCAAGATTAAATACGTATAACTTTATGTTAAGTGCTTCAAATGTCTATATACTTTTACTTGAGAACAAGTTAGAACAAAGTCGATTGGCTATTTTAATCTTGTTATTTAAGTTAGGTAATATCTAAAAATTGGACGACAAAGATGTAATGTGATTAGGGCTGCTTCATAATAAAATGTCAAACAAGTTAAATAAGCTTGACATTAATGGTCATGAAATATCGCTGTTTCACCTGTTTCCATGCTTCAAATGATGCGTTTAGATAGTTAGGTGTTGTGTTGGATTGATTGGCGGAGGTTCTTTATGAGATGATAGGAATCATTGACGGTACGAAATGGTCGTGGGTTCAATGCTCACAACATTTACGTAGTCAATTTTTTAAGGGTGATTTCAAGCCAGATTGATTCATTTTATTAGAAGCGGCTGTCTCACAAGATTTATGATTTTGACATGCGTTTTTTGGTGTTGCATGGTCGAATAATGACGTCAATGTTATACGTCAATTGCCTCTTTTAAACGATCTTAAAGTCGGGAAAGCACCAGAGGTTTCGTTTGTGGCTAACGACGTGAATTATAGATGAGGTTATTATCTTTCTGACGGGATATATCCGGAATTGGCTGTTCTTGTTAAGTCTATTTCACAGCCAGCCTCGAATGGTACAAAGCGAATAAGATACAAGCAAGCGCATGAAGCAACAAGAAAGGGTGTGTAACAAGCGTTTGGCGTGCTAAAGAAAAAGTGGGCTATAGTAAAAACGCTTGCACGGTCGCGAAGTCTTGAGAAAATTACACATTTGATGTACACTTGCATCATATTACTTTACATATTATGATACGAAAAGACAAAAAGAATGCAATATCTCTCAAATTTTATCAGGAGGAACAACATCGTGAATATGATCCCTGTCGATCGATGGAATCTATGTTACAAGTTATCGAGAAATACACAATGAACATACTCATCTAAATCTTAAAGCAAATTGATGGAACACATTTGACATCGAACAAATGCACACTAATTTTATTGTAATATTTTTAATTTTAAATTAGTTCTTTTTGTTTTTAATTTTACTTGAATAATTAATGAAAATGTTTTTAGTTTAAATGAAATTTTAATTAAAAAAAATGGTCTCTTTACTAGTGTGTTAGGTTTAGGTTTGGTTTGGATGGTGTCTGATAAGAGAGAAAACTGATGTAGCGATGTGGGGTGGTTTTGGTGGTGTCTTATTACTTTTTAGTCTAACGTAGTTGAAGGTGTAATTATAATGTGTAAAACAAAGCTTAAATGTTCAACGCTTATAAATGTTACTTTTGAAGCGTTGAAAATAACATTTGAAAAATAAATAAATGTGCTTATTAAACAAGCAAAAAATCACAATTTCAACGTTCATCTTAATAAATCTTCGCGTGCAAAACACCCGTAACATAAGAGTTGTTTCGATAAGAAAAGTTGTTTTAAGGTCATGGTAGTTGTTTTGGGTCACTATATTGTTTTTGTTTGGATGAAAATATCAACTAAATCGTTGTAATTCCTAGCATATTCTTAGCTTTATTTTATTTATAACACACACATACCTCCTATCAGAATAAAAGATGGATAATGAGCATGGCCTGTGACCATAACTCAAACAGATTAGTTTACCAAATCTCCTTGGGCTTAGTATCATAATAAAAATTGATAAAGTTACATAAAGCAAAAATAAGAATGATCAATCCTAATTAAGTTTTAATAGGCCCAATCATGGCCAAATCTTCAGATTAATATTAGGCTTAGGCCCAAATGTGTACATCTACTAGTGAAAAACTGAAAATGTGCTTAAAAGTTGTTTACTTCAACTCGATTTCGAACATTTTTTTTTATCTCTATGCTCATTTTCGAGTTTTTGACAACAATGCTTGACAATTTTGAAACCTTTTTGGGTAAATATTTGTATTGTAAATGTTTTGGTGAGTAGTTCGCGTTCGATTATTGTCGTAAGCTATTAGAATAGTCTCATTATATACCACAAAATACATGGGATCTATCTTATGTCATCTCTAGAGAAACTACTTGTATATCTGCTTTGATTAAGTTTTGCAAGGTAACTAAGGCAACTTGTGTGAAAGTTTACTCCATAATAGATAATGTAAACCTTTATAACCCGGTAGAATTATAATTATCGTCTGTTTAAACAAGGTTTATCGTAATATATCATGTGTATCTTATCGGCTAATATCCTTGGCTGCTTAAATCATAACAGAATCGCGACAAAAAATTTAATGATACAATTGTGTCTTGATTAAGTGCCAATAATTTGGGTGGAATTGGATTCATACATGCATATGCTTACCTAAAGTTAAAGAATAAGAAGATTGCAAAGATTATGCTTGATTACAGAATCTATTAAATACTAATTTAGTTATCATTATGAAGTCGTTAGTATATGCTGATTTGGATTCATACAATGTGGTTTTAAAACATTTTGCGTGAAGGGAACATGCTAATTTTAATGAGTAATAATGTGGCCAAATGGATGATACTGGGGAGGGTGTTCCAATTTTTATATGAAATAATTAATTTGTTAAAAAAATGACTATTGATGACATTCATTAGTTTTAAATTTTAATAATTGAATTTTTGTTTCCATCTAAATAAATGAACGTGGCATATAAGAAATGTTCTTATTTTGGAAAAGAGACTATTCATAATTTTTTTTCTTTTGTAAATACTACTAAAGTGTTTTATTTGATACAATTAAGTGAATATATAACAAAACATGATAGACTACTGATTGTACAAAGAACCACCTCCGGCGATGAGGATCAAAGTAATGAGGATGTATGAGTTATAACACGAGGAAATATGAAACACTACGTTAATGTATGTGTAAGTAGAGTAAGTATGAGTTATGGTTGTTTAAGTATGTGTAAGTAAAGAAATGAGCATGAGCACCATAATCCATTGCCCGTCCATCCTATTTATAGTGAATGAAATAGGGTTGAGAGCACTCTTGCATGAATGTCGGAGATCATGGGGCGTTCCATGATTGTGGGTAACCGCTAGGGCTTAGTGACCCACGTTCTCAAACTTGACGGGAAGCCAGAGAGAGAGGAGATCGTGGGTTTGACCAAGTCGGAGGTTCCTTATCCATTGTCCTTCGTCGGCCATACCGAAGGGCTTAGGCTTCGGATGGCGAGTTCCCTTAGGTAACCTTCGTGCCAGCGAATGGTTTGGCGCCTATGGATATTTTGGAATCCTAACTTGGGCCTTCGTATGGAAGGGCTTCGACACGTCTCGGAGGTGTCCTTGAGCTACTCGGAGGTACATCATCAAGCCCCGGTCGAAAGTGATGTATATGAGCGAGGAGACATTGCTTTCGACTTCATCTTGCGAAAAATAACATCCTGGCGCTAAACAAACTAGTTGGGAGAGAAATACGCAACTAACTAGGCGTATTCAATGGGAATCACAACTTCCCATAATACCGGAGACCAAAAGTCTTCTTTATTTTAAAATTTAAAATTTACACGGATAAGAGTAATTGTTGGGACACGTGTGCGGTGCTTAATAGATGTCAAATAGAGTATAAAAGAGGGTAGATGAAACCCTAAGTCATTTTACTCTCTCCGTCTATTTTCACTGCATGATAAGCGCCATCGCAATCACTCCGAAAACAAAGGTAATCCTTCTTTCTCACCGATAGCTTTGTTGTTTTTCTTTAAAAATGGATTCCAAGTTCATTATAAAGCAACAAAAGTGTACATTGTTTGCAAAGATCTTCATGATCACTTAGCCGATTATCCCATCCCACTAGAACACAAAGTGATGTTACCCAAACCTACTCGGGGTATCTTTGATGCTCCTCCGGGTTTCGTGAGGTTTGTACACACATGCATTTAGTCACTCGAACCTTAGGATTCCATTGCACCCTTGATATTAGAGTTTATGCAATACTACAAGGTTCGCATCTCTAGGTTTAACCCTTTGGTTTTGCCAAGCTGACCACATTCATAGTGATGTGCAAAGCATACGGCTATGAACCAACATTAACGGTTTTAAGAGGATTCTTGAACTTGTACCACAGGGGCAATTGGTTAACTCTAGCAAAAGACACGAGGCGGATGTTCCCAAACTGTTTGGAAAGGTGTACACAAACATAACGAGGTTGGAAGGGTAGCTTTTCTCGTGCGAGACACTATTGTTCCCCTAAATACTCGGAGGCTGAATAAGGAAAATAGGTTTAATGCTAAGCGGTATAATGACCCCCCCCTACGAGGTGCGAAGGGATCCCATTATCGGCGTTTGGTCAAATATCATGTGGATGTGCAAGTGTTCCCTGAAGCCATCTTATACATGGTGGGATTGCCCAGTGGGAGGGTCTCCCAAGAACTGTGATCATATACCAAGGACAAAGTATGTTTATCTACTTTTATTTAAGTAGGACCAATGTAGCGATATTTATTTCTTCTTGTTTCTATTTTGTAGAGATGTCGTTCGAAACTTCATGTTCCAAGACTTGGATGAAGATTTAAGTTTCATGCTGCGGAGAAAGGTGAAGAGTCTTATGGTGTTGGCTCTCCTTGACATCTGTGAACAACAACGAGGTAGATACTCAAAGCGAGCCTCTTGCATCGGCACCCCGCAACTTGCGTTGGAGGCCCATCCCAAGCGGTGGAGAATGTTGCGGACTCGGACGATCCTGCGGATGAGGATGTCCCGTCATTGGTTCAACAGAATAGGCGGCGGGTTGAAGAGTAGGAAAGGAGCAATGACCAAGGTGTGAAATCTACCAACAAAGGAAGAATCCTCTGCACGCCTCACGGGAGTAGAGTTGTGAAGCGAGAAGAGTGCCGAGGCGAGAAAGTTTGTGAATCGCGCTTGAAATACCCGATGAATCCGTTGAGGTTCATGGTAAGTAGTTTTCCCTATGAAACATGTGAAATTATAAATGTCACAATTATGTTGACCTTTATACATTGTGTTGGTCGCAGTCTTCCGAGACTAAGGAGGCGCCCAATGCTTTGGCTGTCACCGGATTGTCGATCATGTCACCCTCCTCAATGGAAAGGTATCTTTGGAAAATATGTCCATTGAAAGGTTTTGTGACATGCATGACAATGGGGTTCGAGGACGATAATGGATAATCGGTTGAATGCCAAGACCGGGCGTTGCTTAGAACGTGGCCAAGTTGGAGGCTAAGTGTGGCGAGATTGAGGGGCGTTGAGAAGAACCCGTCGTCCAACTCCTTCGTGAAAAGGTAGCCCAGTTGACCGTTGAACTTGGCAATCTTAAGTTGGAAGAAGCCAAGGTCATCACTCTCACAGTCGAATCTTTGTTCTTGAGGCGAAATGTATTGGGTTGGAAGGTGAGAAGGCTAAGCTCGGAGAGGTAGAAGTGAAGTTGAGAGAGGAAATCGATGGCTTGCGGATGAGGTATAAGATCTTGCAAAGGATCGTGCGGAGGTCGTTTGAAGGTGGTGCCTTACATAGCCATGGAGCTCTATCACGGTGATGAATTGGGAGCTCGGATGTGGAAGGTCATCAAATCGACCATATTTCATGGGCGGTGCTTGGCGGAGGAGGCGCCAAAGCAGTAAGCCGTGGACCTCTCCAAGATTGAATGCTACCGTCCCACTTGAAGGTGAGTATGATGAGGCGGAAATGCATTCGCAAGCTAGCAGAGTACTCCTTCCTTCTTGCCGAGGCTACCAAAGATCCTATGGCACCCTCGAAGACCTCCTTTCCAAGAAACCTCGAAAGTGAAGCCTACCACTCCAACCAAGAAGACCATGTCTACCAAGCTGTCTCGGTCAACCCCCCACTCCATCTCCAAAAAGCAAGAATGAAGGCGCCATGTTGGCGATAATTTGGTTTCAAAGGGTGGCATGTACCCTTAAAACAATTTATCTTATTTGACAATGCTTGTCGATGTTCCAAACAATTTAAATGCTTTTGATGTATGGCCATGAGCCAAGAACAATTTAAGCGGAGCTTAGGCTCTCATGCGAGTATAAGGGCATTAGCCCTTATTTTGAATGTGATGGTGTGGGGAGATACCTCTACACATTTAGTTTATATTTGTTTTGTTAACTTAAATGCGCCATTTTTCCGGCGCTTAAATTTTACAACCTAAGGTTAAACAACCTCATTGTGTGTAAATTTCAACACCAAGAATATAATGACCAACTTGATCATTGAGAGTCGCGACCACTCTATCTCAAATCCTTTACATAGTATGACTTTGTAAAAAAAAAATTACAAGCGCCAAACACTACTAGGAGAGTTAATGTGAATGTTTAAGTTGGCTTAAATGATAAGGCATGTATTACACCTCAAGCCATTCGACATTGAAACTCATTAACGACTTGGTGAACAAATCTTTGTGTTTAAGAAAGCGAAGCAAGAGATTTGTGGGAAATGTCTTATTATCATTGAATTGGTAGGGAGGATTACATCATTCTTGAAATGAAAACTAAGACAACTACCAATAATGTGTGCTTTCCTTGAGAAGCTTCTAATTACAAGAAAAAGTAAAATACTTCTTAAACATAGAACTTTCGAAGGTTCGTACCATTCCATGTCTATCGATGGGTTCTCCGAGAAGAGTGGCGGTTGTAGGCTCCGTTGCCGTGAGCCTCGGCTACCATGTAGGGTCCTTCCCAAGTTGGTCCCGGCTTTCCACGATACTACTGCTTTGCTTGCTTATTTGTTGAGGCGTAGCACATATTCTCCAGGTTTGAAAGTGGAAGGTCTGACCCTTTTGTTATAGTAGCCTTCGATCTTATGTTTGTGCATTGCTTCTCGGATGGAGGCTATTTCTCGTCTTTCTTCTAGTATATCAAGGTTTTCCCTGATTCTTTCGTCATTTTGGGAGGCATCATACGTTGTCACACTCTCCGTGTGTACAATTAGTTCCGAAGGGATGACCGCTTCTGTTATGTATGTTAGGCTGAAGGGAGTTTCACCATTGCTTGACTTAGGATGCGTCCTATGAGTCCATAAGACTTGAGGGAGTTCTTCCACCCATCCATGATGAGTTCACCCCAGCCTTTTCTCGATCCCTTTGGCGATGTCTCTGTTTGTAACCTCCACTTGTCCATTACCTTGCGGATGGTGAGCGGATGTCGGGATTGCTTTATGTTGAGCCCTTGGCGAAGTCGTAGAAGACTCCTTGACAAAGCGCTTCCCGTTGTCGAGATATGATTATGTGGGCACTCGAATCTGCACACAATGTGCTCCCATACAAACTTCTCGATCATCTCCCTGTGGCGGAGGCTGGGGTTTAGCTTCCACCCACTTAGTGAAGTAATCGATTGCTACCGGCAAGAATTTGACTCCTCCGGGCGCTCTGAGGCATAGGCCTACGATATCGATGCCCCCCTGGGAGAAGGGCCATGCGGATGTCACACTTGTCATGTCTTGCTTGGCATTTTGGAGCGTTTGAGTGTATCGACAAGCTTCACATTTGAGAATGATTTAATTGCGTCCACATGCATCGAAGGCCAATAATAGCCCAACTTCATTATCTTGAGACAATGGCGGGGTCTGCATGAAGACCGCGGGATCCTTCGTGGACTTCGAGATGATGCTCGAAGCTTGTTTGGGGCCTACACATCGTAACGGGGTGACAAAATGATCTCATATAGGGTTTCCCTATTAGCGGTATGCGGGGACTTAACCCGAACCTTCCTTGCTAGCTTGGGATCTTCAGGGAGAAGACCACTTATCAAATATTCTATTATGGGAGTCATCCATGTCTCTCCTTCTTCGTGAATCACATCAACAACTTCTTTGCGAACGATGGATCTTTCAGGAAGGACTTCCACGAGTACTTCTTTAGTGAGATGAGCGAAGGCCATTGAAGCTAGCTTGCTTAGTGCGTCTGCCTTCTTATTTTAATTCCTACGAACATGTTGAATGGTGTAGGAGTTGAAGTTTTCCAGCATCTCCTTTGTTTTTTCCAAGTATTGTTTGATGACGGGCTGCCTTGCTTCATAGGAGCCTGTTACTTGGTTTGCAACCAAGCGGGAGTCTGAAAGCAGTGAGCTTTGACCTCCATATCTTTGCCAATCGAGTCCTGCTAGCAACGCTTCGTATTCCGCTTCGTTGTTTGTGGCTTGAACTCGAGCGAAGAGCATATGTATGCTCCTTCCCCGGGGCCCGACCAACATTAGACTGCTCCGAGCCGTCGAGCTGGATGCTCCATCTGTATAAAGTTTCCATTCACTGCAATTGAGTGAGATTGGTTTTGGCTCTTCCTTTCTGCGTCGGGGCTCGGAAGGTGTTTACGCCAAGAAGTCTGCGAGAATTTGCCCTTTAATAGAGTTTAGTCCTTTGAACTCTATTTCATGTTCTCAAGCTCAATAGCCCATTTAGCCACCCTCCCGGACTTTTCGGGTTTCGACAAGATCATTTTGGTGGCTTGTATGTTAAGGCTGTGACGAGGATGGGCACGGAAATAGCGTCGAGCCTCCTTGCTGCGTAGATTAAGGCGAGTATTAACTTCTCCAATGTTGGATAGTTGATCTACGCCCCTGCAGGACCACGCTAACAAAGTAAATGGGGATATGTCGCTTGTCTCGATTACGCCATGAGGATTGCGCTAATACTCTCCATTGAGGATGCTAAATACATGAATAACACTTCGCCTTTGATTGGGCGGTAAGTGTTGGAAGGATTTCCATGAACTCCTTCATCTTACGAAAGCGACTTGACATCCCGGCTCCATTGGAAAGTTTTCTTGTCCGCGCATCCTTGAGTGTTTTGAAGAATGGTAGGGACACTCGTCACCCCTTCGACAAAAACCGGCTTAAAATTGCTAGCTTCCCATTTAGGCTCGCACATCTTTTGAACACTTAGGGGCTTGGAGATCGGAAATGGCCTTGACCTTGGAAGGATTAGCTTTTATTCCACAGCTTAGTGATCAAATGCCCTAGGAATTGTCCTCTTCGCCACCGAAGGAGCATTTCTTAGGGTTCGACTTCATGTTAATCGCTTGAAGGTTTGGTCAAATGTTTCAGTACATCGAGTAGGTCCTCCTCCGTCTTGCTCTTGATAACCATGTCATCAACGTAGGCTTGAGATTTACGCCTATCTGTTTGTTGAAGGCTTTATCTACGAGGCGTTGATAAGTCGCCCTGCATTCTTTAAACCGAATGGCATCTTTTCGTAATGATGAGCGCCTTTGCTTGTGTAGAAGGTTGTCTTTTCCTCATCCTCCTTTGCCATCGGATCGATGATACCCTTTATAGGCATCTAAGAAGCATTTAACGAAAACACGCCAAGGATTCTACCTTCCAGTCAATTTACGGTAGGGGTAGCAATCCGGGCATGCTTTGTTGATGTCGGTGAAGTCAACACACACGCGCCACCCTCCGTCGCTCTTTTTGACCGACCTTTGGGTTGGCCACCCAAGTTTGGTACTTGACCTCCCTCGGGATGCACCTTGTGTGAGTTCATCAACTTCTTTGCGGTGCGGCGTTTCGTTCGGGGCTAGGCTTCTCCTTTTACGCTTTATTGGCTCAATGTGTTTGTGCTCATTGAGTTTATGCTCCGTTCAGAAGGACTGTCCGTCTATCGACAATGTTCTTGGTACTCTGTCATGTCGAATATTTCCAAGCAAAAATATCAAGGTTAGTCATAGCAGTTAGTGAGCTTCGCCTTGAAATTTGCCGGAGTTGCTTTTCTACTACCACCGTTTGTTCGGGGTAGCTAGGGTTAACCACAACTCGCTCTTCCGCATCTGCTGACTTAGAATTGGCATCGGAGACTCCTCCGATTCTTCTTTGATCTTTTGACACCATATACACCCTTATCCGCCCCATAACTAGAATGAGCAGTTCCTACTCCGAAGGGTTTGGAACTTAATAGCGGCATGTATGGTGGAAACAACAATTCCCATTTTTACATGGTTGTTCTCCTATTAACAAATTATAAGGAGAATCGACCTTACTATGGCGAAGATGAGTGTTTCCGTGCGGGATAAGGGGCCTTTGCCTATGGTGATTTCCAACGGTACTTCTCCCGGGGCCACGAGTGTTCGTGGGAAAACCCTACCGGGGTGCTTTGAGTCTACCCTTCGTGGCGTATGGATGACTTGAGCTTTAGAAAATAATGCTCATAGATGATCTCGCAAGAGCTTCCACAATCCATATATGCTCGGTTTACCTCCATGTTTGAGATTCGTACCTTGATGATCACGGGATCGATCGAAGGTGTACGCCCTAATATGTAAGGAAGGTTATTTCCCTACACTTCCGACTCCCCATCGCTTCCTTTCTTTTCAAGGTTGCATCGTGCACTGTGTACCATTAGTATAGGAGCTCTGCGGGCGTGGCTTCCTTCTTGTTCCCTTCCATTCACCCGGTTGAGTGTCGGAGAACTTGTCTTTTCCTTCTTGATGCCTTTGACCAGATGTGCTAACTGTCCAGACCATACCGCCTCCTCGATCTACTTTTTTAGTTCCCTGCAGTTGTTCGTGTCGTGTCCATGATCTTCATGGAAATAGCAATACTTGGACATGTCTCTGGCTTTGCTTCGTGCTATCATCCGAGGTGGTGGATCAAAGGACTTTGCGGCTTTCTCGGTGGCTAGGATCTCTCGGGGAGATTTGACCAAGTTCGCCAAGAGTCCATGGTTCGAACCTTTGTTGTAGGGGGTGAAGCGGTCTCTGTTCTTCTTCTTGTTTTTGGATCCTTCCGGAGGACCCTCAGAGAATTTGTCGGCGCCTCCTTTTGCTCTATCAGACCCCGTTTCTTTGCTACTTCCTTGGACTCAATCAAGTGTAAGCCTTCTCGATCAAGGCCTTGTAAGTGTTGGGAAGATCGGTGGCGGAATTCCACCAAGCTTGATTCGAAGGCCATGTATGAAACCGAGATCCTCGATCTTCGTGCAACCCTAGAATTTGCAAAGTTTCATCAGTATACCTGGTAACGAAGGCCCTTGTGCTTTCGTTGTCCCTCTGCTTGATGGTGTGCACGGTTAAGTGAGTTTTGGTGTACTTCTTCTGCTGGCTAAAGTGTAACCGGAACTTAGCCTTGAGATCGTCCAGACTTATAATGCTCCCCAACTTCTGTCCGTTCCACCATATTCTTGCGGAGTCTCTGAGCGTGTAAGTGAACATGTGGCATGCTACAGGCATGACCCACTTTTGCATCTTGATAGCGCCTTCGAATAAGTGGAGGAAGTTATCAGGATCGCCTTTCCCATCGTAGGTGCCTATGTGAGTAGGCATCTTTACACCGTCGGTGGGGGTAGTCTTGATCCACTTCACGAAGGGTGTGCATGCTCCAGAGGCTTCGGCATAGTAAGGGTTGTATGGAGGTGGATAAGCGGTGTAGGATTATACGGGTTAGGAAATGGTTGTGTGTAGGTAGGGTAAACAATAGCGGGTTGAGTACGAAGGGTTCACACCCATCGATTGCGTAGGAACACATCCATAGGGCATTTCTTGGTAATTACGGTTGGGAGTGAGCCATTCGGAGGTAAGTGTTGTAGGTTTGAGCGGTAGGTAGGGGTTCATTCCGGAGGTAATTGATTCATCTTTGGAGTATGGAGGTGGGCCTCAGACACTCGAAACATAAGAGGGGTCTTGGAACCCGTCCCTTCTCTTCCTAAATGGGCGGCTAGAAGAGTGGTAAATTCACCCTCCGTTTCCTACGGGTTGCTTCCTCCGTTGGAGTTCTCGCTCCTCCTTTCACCATGCATTCTTTCCCTTCTTCCGGATTTCCTCCGGGTCCTTCTTCAAACCCCAGGTCCTCCCATTTGGCCTTGATGGAAGGAGAACCATTTCGCAGGGGCGAGCGCCCCGCTAACAGGTTGAGGCCTATCCTGCTTCAATCTCCTCGTCATACTCCTCATTGGAGTATTCCAACTCCCTCCGCATTTCGGTGTTGCGAACACATCTCTTATGAGCCCTTAGCAAAGAATCTAAGGCCTCAAAGTTTGCCTCAATGAAGGCGGGACCGATATCTGGAATAGGGTTAGCGGATGTTGGCGTGATGTATGGGAGTAGTTTCAAACGAGATCGTGTGGTAAAGGTTGAGGCATTATGGGGCGAGATTATCGGTGTCGGTTGTGTTGAGTGGGACCGGGGAGAAACACGGTGGAGGTGTATCTTCTCTTCACGGTTCCATGCCGGAAAAGTAGTGTAGTTGGTTGAGGTATTAGGGCCGGGTGATTACGGGACTAATAGTAGTGGTCCCACGGATGGCGCCACCGATTGTACAAAAGATTGCACTACCGAGGCTTGATGAGGATCAAAGTAATGAGGGTGTATGTTCCACCAAGACTTGCACGTAACACGAGAATAAGAAATATGAAACACTACGTTAAGTGATTGCAGGGTGGGACCTGCGAACCACCTCCGGCGTGAGAGTAAGTATAAGTTATGGTTGTTTAAGTATGTGTAAGTAAAGAAATGAGTGTGAAATGAGCATACCATAATCCATTGCCCGTCCATCCTATTTATAGTGAATGAAATAGGGTTGAGAGCACTTCTGCATGAATGTCGGAGATCATGGGGGCGTTCCATGATTGTGGGTGTGCGCTAGGGCTTAGTGACCCACGTTCTCAAACTTGATGGGGAAGCCAAGAGAGAGAGGAGATCGTGGGTTTGACCAAGTCGGGAGGTTCACTTATCCATTGTCCGTCGGCCATACCCGGCGGCTCAGGACTCGGATGGCGAGTTCCTCTTAGGTAACCTTCGTGCCAACGAATGGTTTGGCGCCTATGGATATTTTGGAATCCTAACTTGGGCCTTCGTATGGAAGGGCTTCGACACGTCTCGGAGGAGTGTCCTTCGAGCTACTCGGAAGGTACATCATCAGTTACTTTTATAAATTGTTCAAAAAGTAACGAGTTTCTGAATCTATCCTCCTAATTATTGCCATATGAATTTGGGTTGTAACCGCAAGTCTTGTGTTATGTATGTAAAATTGTATGATATGTATTTGATCTTTTGTATTCTTTCGTTTTAAAATAATTGTTCACATATGGTTAAAAAAAAAAAAAAAAAAAAAAAAAAACATTATTACAATTTTTCTTTCTTACTTTTTGAGCGAAGACAATTTTACTATAACTAATTAATTTAAAACGCGTCTTTAAAGCTTGTAATTATAACCTCAAGTGAGGTTAATATCGTAAACTTGATCTATATTATTTATTTATTTTTGGAAGTGAACAATTAATTAACAAAAAATATTTTTTTTAAGATTTACATTGAAATCAATTGACTTAGATAATGTCTTTTTGAAAAGACTCACAATTTGTAGTAATGGTAACTTTATTGTGAAGCGTCTTAACTAGGTACAGTGAATTTGTTTTAGAATATCTGCTACTAAGTGTGTGGCTTATAGCCTGATAAACAGCTTTTGCTTCGGCTTCCAAAAGAGAACTCGCATAACATTCTGATCAAGCATTCGAAACTATAACATCGCTATTATGATTACAGGTTACAAAGCTTAAACGTGATTTTTCAGACCCTTTTTACATGAGACAGCATAATTAATTTTAATGTTCTTAACCTGTGGCCTTAACCACACACCCGCACGGGTATTATGAGCTAAACTAGTGTCTCTAACAACTTCCTTATGATTTGCCTTGTGACAGTCCGATGAAATCAATTTTGCTATGGCGTCTCGTTACCTCCTCCACCGTTCAACTGGCCATGAAAATGTTTGTTCTATCTTATCCATAAACCCCGCAATGTCATCATAAATATCTCCTATTGGGCTGAAAATTTGTCAAGAATTACGACAAAACCATGAAATGTAGCAGCACTTTGTGCGTTACTGAAACAACTAAAGTTACAATGGTCTCATACATCCTTTGCTATTGGGCATTTGAACAAGACATGTGCTGCATATTTTGTTATCTCGCCACAATGAGTACAAGAAGATGTTACATTCAACCAACGAGATCGTAGGTTATTATTTAATGTATACGTAATTAACAGACATTCTTATCAATTTCTTTTGTAAAATTTTGAAAACTTGGATGTTATTAAAATTTGAGAGAGTTTTATAATTGAAAATAAAATTCAATAGATTTTAATGAAACAATTTGAAACTTGAATTAAAATAAGTGACTTTAATAAAACAATTTAAGACTTGAATGGTTTTATTGTTAAAGACAAGTGATTTTTTAGTGAAAGAAAATGACAAAACTTGATTACCACGAGAGATGATAAACATAATGCCCGATACACATAATGTACGCGGACTTGTTATGCTTTAGCTAGTTTCGTTAAGCCAATAATTAAAGTTCCAAACACATAAAGATATTGTTATTATATTAAAAGATTCTTCTTCTTGTTTTCTAAAGATACTTTGATTATTTTAGTGATCAATTAGATATTTCTAAAAGCAACAATTTGCAACTCTAAATCGTCAAATCTTATCCTTAAAAGTTAGATCAACATCTACAGTCAAGTTAGAAAATAAAATTAGCTATTTTTAATGTAAATCAGATGTACATATCCAACTAGATATGTTAGACCCCACCCGTAATAAGGGCTTGAAAAACGAGTCGTGAGTCAAGGTGGATGCGTCGTCTTTGTTACACCCACCCAGCGAAGACGCGTGCAAGATCAAATAATCAAGGACCGGTCGTCTTTAAAGCCGAGTCGTGAGAGATTTGTTGTGTGTGTGTTTATTAATAGGTTTTAGTGAGGTATATTTGTATTTAAGTGAGGTATGTTTCGGTGGTAAAGTTGGTTGTGTTATAACACTAAGTTTGTGGTGAAGTTGTTTGTAGAGAGAAAAAACTGATATGACGCTGAGGTGACGATGATGAAATTAGTTGTGGTGCTCTCTTATTAGGGGTAGCTTTATTGACATGTAAAGATTATATGATTGTTAATTCAATAATATCAGTACTTTTTTCTCCCGTAATATAGTAAGGCGACACACTGGTTTTTACGTCCCTAATCACGTACGTCTTAGTGTGTAGATTGTGGTTCAAACTAATGGCTTCGTGCTTCAAATCTGGCTAGGTTATGTGTTTGGTTGACAAGGTCAGAGTTGGTTTTGACATATGATCTAATGCATCGGGCTTGTGCCAACTACACTAAAAATAACATAATACCTAAATACGTTTTACAATAAAGTGTTTGTTTCTCTTAACCGCTTATATATATTACCGTGTTAGCATTGAATTTGATGTATGGACGTAATATTTTGGTTTGAGGTTCCATCGATATCAAAGTCGTTGGAAAATTATTACAATAATCCAAAGTTCCATCGTGAAATCGGATCATAAGTTGTATCAAGCAAAAGTAGCAACTTTCAAACGATAACATGTTGAAGAGCGATAAACGAAAAGAACGAGAATACTACAAGTCTAACCGTGTCTTTTGTTCTTTCCTTAGCTAATATAGCATCGTTCAGTAAAAAGCTTTGTGGTGTTCATCTTTAGGGTTCTTCAATAGAAATCAATCGAGTTCTTAGTTTTGTTTATTCTTGAACTTGTGCGGTTAACTACATGTGTTCAATTTTGCATTCGTTGTTTCGGGTTTGTTGAAGGTTCGTTTCCAACATATGCCAAGGTCATGATCAACTTTAAGAGTAGGGATCCAGTGAGAAGTAAATTAAAATAAGAAGTTGTGAGAAGTGACCAAAACCACGTATTTGAGATGCAACGACTTGCATTAGATGCATTTCTATTCATATAGATGCAACATCTTAAGTTTTGAAAGTTAATTTGATGTATAGATGGTGCAAATTGATTTTCATGATTTTTGCACGTGCAGAGAAACAAAAAACAAGAGAAATCATGAAATGCATCTAATATACTTATATGCATATGATTAAAAGCTATAAAACACATTATGGTGCGTTATAATGCATCTAAAATTATAGGGATGCATCTAATTTAGATCGGTGCATCTTGGATTTGCGATTATAGTTCTTCTTATTACTTCTTATTTTAAGTAATCTTCTTATTTGATCATAACTCTCAACTTTTAACCTAAGTTCCAACTCTGATAATTTGGAGCTCCTATATGTTGTGATTGGTTAAAAGAGGAAAAGTTTATGGTTGTGGCAATTTGCTTTGGGTGCTCTAAGGAGGATTATTTGTAACTTTTTGTATTTTGATGAAGATTAATTACACTTTCATACCACCTCCTTTCTTACAGTAAAAAGCCACAATGGCCACTACTAGTGTAGTGTACCCTAAAATTCTCGTGATATAAGAGCGTTCCAACAATAACACCATAACATCGATAACATCGTCGCGTCGGTATGGCATCGAACTTTTAACATTTCACCTTAACATAAAAAAACACCCACAACAATAACATCCCGATAACGTGATAACGTTTCATATTTTCAATTTCAACCACTAAAATAAAACAAACACTTCGTTTATTAAAAAGCATATCATTATCTTGAAAATATATTTAAAACCATATCATTTATTAAATTAATATAAAATAACATTTTATATTATTAAAAAAAATTAAAAAAAAAAAAAAAAAAAAAAAAAAAGTTGAATGGATTTAGTCACACACAAACACAATCTTTATGTCTTCTTCCTCATTTACAAACCAAACTCAACTCTTCTTCTTCCTCAAACAATCCAGAAAGCAAAACCCGTAAAAAATAAAAATAAAAATAAAAATAAAATACAAACCAAACTCTTCTTCTTCTTCTTCCCCGCACAAAGCAAACCCGTAAACGCATGCGGGGTGATTTGATTTTTCTCCCTTTAACGCGTTGTTTGCTCAACGGACCTCTTTGCATGTTAACGCCGTTACACACGCGAAATAACAGGCTCAACGCCGTTATTTCACGCTTAACGCCGTTGGGCGTTGCCTTTGTGCATGCTCTAACGGATTTATTTTGACGTTATACATTCATTTTTCCAAAACTTGAATACTCCTCCATTTCAAAACAAGTGTTAAAAATAAAGTTAAATATTTTTAAAAATATTATATTTGTCACCATTTACTTTTGTGGGTAGCGAATAAAAATGTTTACATCTGTCGCTTTTTCTTTCAAATTCATCATTTTATGGGTATTTTGCGTATTTTTGAACATTTTCCAGAAGGACAAAATGTCGAATAATCTGCTAAAAGAATAAATTTAAAAAAGTACATATAAAAGCAAAATTTTCATTCGTTCTTAACGAAAGAAATGATAATAAAGATAATACTTTTGTAAATAGTTGACAAAAATAAACAAATTAAAAATATACAATTAATGCAAGATTAAAATTTCTTTTTTTAAACAAATTAAAAATAAACAAATTAATGTAAGATTTAATTGACAACAAGATATTTTCTCGTTCGTTATAAAAATAAAATAAGCGGTTTTATAAATAAAAAAAACAAAATAAAAAAATTCATAAAAACTACGCTTTATCGTGGAAAAGTATAAAAAGTAAAGAGGCGTTTGGTAGAGAATTTGAAGAAACGAAATGAACAGGAGAATAAAATCTCATAAAATAGAAATCGAGAGAAATTTTGTTCAATTCTAATGTTTGTAACAATGAGAGACTTAATTCGATAAATGAAAAATTATTTTTATTTTTCTAAATAACAATTCTTAAAAATATTTAAAAAATATATATTTAAAAATATATATATCTTTTTTTAATTTATTTTTAAAAATTTATGTACTTTCTTTAAAAAAATTATTCAAAAAATATTTTTAAAAATGTATTTATTTAAAAAAAATATTTTTAAAAATGTATTTATTAAAAAAAACATATATATATTTTTAAAATATATATATTTTTAAAAATATATATTTTTTAAAATTTAAAAAAAAAATATTTTTAATTTTTTTTTTTTTTCAAATGTATTTAAAAAACTTGTTTTTTTTAAAAAAAATTGAAAATGTATTTATTTAAAAAAACTTATTTTTTAAAAATTTATATATTTTTAAATTATATTTTAAAAATGTATTTAAAAAAACAAAACTTATTTCTACAAATTATCCACTAGAAATGATGGAAATGAAGGTTAACCAAATTACACTACCATTTCTCTTTAATTCTTCACCAATTTCCTTCAATTCTTCGACTTTTTATTTCTCTATCCAAACAAGAATTTAATCCAATTTATTTCTCATATTTATTTTCTCTACCAAACACATCCTCACAAGAGAATATCTATTTAGAGTAGACTGACGAGTATAACTCACATCGTAAATTACGCTTTATACGTGGCACCATACACCATTTATTTACCACATACGTGGCACCCACCATTACCCCACCTTAAAAATTATAATTTCTCAAAATAAAATCCCATACTCTCATTTCCTTTAAATACATCCTCGAGTAGAGTCAGGTTTGCCAATTTAGCAACCCAAACCCACTCTTTAAAAACACATCATCATCTCCTCCTTCTTCTTCCTTCATCATGTCTAACCCGGCCCGACGCCCATCCACCATCCTCCGTTCCCACTCACCTTCTAGAAGATTCCAAACCTCTTCCTCCTCCTTCCCTAACCGCAGCGCGTCTCCTACACGCGTCAACCTGTACGGACCTTCTTCATCTCCATCGTATTCATCATCCGTGAAATACACGCTCCTTGAAAAAAAACAGAATAATACGCCACGTAGGATGTGTATGTGTTCGCCTACGTCACATCCAGGCTCATTCCGTTGCAGCTTACACAAAAACACAAACAGTACTACTCAACATACACCTAGAACGACGTCGTTTCCGTCGAATCGGTTAAATGCGCGGAGATCTGCCATGACGAATTCGTTAGTGAGGATTGGTACGGTTGAAGGAGGTGATCTGGTGAAACGTGCTTTGTCGGCGTTGATTCGGCCGTCGTCGCATCAGCAGCGGCGGAGAACGTCGTTTCAACGGATGAAGAGTAGATTATCAGTGATGACGTCAGCCAGTGAGATATGATGATGTTGATGACGTGGACTGGACGGGACGGATAGTTTTTTTTATATATAATCCGATTACCGAATGAAATCCTGAACTGGATAGTAGTTTAATTTCTGATCTGTGTCTGTAAATAGTAATGAGAATTATATAAAAAAATATCAGTTGCACTGGTTCAAGTTTTTTAAACAAATTATTTTTTAAATCTGGTCTCTTAACGAACTGATTTGTAGTGTAGTTTTTAAAAATTATCGACCATAACTTTGCGATTAAAAACTAATGAAAAATGAAATTTAGATCAAGTGAAAGTATAAATCAGTTAAGTTTTTACAGTTACGTGTTCATAATCGTTCTGTTAAGTTCCGTACAATTCGTTCATTCAATTTCGTGTCATTCTGTTATGTCACGTTATGCGTTAAGTTTTGGTCCGTTAAGTTCCGTTGAATCCGTAACGTATTCCGTTAACTGCGTCTGTTTTCCGTTACGTCGTTGTAATTTTTGTGTTTATGTTTATCAGTTACTAATTCTGTTTTATGATTTTCTATTTTACAGGTTATTGATTTGTGTGTGTAGTAGGATGGTGAAAAAGATCAAGGTGACGACGTCGTTTCGGTTTGATTATTATGGATTTTTGACTGTAGTAAGTCAAGGTGATTTGAAGTGTCGTGCCGTAACATGACTTTTATCTTATATTCAAACTGTAACTGACCGCTATTGACTGTTATTACCGGATTAACTGGCCTACGCTTTCTGGAGAATCTGGACCGTTGGATTGACTTAATTGAAGGGTAGCAAATAAAATAAAATTTATAGGCAGCACTTGGGTGGGACCTTTTTAATTAGGGAGATTTGCACATTTAGGCTCGAAGCAAGGAGAGACTCACCACCTTACACCCCGCCACATCGCCTTTCTCTCTCTCTCTCTTCCACTCACTACCACTCACCTATAAGTGGACGAGCACTCACTTCCACCTCACCTTAACTCACATTTTTCTTTTAATAAATATACGGTAATAAATATGTACACAAATCATTAAGTGAATCGCTCACCAATTTGCGCTTGAAATGTGAGACCAGCGTGACTCATTTTGCTGTGCATGGTAACTCACGAGTGATGGAAGCAAGGTGAGTGATTCACCTATCCCCTTGCCCTCCAGTCTTACAAAAATGATTATACACATATAAATTTAGAGTGTTTAGACGTTTATAAACTTACATGATCAACATAACTAAACATAATGTGACGGTATTCTCTAAATTTGAATGCAGTGTCGTTTTAGAGTGTCTAAATCACCTCCCTTTAATTATCGTTGATTATTAAATTGGTCATGACTCGTGGACCTCTAGTGATTTCATTTTTTCTGTCACATTTTACAAATGGCTTTTTATCACAAAAAAACGACCTACACTAAAAAAAAACATACATTTCAAACATAGATTTTAATTTAAATCATACACCCAAAACAAACATTAGTCAAGTTCTCGACCCAAAATCCAAACGACTATTGCCGACCCTCATTACCAGGCCGACTTTCATCAACCAAGGTTGAGACCGAAGGCTCAACCTTTTAGTTCGCCGACTTTAGAAAAAAGTTTTGACTCAAATATATGCACTTTAATTTAAGTATGCGATTGTGCATGACAAAATTGGTGATAATTCAAGTTGTGTACGTAGCGAGCTTTTTGTCTCAAATGGAACGTAAGCATGTGATTGGTGTTTTGACTTTTCTTATTGCCAACTTAAACTATTTACACGGTGAGATTTGAACTTAAAATTTTTACGTGAAAATATGACTATTAAACCAGATTATTATAAAGCCATCTCTTTATAAACAAGGTTAATTTATTCGGTAAACCCGAATAAAAATTGTGACTAGAATAAATTAAGCTTTGTTTAAGATGAAGATAATGAAATCTAGTAATAAGAAGCAAAACCTTAAGCTGTATTGAATAAGACATTAGTTGGACAATGACGTTTTATAATAAGTTATTATGCGCAAGTTGTAATAAACTAGAATTGGTTTTGGTCTAAATTGAGTTTGTATATTAGTTGTTTATTTGAAGAGGTAGGATGATTTTTGAAGTAAGGTTGTTGCACATCAATTTAGTGTCGATGGTTTATTATCTTTGTATTTTCAACTAAAGTGTAGGAAAAAGTGCACCATACCATGAGATCATGTACCTTATCTACAATGTATGGACGTATGGGTTTGGTCTAGGAGATAAATGTAAATAATACTGTAGATCGTATATAATCGTCGCATATAAAATGGTCATGTCATTATATGGTTGACATATTTCTGCTTTTTAATCTTATAATTAATGTGAGTGCACTTTTTGTGAAAAATAAGTGGTTAACTACTTAAACTAAGAGAGCTACTTGAAAGAGTTAGAGTGGACGGCGTGGTCTGCCTGTCTCAGCTCAGCCGCCAAGTTGCTTCGACGCTTTCACCACCACAGTGGTCTTCGTCGTATTCGCCAAACATGTCTTCTTTGTGCAATGACGAACCAAAACGCTGACAAAGGTGGGCCCAAGTGTGAGATTAATTTTTTTTTTTTTTTCAATTTATAAATGGTTTGTGGGTTGTGTGTGTGTGCGTGTGTATGTGTGTGTGAGTTGTAGATGGTGGAGGTGGTTTATGGTTGTATATATGGTGGTGGTGTGTATGTGAAAATGGAAAAAAAAGATATGGTGGGTTTTTTTTTTTTTTTTTTTTAATATTTTGGCAGTATATAAGTTGTATATATATATTTTTATATATTTTGGTATATATGGTTGTATATATGTGAAAATGTAAAAATATAAATAAATAAATTGTAAAGGTAGGACCCAAATGAAGAGGTTGAGGTTTGTTATGAGTGAGGGGGGTTTGTTGTGGAGAAGTGGGATGCTGATGTGGCGTTGAGGTGACACTGATAAAGAGGGTATGCCTTGTTATGACACCTTATGCTCTTAGGTGCACTATGTTATTGAATTGCTATCTCATTACACGTTCAATAATACCATTATAACTAAAACATTTTCTTTAGTTATAAATATTATAAGCACAAAAGAGTTATAACATTATTAAAATTACCACTCACTTACAAAAAATAAAAACAAATAAACAACTTAAATGGGCCAGCAAAGGAACGAATGGCGACGGAATGATGCAGCCAACGGTGTAATGTGACGGCGCCATTGGGCAAAAAAAAGTTTAATGACGCACGATACGCCACTGCACCGAACACTCTAACGAAGAAGTTATGCATTGTTAAATGTGTTTTATGAAGTGTCTCTAAAAGGTCAAGGAATAAGCTTTTGGTTCAGTAAAGATTACAAAAAGTTTAAACATTAAGTAGAACAAATCTTAATTTTCATTTCTCAACTAAGATTAAAAAAAAAAAAAAAAAAAAAAAAAAAAACTAGATCCTATTTTGAAAATAAAACATCCCATAAATCGTTGATCATTAAGTAAAACTAATTGTACAATTATGTCGAGCATAAAATTATCTATCAATAGAATAGGCACTTCCTTCAAGAATGAGGGGTTTGAGCGCAGAACCTCAAGTTCGAATCTTGGAAAAACGAGGTTCACCCCTATTAATCGTCGCGTCTTCGGGCGGATTAGTAAGGGTTTCCATCCGGTATTTGGAATAGGATTTCGACTCGTGAGAGCTCTCTAGCAGGGACCGGTTTAAACAACGTAGTCAGACTCCACCGTCGAACCATGACAAAAACACTTAATAAAAATTCACCTTTCAAAAAAAAGAAAAGATATGCATTGTAAAGCAAAGATCACGAGTTTTTACTTTATTATCGTTTCTCAATAATTATGGTATTATACGATTTAACTTTATGTTGGTTGAGAAACCGTCACTAGATGATCGACATAAATACTTCTAAGTGATTAGTTTTAACTGCAAATAACTAAATTACTTGTGTCTCAATAGTATCTCTTGTTGTGTGAGAAACTCTTTAACTAAATAGTTGTTGGTTCAAGTCTTGCTTAGAACATATGAGATAGTCTGTCGTGTGTATTTCGTGAGATAATTAACTGTCTTTCTAAAAAAAACATTTTAACTTCAAATGACCTTTAAAAGACCTTCAAATAGGGTGACATTTTGGATATCTAACATGGGAGATAAAAACATGGGAGTTACAAATGACCTTTTTGTATTTGTGTTGGGGCAACTAGCGCCTTGCTAGTTTTGCCTTCTTTAGTTTTATATTTCGCCGTTCAAAAAAAAAAAACATGGGAGATAAACTTATGGTTATTTGCTTAACATAAACGTTTATGACAAGATAAACCTAACTAGTATATGTTGATAAGATGAGATGAATTAGTAGTATCCACTTGGGGCAAGTCACGAAGTGTAGTACTCTTGTTGCCAACATAATTTGAATCTTTTGATCATCTATCTATTTGTCTTTGTGGACCACAAAGGGCTCGGCCACTTGTAGTCGTAGATAAGGCTACGAAAGTGAAAGGTGTGTGGAGATGACATCCGATGTTCCTTTTTTCTTTTAGAATATATCTCTTTATCTTTTAGTACAATATCTCTTTGTTTAAGGTTTTTCTTATTTAAAATGTAACGTATGGAAGTGCATTATATAGAGATTTAAGTAGTGTTTAGCGGTAGGTTCGAATCTTTTTAAGATATTAATACAAGAATGTATAGTGTCTGCCGATCTATTTTTTTAAGGAAATTTGATTAAGCTACTTCTTATCCAAAGATCTTTAATATTGCGGCTAACTTGGATAAAAGAAGGTTATACTAATCGATAACCGTTTGCCACTTGTAAAAGTCGTATCGCCATGGCGTTGATTTAAGTTCTCAAACATCTCGCTACGGATTGGTTTGGTAAACAATTATTTCTCCTTTTACTTAGGGGATCGCGACAATCAGAATAGAGATAAATATAATGTTACAATGAATGATTATAGGTGTTGAAAGAAGATTGTTCATAGTTTTCCTAATCGATGGGGCGAGATTCGATGTTTTCATAATATTCAATACATTCGATTTATTAGAGCAATCACGATGATGAAACGTTTTAAGTTTATAACATCTCAAATTTACCGATTTATAAATTTTTACTATTGGACGTATTATTATTAGAATAAATTTATTTTACACAACAAACTTTTTCACACATCTTAAGAGACAAATCTCAGTCACTCATTTTTTTGAGAAAAAAATATTAATTAATATTTAAATTAAAATTCAATTACACTCATTTTTTATAATTTAAATATTTCATAAACCATTGATCGTTAAACAAAACAAATTATTCCGTCACGACCAACATTTAATTTTCTATACACTTGCACTTTGATATACTTCCAACAAACTTTTTTTTATCGTTTTTTTTCACGTTTTCTTAGCTGTATAAAATTTTGAATTATATATCACATGTGATTTAACACTAATATCGAAGTTCTAACACTAAACATCCGTACTAAAATCAACATAAGTATTTGTTTATAAATAAGAAACTTTTCCCTTTTTTGCAATGGATAACATACATTCTTGGCTCTCCAACCACACGCACACTATATTTGAAATTATAGATTATAACAGTTTATTTATGAACTTCTATAATTACATGTGAAAAAATTATGGTTAGTAAAAAATCACATGTGATTTTATATGTTTTTATCCAAATTAGGTAATATCACATGTGATTTCTTATGCAAGTTTCAACAATAAAGAAAAAATAAAAAAATAAAATAAAAAAAGATGAAAAACGTAAAAAGAGTGAAACAAGTTTGTCGAAAGTATATCAAAGTACCCATCTATAAAAAAATAATTAAATTTACGGCGCGGTTGTATTATTATTTTTCACTTAACGATTAACAGTTTAAGATATATAACTATTTGAAATAAAAAATGAGAGTGAGTTTGTTCAAATTGAGTGGCTGAGATTTATCCTTTAATATGTGAGAAAGTATATGGTATGTAAATGAATTTAAATCTTACCATTATATATAAACCTTTATAATTATATAAAATGTTCAACTATAACACACATACATTAAATTATGGAAAAAATTAGGATTTTAAACCTCTTTATGCCACCTAAATATAGAACACCAGCTCATTGTGGTTGAAACTAAATATAAACATTTTAGACATTCTGTAGGTCATATAAAACGTCTCTAGTGTCTCGATCGACAACTCGCAAGTTATCTAGGAAAATATTGTAAATGTATAAATGGGTAAACATATGGGCTTCTTTAGTTACTTGAGGGGGTGAATCTTTTACTTAAATGTACACGATTTAATTGAAGTATATGATTGATTCCGACCCTCTACGGCTCTACAACCTTCTTTTCTCCAAGTTATTTAGTATCTGAAAGCTCCTTTTGAAGACATCAAAATGTTTGACCACTAAACTACCATGACTATGTGCCTATTACTATATACTGTCAATGTAGAAAAAGTAGGGTATTAAAAAAAGAGTGTTGATTGGCATATTTTTATTTTTGATCTGTATATTTTAATGTACAATCTTAAAAAGCATCATATGACAAATATAGAACTGCTTAAAGCACAATTTAAAATGTGCAAATCACAATTAAGAGTATGCAAATCATTAGCCATTAAAAAAGCACAAACAGGAAATAGAGAAAGTAGCAAGGGTTGGTATGTTCTTAAATTTTCTGTTTGACATCATGCATCAGGGCAGGTGATATGGGCCAGGAAACATAAGTGGGTCCAGCTAACAGCAGCCCACATGATGAAGAAAGAGACGGCTTTAGAACCAGAAAGTGGGCCCCATCAAAGTCCATTTAGAGGTGAGCTGTAATACAGTCATGGTTTGTAGATTTGGATTTATTTTTCCATATATTGTTAGAGCCGAAAATAGAAAAAAAATCTTATAACTGAATCATACTTACATTAAAAAACTGGCTTAAGACAGTAGTTCATTGTCTGATTTGATGTGAAATCATAGTGCACCACTTGTATTATAAGAACCATGTTTGGGATCATATTGGCACTTCTACTACTTGTAGTTCAACTTTTAAACGTATCTTATAGGGGCTCAAAGTTTTCGGTTTCTACCGATAAACTGATATGTGATGGATTGTTAAAATATAACATCATCATTTTGAGCTAGGCTTTATAGTATTCGACATTGTAATAACATCAACCTGAAGTGATTATTATTGGTTTATAACATATATACTAGAGTTATGCTGCTTAACACTCGTATGCATAAAAGACTTATTAACTTGGTGGAAGGGATCAAATCCTTTTAAAAATCTAAAAGTCATCATCACCAAATACGTATCTTCTCTTTACCTCCCTTTCCTCCTATATTCTCCCCTCTTTGGGTGTGTTCTTGGGTTATTTTTAGAAGAGAAGATAAGGAGAAGAGACATGGAATAAAAGAAAGAAAGCAAGGAGTATGAAAAAATAAAATAAATAAATAAAAATTATAAGTGTTCTTAAGTTATCTTCCTTCCTAATCATCTTAAAAGTGGGAGAAAAATTTTAAATAAAAAACCTCAAATATTCCTTTAAATTCTTTTTCTCATTCTCTTTTTCTCTAAAAATTCTTGAGAAAATATATATATTTTTGAAAAAATTACACGTTTAATCCACGTGGTTTCTTTCGTATTACAAGTTTAGTCCTAAATGTCGTTTTAATTACGCCAGGATATCATATTTTGAAACCTTGCACACATTTAGTCCCTATTTTGGATGGGCGTTAGTGCGATCCGTTAAGTGTTTCTTGTTGTTAGTCCTTCGTTAATAAATTTTGCAGTTAGTCCTTATTTTTTAAAATATAGTTTTCCCGTTAGTCCCTCGTTAATAATAGTTATCGCCCGATTTTTACGTTTTGTCCGTTTCGTTCGCTTTTATCCGCTTTCCCTTTTTGTTTCGTTTTCGTCCAGCTTTCGATTTTGTCCGTTTTGTCATTTTTTATCCGTTTCGACCGCCTTTTAGGTTTTTGTCATTTTTCGTCCGTTTTTACGTTTTCACCATTTTTTACGTTTTGTCTGCTTTTATCCGTTTTTGTTCGTTGTTTATTCGTTTCCTTTATTTTTTACGTTTTGTCGTTTTCGCCGTTGTTTTACGTTTTTGTCATTTTTATCCGTTTTATCCGTTTCGCCTTTTAACGTTTTTATCTGCTTTCATTCGTTTTTACTTTTTGTTTGTTTTATCCGTTTTCGTCCGTTTTTACGTTTTCAACTTTCTTTTACGTTTTTGTTTTATCCATTTTGTTCGTTGTTTATTCGTTCGCCCGTTTTTACGTTTTATCCGCCGCCGATTTTGTCCGTTTTTTCCCTTTTCGCCCGTTGTTTTACGTTTTTATCCGTTTTCGTTCGTTGTTTATCAGTTTAAGCCTGTTTTTTTTATGTTTTTATCCGTTTTCATTCATGTTTTTCCGTTTTCGCTCGTTTTCATCCGTTTTTTTATTGTTTTATCCCTTTTCGTCCGTTTTTACGTCGCCGCCCCTTTTACGCTTTACGTCCACTTTTGTGTTTTTACGCTTTTATCGTAAAAGGCTAAAACGTAAAAGAGGCGAAACGATCAAAACGAACGAAAAAGGATAAAACAATAAAAAAATTGATGAAAACGGGCGAAAACGGAAAAACATGAATGAAAACGGATAAAAACGGACAATAACGTAAAAAAACAGGCGAAAACTGATAAACAACGAACGAAAACGGATAAAACATAAAACAACGGCTAAAACGGAAAAAGGACAAAACGTAAAAATCGGCGGATAAAACGAAAAGAAAACGCGGAAATGAATAAACAACGAACCAAAACGGATAAAAAGACAAAACGTAAATAAAAGTGCGAAACGTAAAAGGCGGACGAAAACGGATAAAACAAAAAACGTAAAAACGAAACGTAAAAAGAGGCGAAAACGGATAAAAACGAACCAAAACGGATAAAAGCAGTATAAAACGTGAAACAACCGGGCGAGAACGAAACAAAAGCGTAAAACAAAGGAAACGAATAAACAACGAACGAAAGCGGATAAAAAGCAAAAACGTAAAAGCGGGCGAAACGTAAAAAACGGACGAAACGGATAAAAGCGGATAAAAGCAGACATAAAACGGATAAAACGACAAAAGCGTAAAAACGGACGAAACATATAAAAAGCAGGCGAAAAGGTTAAAGCGTAAAAGCGGACTAAAACGAAAAAGGGGAAAGCGGATAAAACGGACAAAACGTAAAACTCGGCGATAATTATTATGAACAGAGGACTAACCTAAAACTATATTTTAAAAATAAGGACTAACGATTGCAAAATTTATTAGCGAAGGACTAACAACAAAAACACTTAACGGACTGGACTAACGCCCATCCAAAATAGGGACTAAATGAGTACAAGGTTTCAAAAATAGGTATCTCTGGTGTGATTAAAACAACTTAAGGACTAAACTTGAAATATGAGCAAACCACAGAGGCCAAACATGTAATTTTTTCTATATATTTCTTCAGTTTCTTTCTTTTTCTTTTCACTTCTTTTGTAAATTAATCTTAAGAGATAGTGTAAACAATCACGTACTAGCTTAAGTTCTTATTCCAAATCAAGATAAATAAAACTCAACTTATCATTAATTTTTCATCTTTTGTGGTTTTCTCATTTCTTTCTTTCAAAAAATTCAAACAAATAAATCATTTATGCAAATGTCAACAAGGTATTTGATAAAATGTCTAAATTTTATTGTTATTATTATTATTATTATTATTATTATTATTATTATTATTATTATTATTATTATTATTATTATTATTATTGATATTTTATTATTTTTAGTTTTTGACTTTATTTTACTCATCAAAAGCAAATACTTATTTGTTTATGAAAAGTTAGTTCTTAATATTTATTTTTAAAAACATGGATAAATAATTTTTTAAAATATGACGAAGTACGTTTTATTGATGAACATTAGTATATATTTGATATATTTATATTAAGGAATCATATTTATGCTTTTTCTAATATGTTTGCTCAAAAAAATATTTGAGCAAAGGCTAAAGAAAACTGATATACTTATCAAAATATAACGAAATTTCTAGTGAATTTTAAAAAGATCTAGTATAGTGTACATTCAAATATAAAACCAAATGAATAATATTTTAAGCCTTTTTTTCTTATCTTCAATGCCATATTATGGTGACTTTTCAACTACCAACCATCAACTCCGACTAGCAAATCGTTCTTAATTATGAGAAATTGGTGCCCGAGTTGATGGTTGGTAGCCGGAAGAAGTCGTCGGAATCCGGTTTGAAGATGAGAAAGATGAAGATCAAAGAACAAAAATGTATATTAGTCAAATCACTTAAAAAGTTATTCATTTTGGTTTAAATTTGAATGCATACTTAGGTTGGTAGCCGAAAAAGTCACCAAAATGTAGGATTTGATATGGGAAAGATGAAGATCGAAGAATAAAAGGGTATTTTATTCAAATCATTTAAAAAGTTATTCATTTTGTTTTAAATTTGAATGTATACTATACATACATGACTTTTTATAGTTCACTAGGAATTTCGGTACATTTTAATAAGTACATTAGTTTTCTTTGACCTTTGTCCAAATATTTAGACAAACTTTATAAAAAAGATGTTCATTTACATATATCATGTTGTTAATATAAATAAGCCGTAAAAACGTTTATTTATATTTTACGATCCTCTAACGTTTGTCGATAACAAAATAAAATCATTTTAAGGAAACAAATAAAATACGTAAATAGTTTGAGCCAATAGTTACTAACACACTTACGTTTTCACATAAAACACTAAAACAAGTAATAGTGCTTTCATTATTTAGTAATGCATATGTACAACAACTAGTGTTTACATATTGGGTATATATATACATACTTAGTATGTATTATAATGGGTAGAAGATTAAGTATTTAACCCGTTGACTTAATACATTGAATGTAGTTAGGTAAAACCCAAAGTTCATGACCCATACCCATGGAGCATAACCCATGACCCATTGCATGACATTATGCATAAGTCATGATGGGTATTATCCATGACCCATGGAGTTAACCCATAACCCATGGACTAGATACATTGCATATTCTAGATACATTGTATCTACTTGGATACCCATGGTCCAAAGTCTAGGACCCATGACCCATAACCCATGACCCATGACCCAAAACCCATGGGCAAAGAGGAGCGTCCCACGGTTCTCCCAGTTTACACTGGACGGATCCCGCGAGTAAGGGATCTGTGGGATCCGTGGAACAGTAGCATGTTTTCTTCTATAAATAGTGAGTCATTTCTTCATTGTAGGTTGCCACTCCTACACATACTTTCATCTAGTATTGTAAACTCTCTAACCTCAGATCCAAAGGATATTTCTATGTAGTTTGTGTTTGTTTTTGTGTGATTCTCTAGGTTCTTCTTAAAGGCGAGATCACCACCTCTTGAAGTCGAGCAAGCTCAAGTCCATGAGTTGCCATGCTTCGTCATCATCAAGACTACTAAGGTTCTCTTGATTGATAGTTCTTTCTTCCTCATTAGAAGTGTTGTGTCAAAGGCATTAGTGAATGATGCCAAAAGGGTCAAGACGAAGGCATTAGTGAAAGGTGCTTAACGTCCGTGTCAAAGGCATTAGTGAAGGATGCCAAAAGGGTCAAGACGAAGGCATTAGTGAAAGGTGCTTAACGTCCGTGTCAAATCCATTAGTGAAGGATGCCAAAAGGGTCAAGACGAAGGTATTAGTGAAAGGTGATAAATGTCCGCGTCAAAGGCATTAGTGAAGGATGCCAAAAGGGTCAAGACGAAGGCATTAGTGAAAGGTGCCTAACATCCACGTCAAATGCATTAGTGAAAGATGACAAGGGTGTACAATCGATATGGTGCATCAATGTACAAACATAGATAAGTTGTGTCCAAGGATATTGATATCCTTGATAATGTTGTAACAAGGAGTGGGTCTCATTTGGGATAGGTGTTGTGTAGTGTTAGGTGATAGTTCCTCATTTGTAATGGAACTCGGTATCTAGCCTTGTACCAGATAAAGTGTAGGCGACGTTGTGATAGGTTTGGTTCTATCTCGTGGAAGAACCCGGTGTCTAGCCTTGTACCGGAAAAAGAGTAGGCGACGTTGTGAAGGCTTTTCCGTCATAAGGAGTTTTGTATCGTAGTGATTACGAACTCTCGAGTAGGTGACTCGGGGGTGGAATAGAGGCGAGAAGGTGTCATTGTCAGGCGAACCACTATAAACATTGTGTCGTGGTTTTGTGTTTCTTACTCTTTACCTTTTGATTACATATTTACATATTTATCTATCAACATCCAACATAAACATCTAAATAGATTGACATAAGTCGATCTAAATATTTTAAAACGGAGTTTTAATCGGTAAAACTATTCAACCCCCTTCTTGTTTTCCACACATGTGTTTAATGAGCAAATTCACATTTATGATGAACAAACTCATAATTTTTTTATGAACAAGTTCACAATTATTGATGAATAAGTTTAAAGTTTGTGATGAACTACTGTTTTGTTAATCAAACATCGGATACACAAACGCTATGTTCATCATTTTATTTTTATTAAGATCGTTCTTCACTATAGACATTGTTCATCTATATAAAGACTATAGTCCATCATAGATATCATTTATCATATTGATGAATAAGTTTAAAGTTTGTGATGAACTATTGTTTTGTTAATCAAACATCGAATACACAAACGCTATGTTCATCATTTTTATTTTTTATTAAGATTGTTCTTTACTTAGACATTGTTCATCAATATAAAGATTATAGTCCATCGTAGATATCGTTTATCATATATATCATTTATCAATAAAAACAACTTGTTTGTTGTATACATTGTTCATCAATAAAACGAGTTGTTCATCATATATGTTACTCATCAATAAAATGAGTTATTCATGAAAAAAAATGTTTATAAAAGAAGTTGCTCATCAATAAAAATACTCTTATTCATTTTAGACCTTGCTCATCAATAATAAGATTTTGTTCATCAATAAAACGAGTTGCTCATCAATAAAAAAGATAGTTGTTCATCGTATACATTGTTCATCAATAAAACGAATTATTCATCATAGACATTTTTCATCAATAAAATGAGTTTTTCATGAATAAAAAAGTTTTTCATCTTTATCATATATAAATTTTGTTCATCATCAGTTTTAAACAAAAATTAAACTTTAATAATATTTAATGAAAGAAGTAATTAACATTTAAATTTGATGGAAAAAGTCTTTATTTTAGATGTAGGACAAGAATGATATAAAAATAACAAAAAAGAAAAGAAAAATAAAGGTAGTAAAAAAAGGGCGCAGGAAATTTTTTTTGAAAAGACACCTGTCATTTTCTAAAAACTTTTTATATTTTTCTATAATCATCAAACAAATATATGTTATGTTACGACCTCAATCTATATGAATTATAACGATACATTTTAGCAATTTTAAAGAGCCGTCATAATTAAATACACGTTAAAGGATTATAACTAATTAATTAATCAAGAGATATAGCGTCGTTAAAATAATTCAGAAGACACCACGTTATAAATATAGGGCCTTACTCAACTCTATGTGACCAACTAATTGAACATAGTCAGATGATAAAATTTTGGATTTTGATTCCAACATTCATTATAACCGACTTTGTTTAAGAGGTTTGCTTTTTTCATCAAATTCTGTTACGAAGGTTTTTATTAGAGATACAATAATAGTTAGAGCGTGAGGTATCATCACACGCTAAACCCATTTTTCATCGCCAAATTCAGCCACCTCAACATAATCACTTTTAACACTCACACACTAAAATACACCTTCACTCATAACATGTCATTTGGGTCCCACCCACACATCATTTTATTTTCTTTTTCATTTTTTCAAACAATAATCCAATTAATATCAATATATTGTTCAAATTTATTAATAATTGGTGAACTAAATTCATCCTTTTACTTAACAAAATTCTGATCCCACAAACAAAATCAAATGACCAGACTAGACTAGCGGATGCAATAATCTAAGCCTACATGAAATGAAAGGCCCAATTAAAATATAATGAGAATCCATCATTTTTATCATATATATCTTAACCCTATGATGTCTCATAAACACCACGCCTCCTTTTCTCATTTTCTATCTCATTTGCAGACTTGCAGTTATCAAATCAAATCTCAAACACAAATACGACACACCTTTAAAAAAAAAAACAAACCAAATTTCAAGAAATTAGAACAACAACTGAAGATCATCATCATGTCAAAACCTTATTTTCTAGTCTTGTTCTTGTTTGTGTTCTTATTTTGCCAAGGTGACAGAAGTCAAAGACGAAGCATCGATCTTGCTATCGGTAAAAGCACATCTTATCGACACTCTAGAACAGCTTAAAGATTGGAAGATTAGAGGTTTAGTTGTTTTCTTTTGGCCTTTTCCTACTTTCACACACGCCAATTTAGTAGCGCCGGACAAGATTTTTGGAGATGGGGGTGTCATCGCTTGGAGATGGCGGCGCCAATTGCTTGGCCACATGGGATTTGGCGCAGGTGCAAGCCATGGTACCCCATGGTCTTATGTTATGTATATGTTTGGTAATACTATAACCACTGTCTAAACATGTTTATATGTCGTGGTAAAGCGTTGTATCGTTGTGCGATGTTGTTGTATTAAGCTATTTAAGTGTGCTATATTTTAATGCTTCTCACTAAGAGCACCCGGTGTGGGGTTTGTCGTGGGGTTCGTCGTCCACCTCAGCGCCTCGCCGAGGCTCGTTTTGACACCGGCCTCGCTCGCCGTCCGGCGTCGTGGGAGGCAACGCCGTCTGCACGGCGGAGAGCACTTGTACCTTTTTTTTTTTTTTTAGATAATGATATGTAAAGTTTTTTAATAAGGTGATAATTAAAGGTGAAGTGTTTTAGAAGATATTGATTTTGAAAGGTTCATAGAGGAAAAAAATGCAAACATAAACGCATAATGATGAAACATTTAAACTGAAACTTGAAAAATTAACTAAAAACATGAAATATATAATAAGCTTAAACATAAAAAACTACAGAATCTCTCTAAAAACAACATAAAAACACGAAATACATAATAAAACTACTAAAAACTTTAAAAAACGAGTCATCCAAGTCCAACTATCGAACCTGGCGGAGAATAAACTCACTATTCACGATCGACTCTCCATTACGTCGAATAGTTGTCTTGAGAGTCTTGGCCTCCGTCTTCTTCTTCGTGGCGAAGCAGCCTCTTCACGCTCGCTTCTTCCATAATCTCCTAACGCTTTTCTTCATTTTGTTCCGGTTACGGAGGAAGTTTCACTTAACCGTTGGGGTGGTTTTGAAATTCTACCGTGGATCGCTCGGGTGGAGTTGGAACAATTGGGAGGTATGGGATGTTTTCAAACCCCATCGGAAAGACATTTTAGGTGGTGTTGAATAAACTCAAACTACAGAGAGTTGGAAAGTTCGGTTTCGGCGAACTTCTCCGGGTGAGTTTGAATTCTTGAGAAAAGTCTTTCGAGACATTTTTTCGCGTGAATTGTGTTATTTGTGTGTGAATGTGGTGGTAGGATACTATATATGTAAAACTAAACCGTTTAATTGAATTTAAAATTTAAAATTTGAATTTAATTACCTTTCAACAATACACGGTTTTGAATTTAAAATTTAAAATTTAATTTAATTACCCCATTCAACAAGACGGTTTTAATTTGAATTTGAATTTTGAATTTGAATTACCATTCGATAATAAGACATTTTGAATTTGAATTGAATTTTGAATCAATTTGAAAACCACCCTTATAAATAACATCTTATAACCACCATTTTTTCACATCTACATCAATTCAAAAACACACAAATGTCTCAAACTCGGTGGAACAAGTTCGAAGAAATTTTAACTGCGAGTTTGGATAGAAATTTCGAAGCTATAGATATGCAAAATAACCGTTCAAAATATTTTTGGAACGACGTTATGCATATGTTCAATAATCGACAACCGATGACCATCGTACAAAAAATTCAATCACGGGTAAATGGACGAGGATTAACGTCGATTCAAAAAGTTCAACGAATTTACAAACAGTTCAGTCGAAGTCTCAAAATTACCACACTCATCTTGAAAATGCGAAACTAAGCTCCAAAGAACAATTTGGTGGAAAAGAGTTCAGTATGTTCACGTTTGGGAGATTTTGAAAAATTGCCCAAAGTGGGATGTCGAAGATTAAATCCAGTAGTATGTGTTGTTTTTTTTTTACTCGTGTTGTTTTTTTTTCCGTATCGTGTTGTTTTTTTATTATTGTGTTATGTATTGTATTTTTAATTTGAATAAAATGAATTTATTTAGTTTTTATTTGGAAATGAAAATTGAATAAAAAGAATAAAGTGGTAGTGGTGGACCCCAAATGAAGAGGTTGAGGTTTGTTATGAGTGAGGAGAGGGTTTGTTGTGGTTAGTTGTGGAAAAATGGGATGATGATGTGACGCTGAGGTGGCACGACGACGAACCTGCCCCTCGTTTTGACACCTAAAGCTCTAACTACCATCACTATTAAATAGTGACGTGGTAGAAAAATGATCATTACAAATTAACGTATAATTGGAGTATCCTAGATTTTTTTTCGTGATCGAAAAAGAAACAACAATACCGAAATCCATATTCAATGATAAAATGTTTTGGCACTATCTTTCGTGATCGAAAAAGAAACAACAATACCGAAATCCATATTCATACTTAGCACTATTTTTTTTTTGGTAGTGAACAAAATGTTTTGCTTTATCAATATATGTATTTTTCGTGATTTGAAGTTTTATGAGTAGTGAAAACCTATGATTACCATTTTGCCATATAAATTTGTGAAAATTGCATCTACCGCTTTAAGGTAAATTACATAAATGGTATATGTGGTTTAGTGAAAATGGCATCCATCATCCATAATTTTTAATTTTATTATTATTATTATTATTATTATTATTATTATTATTATTATTATTATTATTATTATTATTATTATTATTATTATTATTATTATTATTATTATTATTATTATTATTTATTTATTTATTTATTATTTCTTTAAAACATCACTTCATTGAAAATCATTAGAATTACAAGAAATTAGTGGGAGATGAGAGACTAACCTGCCCCCACCCTCTAAAGAATAATAAAACAAACCCTACTAAAAATATAGTTAGACCACGTGAGCCAATATCTTGAGTGACCGAGAACTTTCGGATTCGTTTCAAAGAAGGTCACCGCCTCCTTCTCGAGTTCACCAAAAGAGAGAAAGAGGGGATGAACCCATATCCAATATCAAGACATTTGGTTTCAGATTGACACGTTTTATACTGCGTGACTTCAATCACGCGCACGCCTGCTACAAAGTCGGTCATGCCGGTTTGTGTCGAGGCGATGACCCAAGAAGATCAACACACACATCAAGGCCTCTCTCCCACGAGTAAAGTAACAAGTCACCGGGCGTGGGTGTTGGTCCCTCTCCACAAAGCCCGATATCAACTTCTTTACGAGCCAAACCCTACCCGGTAGCGGATATCGGCGAGAGTGTCACGCACCACATTATGTCGATGTTTAATACCAATAATACTGCGCATGATACAACATGATCCCCATAGATATCACGGTAAAAACCTTGGAACAAGCGAGCACGACACTGAGTGGAGAAAAGGGGACACCTGAGCGATAACATAAAACACACCAAGAGGGTTTTAGCATTCATAGTCCGCCTCACCCAACTATCGGGACTACTCGAGGCGTCCAAGTATGGTCTTCCATTTGCGATCTCCAAAGGGCCATTTGTCTAGCGAGATAAGGTAAGGTAGATTCAACTCTTTGGTGACACGAGTGAAATATAACCGCCAATTTCTTCGTGAGTTTGGGGCGACAATCTCACAAGAGCTACCCAAAAGGTCCGCTCCATTTTCTCGTTAAAAACATGCAGGCATCATCAAAGGAAGATCCGAAGCACCAATACCGATCACGGAGAAGTTCGATCAGAGGTCGGCCGATTGAGTCTAGAAGCAAGGAAGGCATAATTCGAACATCACCAAGAACAGATACACCAAGCCCCCAAATTCAAAAGGAAGAGGGCCAATCTCCATTGCCAATTTCCAAACCCGGTCCAGAGGCGTGAATAATTCGCCCAAAGAAAAGCGAAGTGCTTCATCGAATGAAATCACGCTCAAAGACACGGGGAACATGTGACAGAGAAATATAGCTTGAAATGCCAAGACATGCACGAATAAGCAACTCACCTTGGGATCATTAAGCTTGGCAATCGCGTCCATGAGTTCAATGGTTTTAGAAACTCGCTTCAAAACGAGCCATCGCTAAACTCGAGGTCTACACCAACAGCCCACCCAACAATTATACACCATGCGGGGCCGTGCAATATTAGGAGGGAAAACACATGCGAGTCTGCTTCTAGGATCTTCCCTTGGCCAAAAAACCTCAGTTTTATCGACGTTGAGGTGCAAGCCATAGCGAGGTCCATCTATCATAATGAGATCCAAGGCCTTCCCAACCAACAGAGTGTCTCCAATGATCGTACCATCATCTAGGTACCAAGCTTGAAACGGGAGAGAAAAGGAGTATTTGATCTTGCGAGCCAAAGGATGTAGCACCAATGCAAAAAGGAGAGGTCCAAGAGGGTCACCTTGCTGCACGCCTTGGTGTGACCATAAATATGTTCCCCATAATATAATCTGGCGGGGCTGGAATAGCAAAATTCAACCCAACGTGATATGGCAGGGCAACGGAGGCGAACCTCATGTAACATAACCTCACAGTCCACGAGATTGAAGGCATTTTTGAAATCCACCACCAACATCGAAAGACCCACATCATCTCCACGGTCTTCAACAAACCGATTCACGGCATGAAGAATGGCCTCCCTACTCCGAAACCCCACTCCGAATCAAGATCATTCAAGTATCCATCTAAAGAGTGGCCAATCATAGAAGCTCCCACCTTGGAGACTAAACGCCTCAGACGGTACCACCGCGATAGGGCGGATACCACCACCTGGTTTGATCGGCGGTGTGGAGGAGCACTGCAATATACTCGCCCAAAGCCTTAGGGCACTTATCGTGACAATCCGTCAATTTTTCGCTATTATTTATATCGAATACGCGAGTTATTTATTTTCGACCATTATAACTCTTAAACGAGTAGTTATCTAGTGTTTTCCCAAGTCTTGGCACCACACGCTGCATCGACACCATAATAAAATTGACGTAAAATTTACTTTCAAATTTCAAAGTAATAATAATACCATAATAATTCGCTCGCCAAGACGTTTCCAAAAATATAAAATTTATAAAATACGGATACCCGAAAAATATTCTACATAATAAAACGTTATCATTTACGGAACAAATTATACAGTACGGGGTACATATAATACACTAAATAATAATAATAACAAAAATACAACTCTTTGTCCTTCTCTTCTCACTCACGACAAAACAAATGCAAACCAGGAAAAAGAAGATATATCCAAGATCTCATCTTCAACCTCTCTCTCTACTCTAAACCTACGCCCATAGACCGAATCTTCCAAAGAGAGAAAACCCAACATGTCTATCCCATCATCTACTCCTCTTTCTTACCAAAAACATGCAAGTTTTTGTCCTCCAAATCCTCCCTATGATGCGCCGGCTATGAATCGAATAATCCAAGAAGAATCAAGATATAATCACTCAAGAGAATCATATCTTCACTTCAATCTACCTTGAGCAAGTCCAAGATTCGCCTAAGGTTTTGGAAGCTAGCCAAATTCGGATTCAAACCAAGGCCAAGAGAAGAAAGATAACCAAACTCCTCCTCAACATACTCCTATATTTCTAGTCGAATTGCAAAAGCTCCAAACTCAGTTTCTCATCATCACTTTCACAAAAATTAGGGTTTGGTAAATCAAAGGGCTTTTGAAATTGATTGAGGGGTTTGATTAAGGAAGTATAGGAAGGTTTTGCAAGTGTATAATTGTACCAAATCGTTTCGGGTCACCTCCAATCGAAGTTTTAGTGTTCGGTGTTCATAAGAATAGTGTAAGATCATGTTCTTGATTTCTCCTCAATCTATTTCATTGTATTCACATTTTATTAATTTCGAAATTTTATATATATATTTCTTTTTCAGATTAATGAGATTAATAGAAATGATGTTAGCTTAATTTCTTTTATAAAAATTGAATTGATAAAGTAATTAGTGTTGATATGAATGAATTAAGGTAGTTTTATCATGGTCATTATATATTTTTTCTTTTTCTCGTCGAGACACGAGCAAGAGAAACACATAAATACTTTAAATTTTGAGATACTTAAATGGTTTCAACTTTTGTTAATTATCTTGATTTCGCTTATTTGGGATTTTGAGCATGTCGTTAATATTTTTTAGATAAGTAAACCGATTGGTGATATTATTGTCGTGTTGTTGTTGTTCCAACTTAACCCCAATAACTTGAACACTAGGCTTGTCAAATCTTCCGTAGTCGAGACGAGACGTAAAGCTTATAACCAAGAATTTTGTAAGATAGTGTTCGGTTGTTTTTTTCACATCTGTGTTTGCATCATTACCATTGTCCTCGTATCCTAAATGATGTCAAGAACATGAGTAAAATGTTTCATTTGTATATTATGCTTTAAGTTGCCCCGCCACGCCAATATTGTGATAAGAGCAAAAGTTACAAAAGTCCATCTTTAATGTTAAATTTCTTTAGGACACAAATGAGGTGTGTGTTTGTTTGTCATTTGGGCTGTTAAGCCCATTCTCCACTCAGAATGCGTTTGGTTTTATGATAACACCAAGCCCAGCCCAACTGGTTTATTAAAGTATGGGTGAAGCGTTTGGGCCGAAGCCAAATTATAATAAAAGTCCGTTTGGTTTAACTGTCCGCTCGGGCATTAAACATCGCGTTGTCTCAAGTCTCCTTACAACTCAAATCCTGTTCCGTTCGTCTTCTCAATTCTCGTCAACTAAATAAAATCTTATACGCTGTTACAAATATATATTGAACGCATGTACATAATATACCCAAGCAAGGAGTAATAGAAACATTTACAAATAATAATTGGGATGCAATGATTATTAAGCAAACTTTCATAAATAAATATATACTTTACTTATAATATTATTAAGCAAACTTTCTCTATCGATTAAACGTTATATTTTCTAAACTCTATATATAACCCATTTCTAGCCAAAATATATACTTTTCAACGCAATTTTCACAACAAGTTCTATTAGCCGAAACATACCTTTTATTTTGAAAATGACATTTTTAAAACCTAACGACAACAACAACAACAACAACAACAACACTTGTAAATTAAAGTAAAGTAAACTTTATCTAACAAGAAAATAGGAACTAAGACTTGCTGTACTAATCTAGGTCGCGTGTCGGTGCCATCCAATAATTCTAATTGATCACGCTTTAGGCGCTTTTGCCAAGGTGAGTATTCACGGACCCCTTTTTTAAACGCTTTAATTGTTTTGGGGTGGAATGCATGAATTATACTTGAATTAAATTAAATAATGTTTTATGAACTTATTGAACCTTTTATGCTTGTGAGTATTCTGACTCCCTTTTCTTGCTTTTACTTATTTGGGGTGAAATGCATGATTATAAATTTAAATTGTTTTCTTTGAACTATTTGATATATTTTAAACCCTTAGACTAACTTATAAATTTATGACTTGTTTGAACCTCGATGGACCGACGTCCTTGACCTAAAGCCTCCTGTCGAGCAATGCCGAGTCTCCCATGTTCGGAGCGGTCTTAATTGATAGTATATAATAGTTGTTATGATGTACTGTTCGTACATTCGCATTGTTAGTCCCCTATTGGTTTGCCGCTCGCACTCCAATTATACGCACTGCCTTAAACGGCCTCCTTGTGTGGGGCGTAGATAGTATGAGTAGCGCTATTAGAGGTCGGCCAACCTCTCGCTCCCCGCTCTACGAACGCATATTATTTATTTTAGGGCTTTGCCGCATACTTTATTATATACTGAGGCGTTATTGTGCATTGTTTATTAGACTTGAAATAAGGCAGTGTACGTGAGCTTATATGTTACAAGTCTTGTATGGGCGGGACTTGTATCTTAGTAAGTTGACAGGACAGTTGTCAGGCAGACTTTCTAAAATCGGTATTTTATTTTACATAAAACCTGTGTACTCACCAACTATTTTCATAGTTGACCCGTTTTTCTCATGCATTTCAGGTGATCGTTGTTTAGCTTATATTATGAAGTTTTCAAATAAAGGAGTCGTCACAAGTTATCTGGGTCGTCATGTAGTAAAATGTTATCTTTTGGAAATTAAACTCTATGTCTAAATTGCCAAGGTCGGCTTGAACCTTGTTGTAATGTTACAATACTTCTTTAAATTTAAATTATGGTATTGTATTATATCTCTTTGCGATGTATATTGATTATGTTACACTCGCGTTTCGCCTCCCATGGGTGTGATTGATTGGTATCGAGACAAAGGTTATAGTGAATACCGGTTTTATAAAATAAAATCGCAACTATAACCCAAAATAAAGTTTTCTTAAAACACGGAAACATAATACGAGTCGACTAGCACCAACATTACATCGTTACTCCTAAATTATGCATAGCCTCAGACACCTATGCATAATTCGGGAGGAATCATATGATGATGGGATTAGTAGCCTCGGATTATGTTTGGTCGAGTCTTAAAGAGTCTCGATCACCGAATCGCATTAGTCGCGTGAGTATGCATAACATGTTTATATGTCCACTATACCTTATATACATTTTATGTATGCATTCCTCTTGCTATATATTATGACCCGTTAGGCTAAGCACATTCTTGTTCCCGCCACATTACACTCACTACCGTCGTCGTCCCGAATATCATCCGCCATTGTCTCACTCAACCAAATGCCTTGGCCTATTGAAGAATCATGACTACAAGGAACACCCGTTCAGAAGCATCAACAATGAAGCCCCAAGAGCGGTCTTTGCTTTGGATTGGCGAATCTCCTCACTCATTGTCGCACACATTGATGCGGGGCGAGCCAATGAGGGAGCTGGTACCTCGACCAATGGCCACGGATGCGTTTATAAGACCTTCATGTCATGCGGGCAAAGGAATTCCAGCACCGAGGGTGCCATTGGCCCGCTATCATGGTTTGAGAATGTGGAGTCGAAACTTAGCATCACTAAATGTCTTGAAGGAGATAAGGTTGAGTTCTCTGCGGGTCTACTTCGTGGTCGGGCACCGACGGTGGAATAACCAACTACTGCACTGAGGGCGAAGTCGCAAATGGATTATCTTGGGAAGAATTCAAGAAGCTACTAACCGAGAGTACTGCGGGAAGGATGAAGTCTGAACCGGAAGCGGAATTCGGAACATTTGATGGTAGGAGTAGAAGTCGACAAGTACACAATTCGCTTTCACGAGCTAACCAAGATGGTTCCCACATGGTCTCTACTGTGGAGAAGGCGATTGATCGATACATTTGGGGTTTGATTCACGAGATCGAGAGATGTCACCTCATCCAACCCAACTACTCGCAAGTCTGCGTGGGAATGGCATACCGCTTTACTAATGACGTGATCGGTCCGGAGGTCTAGCAAAACAAACGACAATGGGCGAAAGCGACATGAGGATCACCAGGAAGCCGAGACCGGGACCATCAAGACAAGAGGCAACGAGTGGCGGGGAACTATGGAGCGGCGACTTAGGAGCATAGAGGATATGCAGTCCACATCCTAAGTGCACTCGATGCAACCTCCATCACATAGGAATCGCCTAAGTGTAACGTGTGCGAAGACGGGCCACATTGGTCGGAATTGCTCGAGTAAATGGAAACCAAGGACGAAGGCTAACATGCTACGAGTGTGGAAGTCCGGATCACCTCCGGAACACATTTCCTAAGTTGAATAGGGCACAAAAGTCGGAGCACGGTAGCATGACTCTCGCTTTAGCACTTGATGAAGATAACCCAAACCGTGGAGGCAAGGTCAGCCCAGCTCGGGGTCGAGCATACTTCTTGGGCACTAAGGAAACTCGCTAAGACACAAGCACCGTGACGGGTACATTCTTTTGATCACCCACTCTATTTCAATATCTTCTGGTTCTAGTTCATGGCATTGATTAGTGTAGAACCTTGCATCATGAGCCTTAGTTTAATTGTTGCTTCCTCACTAATCTGAGCACCCCACTATTAGTATTGATTGGTTTAAATGATTTCAAAACTCGAGCCAAGTTTTCAAAAGGTCTCTTACATACATGAGAAGCCATCTCTCTCCGACAACTTGTTTCCTAGCTTGATCTAGTGACAGTTCTTGTTTGATGAGTTGCGAAAATCAAGTTAGAATCAAGTTGTTACTCAACCTATACAACTTAAAAAATGACCGGTCAGTCGACAAGTTGTGAAAATTCACCAACTAAGAGTCTTTTGAGGGCAAAGCTCGAGAATGAGAAAGTTTGAACCATGAAAATGTACGCTGTAGTGTAGACGGATGAATCTAGTGGACTAGATTCTTTTTAAAGCTGGCGGTGTGACAATCCGTCAATTTTCCGGCTATTATTTATATCGAGAATCGCGAGTTATTTATTTTCGACCATTATAACTCTTAAACGAGTAGTTATCTAGTGTTTTCCCAAGTCTTGGCACCACACGCGTCATCGACACCATAATAAAATTGACGTAAAATTTACTTTCAAATTTCAAAGTAATAATAATACCATAATAATTCGCTCGCCAAGACGTTTCCAAAAATATAAAATTTATAAAATACGGATACCCGAAAAATATTCTACATAATAAAACGTTATCATTTACGGAACAAATTATACGACGGGTACATATAATACACTAAATAATAATAATAACAAAATACAACTCTTTGTCCTTCTCTTCTCACTCACGACAAAACAAATGCAAACCAGGAAAAAGAAGATATATCCAAGATCTCATCTTCAACCTCTCTCTCTACTCTAAACCTACGCCCATAGACCGAATCTTCCAAAGAGAGAAAACCCAACATGTCTATCCCATCATCTACTCCTCTTTCTTACCAAAAACATGCAAGTTTTTGTCCTCCAAATCCTCCCTATGATGCGCCGGCTATGAATCGAATAATCCAAGAAGAATCAAGATATAATCACTCAAGAGAATCATATCTTCACTTCAATCTACCTTGAGCAAGTCCAAGATTCGCCTAAGGTTTTGGAAGCTAGCCAAATTCGGATTCAAACCAAGACCAAGAGAAGAAAGATAACCAAACTCCTCCTCAACATACTCCTATATTTCTAGTCGAATTGCAAAAGCTCCAAACTCAGTTTCTCATCATCACTTTCACAAAAATTAGGGTTTGGTAAATCAAAGGGCTTTTTGAAATTGATTGAGGGGTTTGATTAAGGGAAGTATAGGGAAGGTTTTGCAAGTGTATAATTGTACCAAATCGTTTCGGGTCACCTCCAATCGAAGTTTTAGTGTTCGGTGTTCATAAGAATAGTGTAAGATCATGTTCTTGATTTCTCCTCAATCTATTTCATTGTATTCACATTTTATTAATTTGAAATTTTATATATATATTTCTTTTCGATTAATGAGATTAATAGAAATGATGTTAGCTTAATTTCTTTTATAAAAATTGAATTGATAAAGTAATTAGTGTTGATATGAATGAATTAAGGTAGTTTTATCATGGTCATTATATTTTTTTCTTTTTCTGTCGAGACACAAGCAAGAGAAACACATAAATACTTTAAATTTTGAGATACTTAAATGGTTTCAACTTTTGTTAATTATCTTGATTTCGGCTTATTTGGGATTTCAGAGCATGTCGTTAATATTTTTTTTAGATAAGTAAACCGATTGGTGATATTATTGTCGTGTTGTTGTTGTTCCGACTTAACCCCAATAACTTGAACACTAGGCTTGTCAAATCTTCCGTAGTCGAGACGAGACGTAAAGCTTATAACCAAGAATTTTGTAAGATAGTGTTCGGTTGTTTTTTTTTCACATCTGTGTTTGCATCATTACCATTGTCCCTCGTATCCTAAATGATGTCAAGAACATGAGTAAAATGTTTCATTTGTATATTGCGTTTTAAGTTGCCCTGCTCACGTCAATATTGTGATAAGAGCAAAAGTTACAAAAGTCTGTCTTTAATGTTAAATTTCTTTAGGACACAAATCAGGTGTGTGTTTGTTTGTCATTTGGGCTGTTAAGCCCATTCTCCACTCAGAATGCGGTTGGTTTTATGATAACACCAAGCCCAGCCCAGCTAGTTTATTAAAGTATGGGTGAAGCGTTTGGGCCGAAGCCAAATTATAATAAGAGTCCGTTTGGTTTAACTGTCCGCTCGGGCATTAAACATCGCGTTGTCTCAAGTCTCCTTACAACTCAAATCCCGTTCCGATCGCCTTCTCAATTCTCGTCAACTAAATAAAATCTTATACGCCGTTACAAATATATATTGAACGCATGTACATAATATACCCAAGCAAGGAGTAATAGAAACATTTACAAATAATAATTGGGATGCAATGATTATTAAGCAAACTTTCATAAATAAATATATACTTTACTTATAATATTATTAAGCAAACTTTCTCTATCGATTAAACGTTATATTTTCTAAACTCTATATATAACCCATTTCTAGCCAAAATATATACTTTTCAACGCAATTTTCACAACAAGTTCTATTAGCCGAAACATACCTTTTATTTTGAAAATGACATTTTTAAAACCTAACGACAAAAACAACAACACCAACAACACTTGTAAATTAAAGTAAAGTAAACTTTATCTAACAAGAAATCAGGAACTAAGACTTGCTGTACTAATCTAGGTCGCGTGTCGGTGCCATCCAATAATTCTAATTGACTGCTGCTTTAGACTGCTTTTTGCCAAGGTGAGTATTCACGGACCCCTTTTTTTTAAACGCTTTAATTGTTTTGGGGTGGAATGCATGAATTATACTTGAATTAAATTAAATAATGTTTTATGAACTTATTGAACCTTTTATGCTTGTGAGTATTCACCCCCTTTTACCGCTTTTACTTATTTGGGGTGAAATGCATGATTATAAATTTAAATTGTTTTCTTTGAACTATTTGATATATTTTAAACCCTTAGACTAACTTATAAATTTATGACTTGTTTGAACTCGATGGACCGTCGTCCTTGACCTAAAGTCTCCTGCTCGAGCAATGCCGAGTCTCCCATGTTCGGAGCAGTCTTAATTGATAGTATATAATAGTTGTTATGATGTCTTGTCAGTACATTCGCATTGTTAGTCCCTATTGGTTTGCCGTTCGCACTCCAATTATACGCACTGCCTTAAACGGCCTCCTTGTGTGGGGCAGTAGATAGTATGAGTAGCGCTATTAGAGGTCGGCCAACCTCTCGTTCCCCTCGCTCACGGAACGCATATTATTTATTTTAGGGCTTTGCCGCATACTTTATTATATACGAGGCGTTATTGTGCATTGTTTATTAGACTTGAAATAAGGCGCAGTACGTGAGCTTATATGTTAAAAGTCTTGTATGGGCGGGACTTGTAACGTAGTAAGTTGAAAGGACAGCTTGTCGCGAGACTTTCTAAAATCGGTATTTTATTTTACATAAAACACTGTACTCACCAACTATTTTCATAGTTGACCCGTTTTCTCATGCATTTCGGTGATCGTTGTTTAGCTTATATTATGAAGTTTTCAAATAAAGGAGTCACAAGTTATCGGGTCGTCATGTTGTAAAATGTTATCCTTTGGAAATTAAACTCTATGTCTAAATTGCCAAGGTCGGCTTGAACCATGTTGTAATGTTACAATACTTCTTTAAATTTAAATTATGGTATTGTATTATATCTCTTTGCGATGTATATTGATTATGTTACACTCTCGCGTTTCCGCCTCCGGGGTGTGACACTTACCATCAAGAAAAGATTTACCACCTGGGTGATGGAGTTGATTAACTCATCAGATATAGCCACAACAGCACCGCTAAAACAGTCCAATAGGTGTTGGGCGCGTAAACCGTCTCGACCACAAGATGTACCACGGGGGAAACTCTTAATCATGTCAAGAACCACAGCAGGAGGTGCAATGAGGTTATGATGATCAATAGGTATATCGGGCAGTGAAGGAGCAGACTTGAAGGGGTGCTTAGCCTTTATTATTATTATTATTATTATTATTATTATTATTATTATTATTATTATTATTATTATTATTATTATTATTATTATTATTATTATTATTATTATTATTATTATTATTATTATTATTATTATTATTATTATTATTATTATTATTATTATTATTATTATTATTGGATCCATTTCTTATTGTTTTGACCCGTTACATTTTTATATACGTTTTTATCTGCGTTTTTGTATACGTTTTATCTATGTATTTTTATATACGTTTTTATTTACGTCTTTATATACATTTTTATCTACATATTTATATACGTTTTCGTCCGTTTTTATATGTTTTGATCCGTTTTTATACGTTTCGTAAGTTTTATACGTTTTGTCCATTTTTATACGTTTTGCTCACTTTTTTACGGTTTCATATGTTTTCGTTCGTTTTACTACGTTTTGGTCCACTTTTATACATTTTCACCGATTTTTATACGTTTCTTTCTTACGTCTTCATCCGTTTTGCCCGTTTTCTTTATAAGTAGTATAGATATGTGTAACATGTATAAAAATCAAATAAATTATCACTTGCGAATTTACATCTTTGCATCGTTTGTCTTCAAAAAACCGTTTTTTACTTTTGTGGTTAATTTTATTTAAAATAATTCAAAATTTATTTAGATTGGTTATCGAAACACTCTTACGATATAATAATAGTTTTGGAACTTTGTAGTTTTGCATGCATTTAAAATTATATTCATTTATATGTGCATTTTGCATTAAAACTATACCAATTCAAAAGAAATAATAAATGAAGCATTAAAATGTTGTGTAAGATAAATTATTAAAAGCTATGTATTGTGTACATTATGCATTAAAAGCGTAATGCTTAAAAACACATTAATGACACTTTAAAAAATTTAGGAGATAGAGTGCTAAAGGCTTTACAAGTAGTATAGATATGTGTAACATGTATAAAATCAAATAAATTATCACTTCATGAATTTACATCTTTGCATAGTTTGTCTTCAAAAATTATACCGATTTTTACAAAAATCGTTCTTTTACTTTATGGTTAATTTTATTTAAAATAATTTAAAATATATTTAGATTGGTTTTGAAACACTCTTACGATATAATAATAGTTTTGGAACTTTATAGTTTTGCATTCATTTTAAAATCATATTCATTTATATGTACATTTTTGCATTACAACTATACAAATTCAAAAAGAAATAATAAATGGAGCATTAAAATGTACATTATACATTAAAAATTGTAATGCTTAAAAAACACATTAATGACACTTTAAAAAAATTTATGAGAGAGAGTGCTAAATGCTTTATAAGTAGTATAGATATGCGTAACATGTATAAAATCAAATAAATTATCACTTGTGAATTTAAATCTTCGCATCGTTTGTCTTCAAAAAATTATCCGGATTTTTACAAAAAAACCGTTTGTTACTTTTGTGGTTAATTTTATTTAAAATAATTCAAAATTTATTTAGATTGGTTTTCGAAACACTCTTACGATATAATAATAGTTTTGGAACTTTGTTGTTTTGCATTCATTTTAAAATCATATTCATTTATATGTGCATTTTTGCATTAAAACTATACTAATTCAAAAAGAAATATTAAATGAAGCATAAATGTTGTGGAAGATAAATTATTAAAAGCTATGTATTGTTTATATTATGCATTAAAAATTGTAATGTTTAAAAACACATTAATGACATCTTAAAAAATTTAGAAGAAAGAGTGCTAAATGCTTTATAAATAGTATAGATATTAAACATTGTCCAAGTGAACATTGTTTAGCAAAACCTAAATAAATAGTAAACTTGTTTCTAATTTAATGATTTACATATCAAATGAAATACGGATTTAATGTCATCATTTAAATGCGTTAATGGCTGAAAATAAGTCTATATTTATTGGAGTATCAATTATAAAAGTTAGTGCTCCGTCTGTTTTAAAAGGGTGTTTACAAATAAAAAATAAATAAATTATGATATGTGTAATTAATATTATTTTTGATTGTTAAAAAACCATTTTTACCCTTACAATTAATATAAAAACTATAAATGAGTTATTAATACAAGTTTTGACTAAAATGACACATTAGAAAAACCCGTCATAACTAATGTTCATATATAAATATTGAACACTTATTTCGAGACAAACATAAATAATAAAGTGAAACTTTTTATGAGACGTAGTGAGTATTTAATTAATAGTCAGTTAGTCTCTTCAACTTTTTCTAGTCTTTTACTTTTTATTTCAACCTATGAGAATATAAAGTTTTTCCTTAATATTAATTACCACAAATTTTGCTTTATGAATTTGTACCATTTTCGATATTGTACAATGTATTCTTAGGGTAGTGGTAATGGTCTCAGTATGCCTTCGGTATGGCTCCATACCGAGCGGCAATTCCGCCGCCACCGTTGTGGTATGGCATGGTATGGGAGGATTTCGGTATAAATTGCCGAAGAGGCATGGGAGAAGGAGGAGAGAGGCATGGGTGAGAATATAATTAAAAATAAAATAAAATTAGGTGAGGGATGAGATCATGGTTGCCATTAAAAAAGTATGGTGAGGCATGAGATGAGATGACAGAATATTATTGGTGGGTGGTGAGGCATGGGAGAGACATCGGATCATGACTGCCACCACCCTTAGTATGATGATCGAGAGCATATCATTATTATACCAAAAGTCAGAAGTTTATTATAGTTTTTTGTGTTTATAAAGATAAATTTACATGAATATTGACAATAACGAAAACTATCCTGGCATAATGCGCGAACACATGAAAGCCTTGTTTGTATTAACATGAGTATACACAACACTTGTTAAGCTGTCATCAAATGAAAAATAAAAGTGTATTAAATGCAAAATCATATTTATAGTAATTGTAAGTTTGTAAGCTTAATTAATACTTATTGAATGCATTTATTTTAAGAGCATGTTCAACCATAACGGGATAATGTCCGTTTTCGTCCATTTAACGCCGTTATCGGCGTTACACCCTTGGAGGCCGAGTTTTTTCACGCCGTTGGTCCCTCCCCGTTAACCATATAACGCCCGTTTTTTTTTTCTTTTTTATTTATTTTTATTTTTTTCATTTATGCCCCTAAATGAGGAGTTGTTTTTGTAAATTGTTGGGAATGTTATTGATGTTATTAGGATGTTATTGTTGTGGGTGTTTTTTGAGGATGTTAAGGTGAAATGTTAAAGCTGATGTGACGCTGACGTGGATGGTGTTATTGATGTTATGGTGTTATTGTTGGGAATGCTCTAAAGGAAACCCTGAGTGCATTAAGTTGTAAGGAATCCGCGGAGCCACGTATCCACATTCCACGGGGTTCTCGTACATTTTTCCGATGACCAAATAATGGAAAGGGAAAATCATGCTTTTATTTTTATTGTTCCCCATGGTTCTACGGTTCCTCACAAGTTATATTACGTACACCAAAAGTCCAATTTCGAAAGCCTTAAAAAGCGGTCTAAAACGTCCATTTTTTTGTATACTTGGCTTAATTTTCTCTTCACGCCATGTCTTAGAAAAACTCGTTTTACTGTTTTACTCTTATATAGTCTTCTAGGCGAAGGCAATGTGAGTAATTTTCTTTTCTATTCAATAACCCGTCCTTTCAAGTATGCAAGGCGTATGTGCAACTCATGCTATATTATTTTATTCCCTTTGGTCCTGCAAGTTAATTTTGAACCATGAACGTCACCCAGATGTGTTTACGTGCTTCCAAATGGGTTTGAACTACTAACCTCTTTAGTAGGTTCCACACCATTCTTCTTACTAGAGTTGGCCGTGGGCTTTTTTGAAACGGGTTTATACTCTTTTTCAGGTTTAAAACATACTTTCGGACCAACTGGAACACATTTAGAAACCTGACTAGGCTTCTTCAAGCTCTTCGTCACACCCAAACCATGATTTTTGGGACATTCCTCATGAATATGACCAAAAACCTTACAGCACGCACATCTAGGGGGTTTCCAATCATATTTAACACGAACAATACATGTCACAATTCTCAATTTCCGGTCATTTTGCAAACTTTTTAAAAAAATTACTATTCATCTCGGGAATTTACTATTCATCATTTTACTATTCATCATTTTTGAAGTCGAGTTGATATTTTGAGAGGTTATTCCAAAATTTTACTATTCATAAAACACTATTCGTTCCCGGAGAAAAATTTATATTCATGATTTTTATTCATCATTTTTCGTAAACTAGGTTTACGAGTATCAAATTCGCGTAACCGTGAGAGTTAAGTTGCGTATTCATGGAACATCATTAAGAACATTTCATATAGACTAGAGTTAGTCTACATATCATCGATAACATCATTTTCATATTAGTTCATGCATAAGTTTGCATATTTCATTAACGATATTTTTCTATTAAATAAACGCTATCGCACGATCATTTATTTTGAATAATTGATCCGACACTTCCAAAAATTATCCCGATATATTTTTACTCATTTTAAGACTATAAAATTTATATTATAAGTTTACCCGATGTTTTGAAATTATTTTGGTATATAAATTGTTATATATATATATAATTACGATGGTTTTCAGAATTTATTCGATAATTATTATTTCACTCAATACTTGTAGAAATGTATTATTATAATTTTTATGACTTTGATATATTTTATTTTGTTCCGTTAAAATCGATTTCTAGCTAACGCTACACTTAATAATTAACTAAATGTACAAAATACTCAATATAAATAACATTATATACATTTAAATCATCAAACTACAAAACCTATCTACCCAAAACCCCTTTGCCGACCTCCCCCCTCCAAGTCACCATTATTTGATATTTTCTTGACTAAAAATTACACCTATGCTCTTTTACAAACAAATATATCTTACATTTGTTAGTTTTCTAAAAAGAAAATACATACATAACACATACTAAAGGTGAAACAAAGCAAAATCCTCTCCTTTGCTTTGTTGAGAACCGCCAACAAGAACACAAGGAAGAATCCATAAAAATTTCAAGATCAAGTGTTAAACAAGCTCATTTAGTAATTTATTTCAAGGTTTTGAAATAAAAACCTAAAGATTAATTAGTTCCAAAAATCCCATCATCACTCAAGTAAGTTCTAAATAATTTTTCCTCTGTTTTATAATCATATTTGATCTGCTTTTATTATGATTGTACAAAAATATGCAAGTATTATATGTATTCATACCACTTTTTACTTGTTTTTATTACTTATTATGAATATTAATTATCCTATAATTATTTCCATGAAACCTATCATTGTCGATTAAGTTTAGGAACCCATGACACCCTAAGAGGTGTATGGTAGGTTTAGAATAGTTTTGGTGTTGATTGGAAGGGTTTAGAACAAGTATTACACTATTAAAAAAATCATTTTCGACAAGGGCAAATGGCACAAAAAGCCATTAAAGTTAGGGTCCATTTCCAATTAAGGTATTCTACTTTTTTTCTTGCATAAAAAGGTACTCAACAAAAAATTTTGGCGGATTTGGGTTTTTTACTAACGTTCGTTAACTCACTTCGTTAGTATATTACATGTTTAGTCCTCGAATTTGTATAATCATTTCATGCAATATCCAAACCTACCCTACTTATTCTCCTCCCACCCTACAACTCTTCCTCTTTTATTTTCTTGAGAAAATTTCTTAAATGAACACATTCTAGTGCTACTATACATATACGAACCTCGCCTATACACTTTTCTAAAATGAACTTTTCAATATTATCCACTAGATTCCTATCGTAATACTTTTTAAACCGTACACGTGTGCAATGAGTTCTTGAGCGTGACCGAGGCGAGAACGTAGGCGAATGAGTGTTTAGGGCGAGAAGTTTGGGCGTGGTAGAAACTAGGGCGTGTACAACTAATTATGGGCGTGCCCCGGGCGAGAGACTGTCGGAGAGGTGAGTGGCGTGGCTGGGCATCTGGGCGTGACACAGGCGTGGTGGGCATGACTGGGCGTGCTGGGCGTGGTGGGCATGGCACGGGCGTGGTGGGTGTGGCTCGCGTGGTGGGCGTGGGCTTTTTTTGCAGGTTTATACTCTTCAAGATACAAAGAGCTTGAAACATCATCTTCAAGATACAAAGAGCTTGAAAGATATGTTACTTGCACATGACATAGCCATCTTGTAACACTAAAACTATACATCTTTCATACATTATATTTTAAGCAAAATTGCCGCCTGTAGCCTTGGATTTAAGTGGTGGCTGATAATGCAAGTATTGCATGATAATGCAAGTGTGGAATTTACACGTATTGCATGATATGTGTGGAATTTACACGTATTGCATGATAATGCAAGTGTGGAATTTACATGCAAGTTATGTTTTTATAAACATATTGAAAAAAATTGCAACATGAAACAAGATATTGGTATAGATAATTGTCAATTGGTACTCCTATTTCTTGACAAATGAAAATAAATTGGTAGGAAAAGAATGAAAATAGTGGGGTGGATGTTGATGGTGATGGTTAGTGGGGTATAAGGTTGGTGTGTTGATAATAGTAGTATATAAATGGTGATAATGACAACATGATAAGGACACATTTAGTTCGTTTTTGTAAAAGCTTAGAAAAAAGTTCACATTTGTAAAACTAGTAGCTATATGGTCCGTTAGGTAATTTGCTTTATTTTCTTTCTCTGCCACGCTTGTCTCCAAAAGCCGGGAGTAAAGTTTCTGCTTCCCTTCCTCTTCAATCCTCAAGCATGATATATCATTTCCATGTAACCAAGGCGATTCACGAGAGTGCGTGAGGCGGGAGAAAGCGACTAGAGCCAAGAACGAGATCAACCTATGAGCTAGGTCAAGTAAGTAAGGATGCTTTATCCTTTTATCATCTACAAATAAGAAAGTTTTCATGTGTTTAATTCATATTTCACAAAACACCACCCTAATTAGAGCTTTTGTAAATTAGGGTTCATATCAATCGAAAGGGCTTTTCCAAATTAGCTTGGGGTTTTTGCAATTGGATGCATATGAAGGCTTTCCCAAGAAGTTAATTGTTCTAATTCGTCCCGAAACTCCTCCAATTGAGCTCGTTGGGTTTTTCGGTGTTCATCTATTTCGACCCACGAAATCTAATGTAAGATGGAAATGGTGTTAATGAATTTGTGGGTGTTAATGAATTTGTGGATGTTGCAAATGGAAATGGTTGAAGAGGAAAAGGAAATGTAAAAAATGAGACAAGAATCATGGTAGCTGCTAGTGGTGGTGTGGAAGGGTGGTGTTGGTGGTGGCAGTGGTGGTAGCTTCTGGTGGTGGTGGTGGACGATGGTGGTGGTGGTGGGGGGTTTGATTACGTGCACCTTAAACGCGGTGTGAGGATCAAAACATGGCTGGCCGATTCTCATCCGGGAACTGCTAGCAATGTGCATTTTGAAGATATCATCATGGACAAAGTGGCAAATCCCATATTGATCGATCAAGAATATTGCCCCAATAATGCTTGCAAGGTAATCAATCATCTATTAAAACCCATCTACGTACATAAGAAATGACGCTCTTAGTAATCAAGTTTCACCCTTTGTAAAGTTCTACCTAAGTAACTCACCCAAACTTTATTTTAAGATATTTAACCATCATGTTTCATTTAGTTTTATAGTTTTTGAATTTATTTGACAAGTTGACACCCAACATGTACTTAACACATACTTAGTTAAATTTATTTTTTGTTTATAAATATCAGAAAACTGCTCCATCGAAAGTGAAGTTATCGAATGTGAGCTTTAAAAGGATTAAGGGAACATCAACGACTAAGTGTGCGGTGAAGCTTCTTTGCGGCTCGGGCGCCATGCGACAACGTGGGCGCCACTTTTGACACTTTGATCGATCTTCGTCATCAAACAGCACCAAATGCCGCAACGTAAATGATGTTGGAATTCAAAAGTGGATGCGATATTCGAGTTTACTTGTATATGATGAAGTTCTGTGGATGTACATAGATAGTACATGTTGGAATATTTCATGTTCTATACTCTTAAGTCTCAAGGTTAACTATATTTGATACTTATACATCATCTAAATAACTACACTCAATTAATATTGTTAACCACAAAATCAATTGTTAGATCGTCTCCAGTGACTTGAGTGCATTATATTGATGAACTAGCTAAAAGACCCGTGAAATTCACGGGTATTTTAAGGAAACGTTGAAAAAATTAGTGAATGACATTGGATAAATAAACGTAAAGGATAAAGTTGGTAATAATGAAACATAAGTCATGAAACAGATTAGTTGAGTAATCAAAAAAGATAAGTTGGTAATAATAAAACAAAAGTTATATGAAAGACACTATCACTGAATCAAACATAACCATCTTCAATCTCTTTTGTTCCCACTAAAGCGAGATACAACCACATGCAAGTCTGATAAGAAATTATGTAGCACTTATTTGTAGACCGCATTGTTTGTGCAATTCGTGAGGTTTCCGTCTTCGTCTCAAATCTTTAATCCTTTTTACTCCTAACGCGAGAATCGGCTACATCAAAAGGTCATGATCAACTTGATTTTCATTGGTTGTTCCGTGTTCCCGTATACCATCGCGCCATCCTAAAAGTTCAACCAAATTGTTACACCCATCCAAGTATACATTTGAATAAATTTTCGAGACCTTTGACCTATTGGACCGCTTTATAATCCTCTAATCTCTCTTTGTCAAAATTACCCATTTGACCCATTGGATATGCAAGTGCAGATTTAACAATATATTGCAACTCAAAATATTAATAATATATAATTTCTAGCCTTAATATATAAACCTTGATAAATTATCAACTACAAACCTAAAATCCAAAATATTGTGCAAAAGTCTAGAACATCATCAACACTCCTACTACAACACAGCACGAGCATATATTCATCACATCTTCAATAATAACAATGAATAATAAACATAGTAAGAAGGACAATAAAGTAAAAGAACACGAATGGCAATTCGTGAGACTACACAAATATGGATTTAAACTTCAAATATTACTTTAGTTGCCCTCGAATGCCAAAATTGCTTGGAAATCTCGTGCTCTCATCCGGGCAAATAAATATGTATAAATGCTACTTTAAAAGAGAATGGGTGAAATCGTAGCAAGTCAAATGGGTATAATTTAACTTTTAATAAGCATTTTGGAGTTCTATGTATTTGAATGTACATTGCAATTCCCATGACTCTACCTGGTTAACACGTTTTCTTTTTTAGCTAGTTCTTTTAACTTAACCTGTATAACCTATTAGAGATAAACAAAACAAAGCGACCTATTTACAGATAGGTGAATTTAAATTGTCATCTTTAGCTACTTTCATAAATTGTACTAAAAATGTGTAGGCAACATCATAGATCAGGGAAAGACATTAGGGGTGTGCATTGTTTGGGTAATAACCGAATAAATCGAAAATCGAACCGAACTTATAACCGAACTTAATTTGTCAAAACCGAACCGAACTAAAAATTCGGTTTTCGGTTTAGATATGATATTGGCTATTTTAACCGAAACCGAATTTATTTATATATACAAAAGACTATTAAAACTTTATCCTAATATAAAAAGACTTTTATGCTTAAAATATTTCCCCAAAAATCTATATAATTAAATTAAAAAAATATATATATATATAAATGGTGTAATTCGGTTATTCGGTCAACTCGAAACGAACCGAATTGGGTTCGTTGAATTCTAGTTCGGTTCGGTTTCACCAAAACAAAATTTTGGATCTAATATATTGTCACATTAAATTGGGCCTTTTATTATTTAAGAATTGGGCCTTAACTTTTAGGAAGGGTTATGTATATGATTTAGGAAATATTATTGAAGCTATGCTTAGCCCAGTTGGGCAAAGCTTGACTTCCACACAAATATCCCGAGTTCGAATCTTCACCACCCAAAAATTGGTATATTATACCAGCGCCACGTGGCACCACCTCATTGGTCCACGTGGCAACCCGACCCGACCGTTGACCACCTGTTGACCGACCCTAACGACAAGGACGATTTGTGCAAATAATTTTAATTGAAAGTAAGGACCTTCATTGCAATTTGGTCTTAACCACAAGGACTAAACATGTAATATACTAACGAAGTGAGTTAACGAACGTTAGTAAAAACCAAAACCGCCAAAAATTTTTGTTGAGTACCTTTTTATGCAAGAAAAAAAGTAGAATACCTTAATTAGAAATGGACCCTAACTTTAATGCCTTTTTGTGCCATTTGCCCTTTTCGACAACATATAATTAAGGGCTGTCCATTTTTGTAAAATCTAGAAATTTCGGTAGGTCATGGATTATTTTGATTTATATTTTCAGAAAATAGACTTTAAAACGAAACAGTGGTCGCTTGAACGGGTTAAAACGGATTTATAACGAAGAAGTTACGCTATTTTCAAGTTTAACGACAAAAACTAATTTTCTGAAAAATAAAAGCTGTCAAGGGTTATTTAAGGGGCAAAAATGAGTTTTAAGCATAATCTAAATGAGTCGATTTATCAAAAATATATGAGTATACATTAACACAAAACTAAGGATATATAAAACGTAAAAAACCAAGCTTTAACGACTAAGTTACACGCGTTTTAAATATGGCTATCGTAACTATTGTACACAAGTAATAACACTTATATATTTTCTACTAGACCAAAATGGTTATCGCAAGTGACCATGTTTGGAGCCATTTTTCATATCGATAGAATATTTTTGAGAAAACGATGTCTTCAAGTAAAAGTGAGTTCGCCTATCCTAGTTTCCAAAATGTTCAACCGTTTGTCAAGCTTAAGTTATAACGAATAACTTATGATCACTCAAACTTTGCCGAAAATCTAACCTTAAACAATAATTTATTGATTTATTATTTAGCGACTATCGTGGGATGTTGTTTCAATATATATAAGCGTAAAGTATTTTATAACTTGACAAGACGTTATAAACTTATTTTTCGACGATAAAATTTATTTTCAAATGCACAAGTGGTATGGATAGTCGATGCGAGTTTCATCGACCGTGTCTTAATATTTATAGTGTCTCGCTATACCTATGGTCTACTCTAGTGCACTAACGGCGATGTACCCGGTCGTGTGTAGTGCAAGAATGGTAAAGCCGAGGTCGTCCAAAGAGCTATGTGTGATGGATTATTACTAAGTCTAGTGTCACATAATAATAATGGTTTCGATAAAGATTTAATTAATTAAACTACTAATCGAATAAAGTAAATGAAATCGATAAATGGTAAAGAGAAATCAATAGAGAGAAGTGGTGCTAACCTAGTTAATCATCCTAGCTAGTTATGTCTACGTCTACTTACTTCCAATTACTTGGTGGGATCAAATTCGAGAGGACAACATTTGGTCAATTCGCTTCTAACCTATCGGCAAAGATGCCGCCACAGGAGAAATCAGCGCACCGTCATAAGTCATGTTGTTCCCGGTCCCCTAAGCCAAGTCATTATGTACCGCTACATGCTAGATTCAAAATAGTGAGTGCTGCCGTTAGGAACTTAGACACTACACCCCCATTCTTAAGTTCATCCAAATGATAGGTGATCGGTTGGTCAAATAGCACAAGTAGAAAGGGTCGTCGGTTGGTCATATCTTACCATTCCGTCTCGGTCAGCTCACCTAAGGTCATTGGTCATATCTCCTAGGCAATTGGCCTCACCGCCATTCAAAACTCTTGAACCAAGGGTGGCTACCAATGAACTATCGTGCATACACTTAGAAATAATTGTACGGAAGTAAAGGTAAACGCAAACAAAACAATTAAGGAATCATAACTAGGCTAGCACCAAAAGGTGCTTAGCAGCTCATATTAATCATGCAAATCAATTCAATATTCAAAGGTACGAAATACATGAATTGAAAGTAAATGAATATAAAACGCTAATGCTTATCGTAATGGAGTGACTTCTCCCTTGGAAACGACTCCATATGCTCCCTAAACCCGCCTTGAGCTTTTCCCACGCTCTCAGTGTTGTGTGTGGAATGGGATGATTAGAAATCTTGGAATTCGTGGGGTATTTATAGGCGGATCGGGTTACTGGCGTAACCCATATAGGAGTTACGCCAGTAACCTTCTATTTCTTAAGTAAAATGCACTAGATCTGCTGGTTACGGCGTAACCTAATAAGTGGTTACGCCGTAGTCTTCAATAAACACGGTTACGTCGTGAATCGATACAACAAGCTATTCGGCGTGAAGTATCAACGGCGTGAAACCTCATTTGACCTAATGTAGTTACGTCGTAACCTCTTGAAGGAGTTACACCGTAACCTTCTGATAAGTTGGCATACTGAGTCACGCAATAGTTACGGCGTAATATGAGAGATGAGTTACGCCGTAACTTCTTCAAAATAGCATCTTGTGATAAATCTTTAGATATGTTTCCATTTCCGCGTCTCATTAGCTCCAATGCTCGTAATTTACCCGAAGTGGAAAACAAGCGTAAATCCATATAAATGATATAAATAACGAGCATTATCAAGGGAAATTGGCACTAAATATTCGTGACTATTTGATGTTATCAAATATCCCCACTTGAACTCTACTTGCCCTCAAGTAGACCTTATTAGATAGATTTCTAAAAGATATCTCCCATAACCCGAAAATATGAGTTTACAAATCCCTTATGCTAGAATAAAACAAAGCCGAAAACCTCACGAAAGGGGAACAAACACTTAAATCTTTCAACTATTCTAAGTGTCAATTTCGGGGTGATCACTCAATCGCATGGTCATAGCATGTATTCTATCATAAGCTTGGCGGTTACACAAATCTCCACCACTAGAGTTAAGGGCTAAAAAATTCTCGAAGGCAATATGGGTAGACACGATAAAGGTTAAGGGGTGACTCGTCATTACTAACATGTCACGGCGAAGTGGACAAAATCAATGATACATGACCAAATCCATGGCCAAGACACCAAAGATTGCTCACTGCATCACCTAGACACGCTTCATGACTAAAAGGGTAGGATAAGACATGGGATATATAATTGGTGTAAAATAAAAAACAAGCAGGTAGTCTAAACCTATAACCAAGTCATCACCACTTACCATCCGCCCAAAGTTCAAGCTTAGAAGTCAAGAAACCGGATCATGAAATGCAAGGTAGATGTGTCATGATTTCGTTTGTTGTGAGTGGTGATTATAAACACACAATATCAATATATCAAATTAATCGTGAAATTCGGCAAAGCAACCTTTTAGAAAAAGGGTTAACGTGCCAAAGCTCACGAATGTGATAAAAGTGATACCGGAAAAGTGATTTCCCGGGTCGTGTCCCAACGAGGTGTGAAATTGACGGTGTCGTTGAGTTTCGTGACTAGAACTTGAATTGGTTAAACGAATTTGGATTTTGATTACGTTATTCTACAAATTGAAGAACGGGAATAAAATAAAGCATGTAAAACAAATAAAATACTAAATAAACTACTACTAAGCATATGAAACAATAAAACGAAGCTAAATTAAGTCCTAGGGTGCTACAATGCAAAAACGCACCGAGCCCCGAAAGTGAAATTTATGCAAATTAAGTCCTATTAGTGCAAAAATAATTTTCATACATTCTACATGACTAAAAATAATTTTAGGAAAAAGCCGGGTATTTTTTCGAGTATTTTTCTATTTATTATAATTTAAAAACTAAAAACTAAGAAATTAAATCTTAAAAATACTAAAACATTATGGTAAATTACAAAACTTTTCAGGAAATTACTTTTTACTAATATGAATCTGAGAAAAATCTTACTTTTGAAAAAAGCTACTTACTTTAAGCTGAAATAAGCCAAAAAAACTTTAAAGCTACAAAAGGAAGAAAATGAGCTTAAAGGAATTTAAGGTGCAATCTTAGACACAAGAAAATACTTGGCACAGATGGTTAAGTGGTGTTGGGTTTGGTGCGTGGGACAGTGATTGCAGCAGGCTCTGAGTTCGAATCTCAGTGCCCCCTTTTATCTCTTATTATTATTTTTTTGAGTTTTTCTATTTTGCAAACTAGTTTAAGAACAAAATAAGCAATTTCTATGAAAACTAAACTTATGGAAGCTGCAAATTAAGCTGTATAAGCACAAGGATAGCAGCAACAAAAGAGTTAAGGGTCTGCTTGGTTTAAGGCTACTAAAGGACACTAAGAAGCTATCAAAAAGCTAGTGAAATAAGCGAAACTAATGAAAACATAATCTAGGGATCTAAAAGTATTAAGGGTAAACTAAATGAGCAATAAACAAGTAGAAAATAAGCTAAACAACCTCCAATAAATCCGTATGCTGCTGTGGGACAGATTCCAAACACCCCTTTTGAACTTTTAACCACAAATAAGATTTATAATCAAATGAAAAGGACTATCAAGACATCAATAAGCTCATATGGATTAAGTCTAACTACAGGAAACTGAAAGCAGCAATAAGCACTTAAATTTAAGGGGGAAAACAGTTGGCACAACGGTTTTACACTAAGGGATCCTTAAGCTAAAAATATGGGAAAATAAGCAATAATTAAGCTAACGATAAGCACACTCCTAATACTACCTAATCTAAATATCTAAAAGCAACCTAGGGAAAACAATAAGAAAATTGGAGCATTAGAAAGCTAAAAAGAAAAAGGGAACAAGCTGTTGTGTACCTGTTGTGGCGTTGCAGCAGCGCAGGACACAGGGGTCCACTTTAGAGCTTATTTGGGATAAGCTAGAAGGAGAATTAGATCCTGAGCTTCTGGGCACATAGAGTCCACCAACCCATCTAACTTTTGCCCCCAAATGATTGCCTGAATAAGCTGAAAATAAGACATAACAAGCACAATAAAAGTGGTACGCACTCTTTGTTGGGTCAGCGATCCAGTAAACTTCTTCTAAAAAAAATCCTTTGAACTAAGTGCTAATTGATACACTTCATTAACATAAACTACACCATGTTAATACTCAAGAAATCGATTTAAGACTGTAATGGGTCAAAGTGATATTTAACCCAAATCAACTACAATTTCAAACACCCTTTTGGGCGTAAAAGCTATCGATTTCAAACAAATTCACAACAACTCTTTAACAAGATTGAAATGAGACGGAATTTTAAGAACATGAACATAATTAAACTGAATAAACTCAAATCTCAATTGAACTCAACTTAAATTAAATTGCTTTCAAAATTAAAAATTACATGAAAAGTAAATGACAATGAAAGTTAAACATGGAGCTAGAATATATAAAATTCTAGACTACCTTTTCCTTTACAATTTCCTATCTATTTATACTAAAACTGTCGTCCTCTTCCTTCTTCTCTCATCTTGTGTTTTTTTTGTGAGAAAACAACCAAAGTCATCTTTTGTGCTTCTTGAACTCAATCCAAGCCCTCCAATATTTAGGTACAATTGAGCATCAATCGAGCCATTGGTTGGGGTTTTTGTGCCCATGGATTGCCAAAGTGGCAAGGGTAACCCATGACCTTGCATTGGGGAAGGATATGAGTGGGATTGGGATATGGGAAAGTGATGAGAGAGAGGAGGAAAACACTTGGCGCCATTTTGGTTTTGAGGTTTCGAGTTTGGGATTTTTTGGTAAAAGCGTGTTAAAAGGAAGAAAGGGTTGAGGTGGTTCAAATGAAGGAATTTATTTTGACAAAAGGTTTAAAGGTATAATAATAAAAGTGTTTTACTAAAATGTTTTTATAAGTTGTGATTTTTTTTATTTATTTATTTTTTATTTATTTTTTTTTAAACAAAAATTGGTTTTAAGAAAAATTAAATTTTTACAAAATTGGTTTTTAAAGGTTTAAAATGGGGATTTTTTGGATTTTGGGTTTTAAAAGACAATTTGGTTATTTGGGTATCGGGAACGGGTAAAATGGGAATTTTGGTTTCGGGTTAGGTTTTGGGTTTGTTTCCCCCGCTCACTCGAAAAACATGTCCCGAGCTCTAAAAATGTGGAAAATCACATCCCGGCACCAGCTTCTCAGCACTTTTATGATTTTGGCTCGATTTTGCTCGTTTTCGCTCTGTTTTCAATCCTTTTGTACCTGCAAGACATAAAACACACTCCAAGGATATTTTTGACATATTTTGATCGATTTGGGTGTTTTAGTCATTTTGTGGTCTTAGGTGGGTAAAACGATGAGTGAATAAGCACTCATCATGTCATTAGAGGACGCCGTGATGGACACACTACCTTTTTCTCCAACTGCTGGCATAATTCATCGATAACGCTACACGCGCCGTTCGGGGTCAAAGGAACTTCCTTTTCTTCGAGCAAGTTTTATAACACCCTAGGCGTTGAACCTAATCGTTGTAGTGTAGTAATTAGGGTAAGCCACGGGTATTGATATCGTTCTCTGGGGAATAGGAATGCTAGTAGGGAGTTACTACGCTAAGGTTAAGGTTGAGGAAGATTATTTTTATCTTTTTATATTTTATGAAAATGGAAAGGTACAATTTCGGGTATTGGATTTGGGGGTTGGTATTTCTACCGATTACTCTACTATTATCTAATTATCTAAACTAAGGTTGTGGGAGTCTATGTCTAATTAATGTGTGCTCGTATGATAGTTTAAAGATGTGTTTACTTAGTTTATATTACTCCTTAATTATCTCCTATTGATGGTTGAGTGTCACGTCTTATTCCTAGTTGCGTTGTGTTTCTAAGTTGTAGGGTATCGTTTCTCCCAACTCTTTGAACTTACCAAAGGGTCTTGTCTACAAATCCACATAGAGATTATAGACTCCTACTCTAAGGCACTCTTCGGATGTTTTAGACTACAATCACTCGGGTAATCATACTCTAGGGTTCACAAAGATGAATCAAGCATTAAGTACACAACGAATGACCTATCGCATTACTAGATCATTAATCAACTAAGATAAGAAACAACCAATCAATATTCAATAATTAAGTTTCATACTACCTAAGCAAACACACAAATAAATTAGCGGACATGGAGAACATGCAAGCATACACACAAATAATCAAAGACATAATTGAATTAATGAAGCAAAGACTTATCTTGGTGTAAGATAGGGTTAAAACCCTAAAATATCAGACAAGACACCTTAGGTTCGGTTTTAGGTTTTACTCCAAAGACTCTCCACTCAAAGACCGAAAAATTCGGATTCTATATATAAGATTACAATTGACGGCGCCACCTTATGTTTAGTGACGCCGCCGTGTCGCCGCCATTAGGGTTTCGTCTTGGCCACGTTAACCTTGCGACGGCGCCACCTTATGTCCGTGACGCCCGCCCTCTTGACTCGACGTCGCTCGGATCGCATCTAGGCCGCCCCGAGTAGCGACGGCCTACTCTTTCACACCGGACGCCGTCTCTTGAAAACATGAGTTTTGAGTTCGACCGTCGCAACTTTCTCCGACGGCGTCGCAAATATCTCCGACGCCGCCGCCTTCTACATTCAACGATCGCGAGTGTCATGATTTCGACTTTGGCCATTTTCTTCATATATTCGCGCCTTTCGTCCAAATAAGTGCCATTCCAAGATTTTGCCTTCACGAGACCTAAAAGTGAAAAGGAACGATATTAAGCAATAACGGATACAAAGTGATCAAATAAGGACTTAAACGACCCTCAAATGGTACCTTTTAAAACCTTATCAAATATCCCTACACTTGTTATTTGCTTGTCCTCAAGCAAATGTGCTTTTAGCCAATTAATTTGTAAGTTAGGGTCATTCAAAGATTAATTCAAAACGGTCCACAACACATATAAGCCCCGAAAGTCATAACAAGCACGGAATTACATACTAGCACCTCACATGGGGTGTTTGGATACTCACATCTCTCTCGGTGTATAAATGAAATATAACAATATAGGAAATGGAAGATAAACACTCATTAACCGGTCCTAGTACATAGATTACCATAGGCTTGAGAATAGATCAAACCTCCATCGCTTACGTAAGCACCTAGGAAAGACTATCAAAGAGGTCTTTTAAAGGGTTGTAACGTTAGGCTTACGGTAGGGAAATAAGGGTTTGGTGGGATAGGCTATTTAGTGGCGGTAAGTCAAAATCTTTATGTTTATCGATATGAAGAATGGCGCTAAGCCAAGACTCGACACTCTAAACTCTAGATAACTCAAATAAACAAACATAAATTTAAAGGATAGATGTAGGATGGTAGCCCGTATGTTTGTTTGTTTTTTTTTTTTTTTTTTTTTTTTTTTTTTTTATCACTCTATTTTTTTTTTTCTTTTCTTTTCGATTTTTTTTTTTTTTTTTTTTTTTTTTTTTTTTTTTTTTTTTTTCATACACTTTTACTCTACCATCCTCTATGATAACATCAAAATACTAGGATTTACAGGACATCCCTACACTTGAGTTTTATTACTCTAACACTAATTTGACCCGAATTGAAAAGATCAAAACACTTGGGGTACATTATTACGTAAACAAAGGAATTTGAATTTAACGTTCCCTTCCGTCATTTCATAAACTTTAACTTTTCCCATGAATCCCAATCATCCCAAAGCGTATACAAAGGATATGACTCGACTTAGCAACTTATGCAAGCAACTAGATAATTGAACTAAGGGTTAAGGGTGATAACAAATATTTGCACTAAAAGTGAGTGCATAAGGGGTAGGCTAAAGCGATTTGGGTGTATATTTGGGGGTGGGGTGTAAACAATGTTTTCATTGATATTCCGGAAAACCGAAACATCACGAGAACCGCGAAAAGGATAGGCTCGAGGGGTTAACTAGGGGTATCGTACTAAAGATGAGTACAACGCAAAGGGTGTGGGGAATTACTCAACCGATGTGGAAGAAGTAATTATATTACAGTATCAAACAAGGGTTATCCTAATGCCTCTTATCATTTAGTTATTCCTAACTACACAAGTGTAGCCTCACTTGCGATCTCGAATGCATCACAAAACAAGTTCTAGAATCTAATATACTACAGTTCTCACTCTAAGCATTAAAGATGAATGCTTTAATTCCTACTAATCTAAGGCGATCCTCACATTTTGGGTGGAATTTGGGTGGTAAAGGGTTTTGTGCTAGTCATATAACTTCCTATCCATGAGACGCTTTGTTAAGACTAATGGCCCACTCTTATATGTCATGAAAAATTTTAAATTTGGTGCCAAAATTACCCTAACCGTCATTTCTCATGGTTTATTACACAATCACAATTGACAAAGCAAATAGTCAAGGATAAGCATAGTTTCAAAGTTCCGCTTTTATTTTCCTCCTACACTTAAACCGAACATTGTCCCCAATGTTCCCCGAAAGTATCAAAGTTATGATAATGGAAGGTGATTAAAAGCGAAAGAAACTAATACTCCCCGATTAGCTCGGTAGATCCGTGTAAAGTGATGGTTAAATTCTTTTCAAGAAGAATTTATGTGAAAAGCTCCTTCCAATCTTATGTAACTTCTTCTTGACAAACTAAACCCTGCACACTTGAAGAAAACAAACGAAACCTTCGCGTAAAATCGTGGTAATAATATATATAAGACTCGATTTAAACTAGGATATAATGCTTGTGGAATGAATGTTTACGTAATTTTTAAGAAAATTAAGACCGAAAATTCCAAAATTTATAAGTAGCTCGAAAACGAGAAAAGTAATCGATGTTTTACTCCTTCGACGCCGTCAGTTGCAATCTCGACGCCGTCAGTTATCCCGACAAAAACGCGGTGCGATTTTACGGAAAAATTTCGGAAAATTTACATCTTTAGAACTGGAAAAATTTCGCAAAACATTCATTATGACTCGATACAAGCATTTGACTCGAACAAACAAACATATATATCTTTTAGTTAATTGTTATTCTCATGTTTACGTTTCTTTTGAAAACGTGTAATCCTCCTACACTTATCCCTTATGTAAAATACCTTTATATGTAATTAAGACGAGGTTAAAAACAAAATAAAGCATTTTCACAAATTTAAACATGAGGATAAACAATTAATAAAAGATATATGACACAAACAAGCAAACAATTAAGCATGGGTTGCCTCCCACAAGCGCTTTTCTTTATTTAAGAGTCTTGTAGCTAGACTCGTAGTCGTGTTCTATGGTTCCTCACGCATTCTCAATGAAAATTCTATCATATTGACAAAATCTTCATTGACTCTATACCTAGGCCCTAAAGTCAAGCAATCCTTATAATAATGCCTCCTTCTTTCCCACATGAATTTATGACCTTTTTCAACATGTTCCTTGCTTTTGTCCTCAAAAGCTTTGATGTTGTCTCGATCATAAATGGACAAGTGGCCATACTCATTGTTTTCAAGGCATCCTATAGGTGATCTCATCGGTTCCTTCCTTGAACCTAACCGTTCCCTCATGCTTGTTATGGCTCATTCTAGATGTTTCAACAAACGGTTTCTAGCACTACTTGGGATAAACTATAGTCAATGACGATCCTACATCTTCTAGAACCATAAAATTAACTAGGTAAGTGAAATTTCCTATAAAGACATGCACGCCCTTGACTCTTCCCACAAAGTTGCAAACTCCTCCGGTACTTAGGTCTCTCCTAATATTGAGTCGCTCATTCATAATGTCATTGTAGATGGCGAGATGACATTACGCTGATGGGGATTCCAGATCTATGTAAGCGTGGTCGACACTCCTATATCCGATCATACAAGGGATTTTTAGGTTCCGTGGATTTCTCTCCTAATCTTTGGGCATATCCTAATGATGGGTGATCGTGGATTATCGATTATGTATTGATGGTATGCAACCTCTTCCTTAGTGGGGTAAAGATTGAAGTAAGCACTATTTTCCACATCCACGTTGTTGTTTATCATGCCATTTCCGACCATCTTGTTAATCATTGAGCCAACTATAGCGGTCACCGACTACTTTCTCAACACTTCCCTAATTGTACTATCGAATATTTTCTCGCAAACTCGAAGGTCGGTGTTCCTACTCACATATCGGCTCGACGGTTGTGTTGGTTATTGGGTTGGGTTTTGAGTGACATTGAAATTTTTGTGTTGGGTTATTAGTGGTGGTTGGTTATCATTCTCCATGATGAAGAGTGATGGGGTTACGAACAAAGGTTACGAAGAAGGGGATAGACTAAGAGAAATCTAAAATGAGAAAAATTTTACTTGATAGGAATCAAGCAAAGAAACCTAAACGAGGTGGACTACTAACTAGCTATTCTATTCCCGCAGCCGCGCCTAAAACTTGATAACGCTTACACGCGTCGCTCGGGGTCAAAGGAACTTCCTTTTCTTCGAGCAAGTTTTATAACACCCCAGGCGGTGAACCTAATCGTTGTAGTGTAGTAATTAGGGTAAGCCACGGGTATTGATATCGTTCTCTAGGGGAATAGGAATGCTAGTAGGGAGTTACTACGCTAAGGTTAAGGTTGAGGAAGATTATTTTTATCTTTTATATTTTATGAAAATGGAAAGGTCTAATTTCGGTATTGGATTTGGGGGTTGGTATTTCACCGATTACTCTACTATTATCTAATTATCTAAACTAAGGTTGTGGGAGTCTATGTCTAATTAATGTGTGCTCGTATGATAGTTTAAAGATGTGTTTACTTAGTTTATATTACTCCTTAATTATCTCCTATTGATGGTTGAGTGTCACGTCTTATTCCTAGTTGCGTTGTGTTTCTAAGTTGTAGGGTATGCGTTTCTCCCTAACTCTTTGAACTTACCAAAGGGTCTTGTCTACAAATCCACATAGAGATTATAGACTCTACCTAAGGCACTCTTCGGATGTTTTAGACTACAATCACTCGGTAATCATACTCTAGGTTCACAAAGATGAATCAAGCATTAAGTACACAACGAATGACCTATCGCATTACTAGATCATTAATCAACTAAGATAAGAAACAACCAATCAATATTCAATAATTAAGTTTCATACTACCTAAGCAAACACACAAATAAATTAGCGGGACATGGAGAACATGCAAGCATACACACAAATAATCAAAGACATAATTGAATTAATGAAGCAAAGACTTATCTTGGTGTAAGATAGGGTTAAAACCCTAAAATATCGTACAAGACACCTTAGGTTCGGTTTTAGGTTTTACTCCAAAGACTCTCCACTCAAAGACCGAAAATTCGGATTCTATATATAAGATTACAATTGCGCGGCGGCCACCTTATGTTTAGTGACGCCGCCGTGTCGCCGCCATTAGGGTTTCGCTCGCCACGTTAACCTTGCGACGGCGTCACCTTATGTCCGTGACGCCGTCCTCTTGACTTCGATGTCGCTCGGATCGCATCTAGGCCGTCGAGTAGCGACGGCCTACTCTTTCACACCGGACGCCGTCTCTGAAAACATGAGTTTTGAGTTCGACCGTCGCAACTTTCTCCGACGGCGCCGCAAATATCTCCGACGCCGTCGCCTTTCACATTCACGATCGTGAGTGTCATGATTTCGACTTTGGCCATTTTCTTCATATATTCGCGCCTTTCGTCCAAATAAGTGCCATTCAAAGATTTTGCCTTCACGAGACCTAAAAGTGAAAAGGAACGATATTAAGCAATAACGGATACAAAGTGATCAAATAAGGACTTAAACGACCCTCAAAATGGTACCTTTTAAAACCTTATCAACTACCAACTCCAATCTTCAAATGTGACCGAGGTGGCCTCCTCGATACTAAATCAATAAAGCTCATACTATAGTGATTATAACAACGCACTTTACACTAACACAATCATAGCAACTTTTTTTTGTTTTTTTTTCAATATAACAATCAATACTAACATAATATCCCCCACTTGAGATGAACAATGGGAATTGGGGTATTCAATGATCTTCGTAAATGTTGTCGATGAAAGCGTGATTTCGAACCTTTCCACTGAACCTTGAACTTAGGCAAATGATTACTTCCCAATCACAAATAAAGACTACGTGGTAGGCTAAGGTGTATAGTGTATCGAAACAATATATCGGGTTAACAAAATGAAAGGAATGGCTCGGAAGGGTGTATCTAGGGTATCTTGCACTAAAGATGAGTGCAAGAAAAGGGGTTTCACATGGGGTCAAAAAGTCGAGGTGACTAATCGATAGACTCACAATGGTAGGTGTTTGGGTGATAATCCTATAATATTTCCTTCTAAAACTAAAAAGTCCAAATACATCGAACTAACTCAACATACCTCGCCTATGGTCTCGAAATGATGCAAAGGCCATGTTCTAAAGTTTACAAGCTACCCAAGACACTCATAATTTGGTGGATTTGGGGTAAAATATTGGAAATGGATAAGGCTAATCTCACTATATAATATCAAGGGTAGTATGTGCTCGGCTAAGATCTAATCTAGTTAGGTTAAGAAAAACATGTCAAAATTTTTAAAATAGCATAATTTTCAAAATATACTAGAAAAATGAGGGCGAAATAAAGTTCAAAAGATAATTCTACTCTCTCCCCCACTTGAATTGTACAAAGTCCCTTTGTACTAGGCATTAAAATAAAGGTGAAGAGAAAGGTAGAATTATAGCGAGAACTTTCCGAATTTGCTCCATAAAGAAGAAGGCCCACGAAAAGAAACGTGCCTTCGTATAAGCATCATGAACAAACTTCAATCCCCGAAATCACAATACCGACAAGCATAATTCTAAAAAGAAAAATGAAAATGAAAAACAAACCTAACTCAATTTTGTAGGAATCACGGTTGCATTTAGCGCATGCAACAAACCTTTTAAACCACTTGGTGCCCCAAGTGGACGAGTGAAGTCTCGTGAGGGTTTACAGGAACACACTACAAAGTTCATTTAAAACTAATACAAGGTTTTGTGTTTTAAAATGAAAGAATTAAAGCAGAGGAAAGTTACGTCAGAACTCTTTTGAGGAGTTCAGAATCGGCAAAACACGGAATGAGTTGCAGTTAGTAGTTACTGGCGTAACCAATTGTGATGGTTGTGGAAAACTAGAAAGGGGGGTTGAATAGTTTTTCCGATTTTAAGTTGATTTCAAAAACTTTAGATTCGATATTATGTGAAATCGTATGGATGTTGAGAACGTATAGATCTAATGATAATGCAAGCAAATAAATAAAGATAATGGATAGAAATGACACAACCGATTACTGATGGTTCGGCTACAAGGACACCTTCCTTGCCCTACTCCACTCCCGAGTCACCTACTCGAGAGTTCAAGCACTATGTCAACAAACTCCTTCACTTGGCGGAGAAGCCTTCACAACGTTGCTTACACTTTTCCGTACAAAGCTAGATACCGAGTCCGTAGTACGGTGGACCAAACCAACACAACTATTACACAACAAATATGTGAAATATCAAATACAAGATCTTCGCTATGTAAATCTTGCGAGTGACAAATCAATCAAGGACCCTTGCTTGGATGACTTGTAGAATGCTCGTGATCTCGCCTTAGAAGGACCTATATGAGGATCACAAATAGAAAGAAAGAAGAACAACTCTAGATCAAGTGATCTATATGTTAGAAGAGAATGAGAGTGTATGAGAGATTTAGTAAGAAGAGGGTGAGTTAGAATGAAGAAATGGCTCTCATTTATAGGCAAGTTTCTTCACCGCTCCCACGGATCCCACGGATCCCTTCCAGCGGATCCGTCTAGTGTAATCCTAGGGATCCGTGGAACGCTCCTCTTTGCCCATGGGTTTTTGGTTATGGGTCATGGGTTGGTCCATGGGTTATATCTAGATTCAATGTATCTAAGTATACATTGTATCAAGTCTCTTTGGGTATGGGTTAAGATCCATGGGTTATGATATTTACCCATCCTAATAAACTATTACAACAAATGCTTAATTACTACATTTTTGTATTTAAATGGTTATATGTAAATTCTTTACAAAACTAACATGTATCCTTTATAATTGTACTTAAGATAACATTATATTTGTTATCAACAAATCACAAAGAGATCGCAAAATATTAATAAACGGTTTTATGGTTTATTTGTATTAACAATCTCCCCTTTTGTTGATGACAAAACATAATGTTATGATGAGTAAAACTTAAGAATAGATGTAAGTTTTGAAAGCCCTAAGTTTTACTTCTTCTCCCCTTTTGTCGAAACAAAAAGTTAACCTGGAAGAAATAAACAAACTTCTAACTCCCCTCGACGGTAGCTCCCCTTGTTTGGGCGTTAAGTGAAGAAAAAATAAAAATCCTACAAAAGAAATGTTAGTAACATGCTTATATAATCTTGTGGTTGCGAGAATCAAGATTGGGAGCCAAGGTATGTAAACAAGGCCTTGTAATAAAACAACAAATTGTAGTGGTATGTATGCCACTTACAAGCATGTAAAAATAAGAACAAGACTTGTTCTTGAAAAATGACTTAAAAAGTAATACTTAAAAGTAGAAAAGTAGTAGTAGTGATTCCTTCCATGCTTGCATAAGGTTATGGATGGAGGTTTTGATGAGTAATGGTATTGATGCGATCAAGGATGAGGTTGAGTATGAAACGCATTTCTTCCCTAACTTCTATTGCAATTTCCTAGTGGATTGGCAATGTTCACAATGTAAATGATGTGGGTGATGAGTGCGGAAGTTTTCCGGGTTGATTTGATTTGAGTTATGCGGAAGTTGTCTTTGGAAAATAGGAAAATATGGATCAATATCCGGAATGTTAGTAAATGGTGGTGGAAAAGAACCTAGATGTTCTTGTGATGTGATAAGAGCTAATGGTGGTGATGTTTCAAGGTCTTGAAATAAAGTATTTGGAGATGTGGGGGTGTTGAAAGACTAATTCTTTTCTTTAGGTTGATTAGATCTTGTTGGAGTCTTAAGGAGTTCCAAAAGAGTTATTTTAGGTGGTGATGAAGTTGGTGTACTTGTTGGTGATGAGGGTGGTGCTAAAATGGAAGCATCTTGTGGTGAGTTATTTGTTGAGGATGAATCATTTGAGGTTGGTTTTGCTAAACAACAAGATCGGATACTAATCCGTGCGGATATCCTAGCATTTGATTGTGGTATTTTGGATGGTGGAAGTACAAAGGTTTGGATATCATGATTGTTTGTACTAGATGATTCTCTAAAGGGTTTTGGATGACATGATGAAGTGTGTTTGTGAGAAGGAGATGGAGTATGCAAGCATTTTGGGAGTTATATATAGAAAAACAAAATATTGTAATGAATGCTTGACCCAAATGTGGATTAAAATCTAATGATTAGATATGAATTCAAGGCATGTGATCATGAGAACACAAGCATTAAAGAGCATACTCCCAAAAAATGAAACAAATGTGGATTTTCATCCAAAGTGAAAAATAGAGGTTGAAAATAGTTGCATTTACACGGATCCCACGGATCCTTCCTTGAGGGATCCGGTCCGGCATGAATTTGGGATCCGTGGGTCAGTGATTCAGCAAAGACAAAATTTTTCTTTTGGAAACATTTTTGCCTATTGTGTGCCTATATGCAAACTATTTGGAGTTGCGGTTTTCGACCTCGAAAAAGAAAAGGAAAATAACTAGAGAAAAATAAATCCTAATTGAGTTAACCCGAAAACACACATTTGGTACATAAGTACGTAATATTGTGTTATCAATGCTCTAATTCATTTTTGCTTAAATGAATGTACCGAAAACACATATTAGCTATATGTTCCTTTAGCATTCAAAAGTCATGAGATGCAATGAAAACGGGTTTTACTTTGTATTAATAATGAAAAGCGATTTGTCCTAGACGTGAGAAATTGCTTTGTGAAATTCATCTGGGAAGGTATCATTCTTTTAGAAAATATTTTGAAAGGAGATTTTCTTTAAAATGTGTATGTAGTTATGTAAAAAAAATTATAAATGGAATACTTATCTTGGGTTTTGAAAATTCCCGTATTGTTTGTGAGTTGTGCGTGAAATAGGAATCCTAGACTCGTAAAGAAGAAGGTGGTGTTTACATACCTTGTAGAGTCAGTTAAGTTAAGACGTTTGTTCCATTAGACCAAGACCAAGACAAGTAAGTTGAATTGTTCCGCTTCAATGGTTTGGTGAGGACGTCGGCTATGTTGTCTTCGGATGCAACCTTGTCAATAGAGATGTTCCCCTTTTGAACATTGTCTCTTAGGAAGTGATGACGAATCTCTATATGCTTTGTGCGAGAATGTAATACCGGATTCTTGCTTAAGTCGATTGCACCCTTGTTGTCACATAGGATGGCTATGTCGCTAGATGGATGTCGTAGTCTACTAACGCTTGTTTCATCCATAGTGCTTGTTGGCATGCTTTGCCTGCGGAGACGTACTCGGCTTGGTTGTTGATATTGCAAGTGCCGTTTGTTTCTTAGAAAACCATGATGTTAAACAACATCCCATAAAAGTACATACCCCACTTGTACTTTTCTATCAACGTAATCACCGCATGGTCGAATCGCATATACAATTGTTTCTACTCCCGTGCCCTTAGGATACCATAATCCTAATTGTGTTGTACCTTAATATATCTAAATATTCGTTTACGGATTCTAGGTGTGATATTTTAGGGTCTTCTTGAAATCTAGCACATAAGCAAACACTAAACATGATATCCGCCTACTTGCCGTGAGGTAGAGAAGGCTACCTATCATGCCACGATATTTAGTATTATCAACGGATTCTCCGTCCTCGCCTTTGTAAGTTTGGTGTCGGATGACATTGGAGTCTAATTGGTTTTGACTCTTCTAGACCGAATTTCTTTAACATCTCCTTGATGTATTTAGATTGATTAAAGAAGATACCATCTTCTACTTGTTTTATTTGTAGACCAAGAAAGAAACTAAGTTCTCCCATCATACTCATCTCGAACTCGTCATGCATGATTTTAGAAATCATCACACATGTCTTGACAAGTGGATCCGAATATAATATCATCTACATATATTTGTACTATGATTATATGTGACTCTCTTTTCTTAGTAAAAGTGTGTTGTCAACTAACCCCATGGTGTAGTTGTGTTTAACTAGAAATGACTTGAGTCTATCATACCAAGCTTTTGGAGCTTGTTTAAGACCGTAAAGGGCTTTCTTTAATTTATACACATGTTTGGGTTTTTCAAAATAAATGAAGCCCGGAGGTTGAGCTACATATACTTCTTCATTTATGACACCATTTAGAAAAGCGCATTTGGCATCCATTTGATAAAGCTTTAGATCATTAGCACAAGCATACGCAAGAAGTATTCTTATAGACTATAATCTAGCAACGGGGCATAAGTCTCATCAAAGTCTATTCCTCTTGTTGGTTATACCCTTGAGCAACGAGTCTAGCCTTGTTCCTAGACACTACTCCGCTTGCATCTAATTTGTTTTATAAACCCATTTGGTTCCTATTATGGTTTGATTACTAGGTGGAGGGACAAGTGTCCAAACATCATTAGAGACAAATTGATTTAGTTCTTCTTGCATAGCCATTACCCAACTTTCATCTTTTATGGCTTCTTGTGTATTCTTAGGTTCTAAGGTTGAGACGAAACAAAACAAGCTACTTTGGTTTTGAACTTGAGACCTTAATGTTCGTTCGTTTAGTTTTCCTATGACTTTATCTACGGGGTGATCTTTGGACTCTTTAATGTTTACTATTTTATCACTTAGAGGTTCTTCTTCTTCACTTATCTTTTTCTTTATTACTATGGCTTCACTTTCAATAATCTCGTCATCGACAAGAGGTGGAGAGGTTTTGGGTGGACTTTCATCAAATTTTATATTTAATGACTCTTCTACCTTCATTGATTCTTTGTTTAATATGACGTAAGCCTTGCTATTTGGCGAATAACCTAAAAGATACCTTGGTTGATTTAGGATCAAATTTTGTAAGGTAATCGTTAGTGTTAAGAATAAAACATTTACTACCAAAGACTTTAAGGTGATTTAACGAGGTTTTTGCCTCGAAATAACTCATATGGAGTTTTTCCTAAGATTGGTCTAATCAAGACTCGATTGAGTATATCGTTGAAGTATCAATGGCATTACACCAAAACTTTTGAGGTATGGATTGTTCATTAAGCATGGTTCGACTCATTTCTTGTAGAGTTCTATTCTTTCTTTCTACTACCCCATTCGATTGTGGAGTGCGTGGAGCCGAGAAGTTGTGAGTAATACCATTAGCGCCACAAAAGCTCGAATTGCACTTCATTATCGAATTCCTACCATGATCCGTCCTAATAGACACTATGGGTCTTCCTAGTTGTCTTTGGATCTTTTTGCTTAATATTTCAAAATAGTTAAAGGTTTCCGTTTTGTTCTTTAAAATTTTTGTCCAAGTATACCTAGAGTAGTCATCCACTATTACCAAAGTATAGTAGCTGCCTCCATAACTTTGGATAGCGGATGGACCAAATAAATCCATATGTAGTAATTCTAGACACTTAGTTGTGGACACCATGTTTTTAGCTTTATGACTCGAATGAGCTTGTTTTCCTATACTAGCCGAGTACCCGCGCCTAGCGGCAGCGGTGTCTAGTTTTCAACATTATTTCATCGGCGAATTATTTTTCATTGACAAAAATTTGGCGGCGAATAATTATCGCCTAGCGGTAGCGGTTTCTACATTCAAAATCCGTTTCGTCAAATTTTGTATGCGTATTATTGTTTTATATTTTTTATCAAGTGTCGCGTTAGCGTCATATTCCGTGTCCGTGTTTTTTTACTTCCTATCGCGTGTATGTGCTTTTTTGTTTGTTAGACAAATCAATATGCCAATTGTCAAATAGACTATTAATATTTATCGTATGGTTCGGTGGTTTAGCATTCTAGTGTGGAACAAAATGGCTTGTGTCGCAATCATGGGTGAGCCACATGAGGACAGGGAAGGGTCTGCCCTTCTATGCCTAAGCCCGATAGTGTATTTATTTGTGATTTCATGTGTTAAAACTTATTTTTTCATCTCGCCCTCCAATCTAATGCTTTTTTCCAAGAAAAAATTGTTTCGACTATCCACGAAAATTTTCTAACTCCGCCTTGGTTGCCAATGATAATGAGAGTATTCGCGCTAACGGCTACTATGTATTGTTTTTGCTAAAGTTTCGGCGGCAACATAATTGCAATGACATAGTTGTTTTTAATGAAATTGTGGTTTCTTTGAGGGGCATTGTTTTCATTTGCAGTGGCGTATAAAAATAGGTAATAAACTCAAGTGTTGTATTCTAGCAGCCTCTCATTAAATCTTATACTCCGTAGTTTATTGTGGTTTCAATTTAGCTAATTATCAAATCAAATTGTATCTATGCTTTTCCATTTGCTATCTTAGAAGTCAAAGTAAATGTCAATAGAGTCAAGTCCTTTTATTGGTATTGTCTTCGATATATAGCTAGGGCCTATTACATTAGTAGTGTCAACTTCAATTTGATACTTTTAGTCACATGTATAAACACTTGCTTCAAGATTTATTTCAAATGTTAAAAAGGAGTCATTATTTATTGTATAAATACAACGCCTCTTTCAAGAAACCACTGTATGCGAACAACTTTCGAGACAAAATGTATTCCCGATGACAACTAACAAGCTGGTCAATATCCGACCACAAAGTAAAATCCGTTAAAGACATAGGTTCGTTTAATGCATCCCCATAAACATATTAGAACAGTTATTTGAAGTGCCTTTCGCCAAATTAAAGATTAAAGGGAAAAAAATATATATATATGTTATGCTTACAGTTAATAGACCTTGCTACAAATACAGCCATGTCTAACCGATTATTCTTTTTCTGTGTTTTGGGTCTTTGTTCTGCTACAACACTATTTCCTTCAAAGAATTCAAATTTCAAACTCAATTGAAAATATATTAAAGTTACTTAAGCACAAAGTCTAAATTCTAAAAGCATTTTACACCTAAATTATATTTGTATTTAAAAATTGTATCAAGACTTGAGCTCGGACTTTAACTTATAAGGTCTATATAACCAACAACCACAAGCAAATTTCAAGGTTCTCAACTTGTTATTACAAAAGAAAAACTTGCATTCAAATTTGCTTGGCCAAAATGAAAAAATCGCTTAACTTAGATTATAGCTAAACAACATCATAACATCAAAGCCAATATTCGGACCACCTAAAAGCAACTTGGTTACCCGTGGTTTTCATCAACACAATAACATGAAACTTGCATTCAAATTTGCTTGGCAAAAATGAAAAAAATCGCTTTTAACTTAGATTATAGAAAACAATTAAAAATATTCGGATCTATAAAAAAATTAAAAATATTACGGATCTTTAAAAAAAAAAAAAAAAATACGGCTCTTTAAAAATTTATATATAAGTTATAAAAAATACGGATCTTTAAAAATTTATATACAAGTATAAAAAAATACGGATCTTTAAATAATAATTAGATCTACAAAAAAAATAATAGATCTACAAAAATAAAATTCGGATCTTTAACAAAAATTTTAAAAAAAGTGCGGATCTTTAAAAAATATATACGGATCTTTTTAAAAAATATATATATCTATAAAAAAAATACGGATCTTTAAAATTTAATTAAATCTGAAAAAAAATTAATAGTTCTACAAATAAAATCATTAGATCTACAAAAAAATTCGGATCTTTAAAAAAAATTAAAACACAAATCTTTTAAAAAAGATTAAAAAATACGGATCTTTAAAAAATAAATAAATACCAAAAAAAATAATTGATTTACAAATAAAATCATTAGATCTAAAAAAAATTCGAATCTATAAAAAAAATTAAAAAGATAACGGATCTTTAAAAAAATTAAAAAAAAAACTACGGATCTGTTAAAAAAATAAAAACATTTAGGGTCTTTAAAAAAATAGATCTACAAAAAAACACAAATCTTTTAAAAAAAGACAAAAACTACAGATCTTTAAAAAATAAATAAATCTACAAAAAAAATTAATTGATTTACAAATAAAATCATTAGATCTAAAAAAAATTCGAATCTATAAAAAAATTAAAAAAAACTACGGCTCTGTTTAAAAAATAGAAACCTTTAGGATCTTTAAAAATAGATCTACAAAAAATACGCATCTAAAAGAAATCGTGTGTAAAAATACCAAAAACATCGGATCTTTAAAAAAATCGATCTATAAAAAAAATTTAAAATTACGGATCGTTAAAAAAATTAAAAACCACGGATCTTTGAAAAAAATATTAAAAACATGAAGGATGTTTAAAAAAAGTTAGATCTATAAAAATAATTAGGTATCTTTGGAAAAAAATAGATCTATAAGAAACAACACAAAAGAAAAACGCATTTACAAAAAAAAAAACGCATCTTTTATCTAAAAAAATACCAAAAACGTCGGGTGGTTGCTGCTGTGGTGGCGGCGGTTGGGCGGTGGCGGCAAGACGGTGGTGGCAGCAGTAGGGTGGTGATGTTTTGTTGGAGAGTTTTTTTTTTAAGAGAGATTTTGTGATTTGTGTAGGAGAGTTGTAGGGTGGTGATGTGTGTGTTAGTGTGTATTTTTTATTTAGAGAGAGAGAGAGTTTGTGATTTGGTTGGGAGATTGAGAGTGTGTGTTTTTTTTAGAGTGAGATGAGAGTGTTTTATGTGTGTGTTTTTTTAAATAAAAATAATAAAGTGGAAGTAAATAGGATTGGAGGATGTGTGTTTGTTGGGTATTGGTTTGGTTTGGTAATTTTAGGATCGGATGTTGGTTTGGTATGTGTAAATTCGGGCTTGGATATAGGTACGGGTGTTTGAATCTTAAAGTTGGAGGGTTGGGTTTTGGTTGGGGATATGCATGCTTTATAAGTAGTATAGATTACAAGCATCACAAAATGATATTCATATTTTAATTTAGGTAGATCTCTTACTAGATCTTTGGATGATAGCGATTGAAGAAGTCGCATGTTGGCGTGACCCAATCTTCGATGCCATAAGTTCGAAGTATCATCCATAGAGGTAAGACATAGTTTGTCTTTAGGTTCATTACCAATTTTAATGACATAGACTCCATGTTTCCTAATTCCTCTTCCTATGATTATGCCATTTTAAGTATCTTACTACGGTTTCGATTAAAAGTACATTGCACTTTTATCACATATTTGACCTATACTTAAGAGATTAAAGTTTAGGTTTTCTACGTGACACACATCGTTAATGGTTAGAGATTTGTTAGAGATCGTACCTTACCTATGATTCTACTTTTGCTATTTCCAAACACCACATTACCTCCATTGCCGGTTCGTGCGTGGAGAATAGATCCTATTGCGGTCATGTGCCTCGTGCACCCGCTATCCTTGACCCATTCATCGGGGTCTAGGTCGACCTTTAAGCACACCTAAAACAATAATAAACTCAAAAGTTTGGTCCCCATTTGTTCATGGGTCCATTAGTGTTAAACATTCCATTCATGTTAGACATGTATGGATAAGATGAGTATGCATTCCATGGAGCAAAGTTTTGAAAAGGAAAACCGTTTTGCATGTTTGGATTCCATCTCATTTGATGGTTACTTTTTGGGTAAATGTGACAACTCGTAATTTCAGGTCATTTTACAAACTCTAAAGGTTTCAGTATTTCATCATTTATCGTAAATTACGTTTACGAGTATCAAATACGCGTTACCTGGAGGGTTAAGCTGCGTATTCATGAACATATCATCAAGGACATTTCACATAGACTAGATTTAGTCTACATATCATCAATAACATCATTTCATATCTATATTATGCATGGGTTTGCATTTTCATTAAACGTTTATTTTCCTATTAAATAAACGCTATCGTAAACATTTATTTTGAATATTTATCCGACACTTCCAAAATATTCCTAATATATTTTATACTCCTTTTAAGACTATAAAATTATATTATTAGTTTACCGATGTTTTCAATTTATTTTGTATATAAATTGTTATGTATAAATGTTCTGACGGTTTTGTAAAATCAACTCGATAAATATTTATTTCACTCAATACTTGTGAGAAATGTATTTTATAATTTTATGACTTCAATATATTTTATTTTGTTCCGTTGAAAGTTATTTTTAGTTAACGCTACATTAAATACCTAATAATATTTATCAAATACACAACATACATAACATTACTTACATTTATACAACAAAAATACATCAACCCCCCAAATACCCCATGGCCGGCCAACCCTCCCCATGACTCACCATATTATGTAAAATATCTTGATTTATTATAAAATTATTATTATACATGACTAGGCTCATATATTGCAAGATATTTACAAAGAAACACATACAAGCACACATTAAAAGGTGAAGTAAGATCTAAAACCTCTCATCCTCCCTAAGAAATTCGGCCATGCTCAAGAACACAAGAGAAACCATAAATTTTTGAAGTTCAAGTGTTTATCAAGTGTTATTATTAATCTATTTCAAGGTTTTGAAATAAAAACCTAAAGATTCATTAAGGTTTTTATCATCTTCTTCACATAATCATTCAAGTAAGCATTTCATGATTTTATTAATCTTTCATATCCATATTTATTGTTATTTCATCATTTTTGCAAGAAACATGCATGTTACATATGAGTTTATACCACTTTTGTTGATTTTATTACTTATTATGTAATATAATTGTCCTATAATGAATCCCTTGAAACATATCACTTTTGGTGATGTTTAGGAACCCACGACACCCTAAGAAGGTGTATAGTAGGATTTGAATAGCCCGGAGTTGTTTTGAATTGGTTAGAATAGGTTTTGCACGAGAAAAACTCATTTCGACAAGTATATATAAGGGTCTGTCCATAATTTGAAAATCGAAAATCCGACGGTTTGCAAAATATTTTGGGCTAGATATTTAGAAAATACACTTTAAAACGAAAAGGTGGCGCTTGAGCGGATTAAACGGAGCTATAACGAAGAAGTTATGAATTTTTCAAGTTTGTGACGAAAGATATTTGGTACAGAAAATTCAGCATGTAATCTCGACTTTTTACGAGTCAAAAATGAGTTTTAAGCGTTATAAAATATGTCGACTTATCAAAAATATATTAGTATATATTATTACGATTCCGAGGACATATAAAACGTAGAAAACGGACTTGTAACGATTAAATTACACGCGATTTAACAAAGTTGCCGTAACTTTATTATATAAGAAAAACTATTAAATTTCTAATAGACAAGTATTACGGCAAAACAAGGACCATGTTGAGGTCGTTTTAATATTGACGTAATACTTTTATAACGTGATGTCTTCTAGTAAAAGTAAGTTCGCAAGCATATTTTCCAAAATGTCCAACCGTTTGTCAAGCGGAGTTGTAACGAATAATATCGGTCACTTAAACTTTGCCAAAACCACCCCTTAAACAACATTTTGGACAAAAGTACCATACTTAACCTATATTTTTCTTTGTGATCGAGACCTCTAGGATGGAAACTTAAACACTAAAACTTTGAGATAATGATACAAGCTTCCCAAAGCCGTTGAGTTCGTTTCCTAACACTCGATGTGCACCATTTTACGACTAGCTTTTCAAGGCCGTTTAGTCACTTTCATGAAATTGTCAAATGACATTATTTTACGACGAAAAGTTATAATTTCATTATAAATCATTAAATGACTATCGAAGATATCATTTCAACATAAATACTTGTAAAGTATTTTATAACATGACGAGATGTCATAAACATATATTCGACGATAAATTCTATTTTCAAAAGCGTACAAGTGGTATAGATTACATGTGGATTTGCATGCACGACATTATTTCATGATTTACATTTAGAACATATCATTCATAATAGGTCACGGTCGGAGGTTGCGCCTCATTTCAAGATGTGCCATTATATCATCATTATCATTGCAATGTGAGTTTTCATAGCCCGATTTATTCAAGTTTTACTTATTTCAAACCTACGGGAGAATACATTGTACATCATTTTATTACGATGCCAAGTATATCAAATTCATTACATTGCTTAAGTTACCTCATTGCGATTAAATGTCCCCATTTCATGAACATGAACCGTTAATTTCATAGAAGCGTGAGTGAGTGGATAGATCTATCGGCGTGACACCTCCATCCGGTTGGCGGATTCCAACCGACGGATGCATTTCATGTCATTATCATTATTTGAGTTGTTTGGCAAACACTGTTGGGCTGAACATCGGTCAAGCTTCGGTGTCATGTGCTTAGGCAATTGTATCATTTTGTGACGACATTGTCATACATAATATATACTTGTGGTAGTCGATTTAACATTTTCAACAACTCTATGAACTCACTCAACCTTTGTGTTGACACTTTTAGCAATGTATTTTCGGTAACTAAGGCATTCACTTCATGGCATGCATGTGGACATATCATAGAGTCGCGGTGACGACGCGTCTCACATGGGATTTATATACTTTAAAACATCGTTTGACTTGTACCAAACTTATTTTCCGCACATAGTAACTTTCATTTGGGACCTATCTTTGTAACTCAATGTTTTTATTAAATCAAGCGATGTATTTTCAAACGACACTTTAGGTCGTTCAATATAACTGTGATTGTGATCTTAGGACATCAACCCCGTGAATTCCATTCTCTTGCAAAGCAGGTAATTTGGGGTGTGACAAGAACGTTATTAGGTCTCCTAAATGAATTAGGTTTTGAAAAGATGAAGCTTTGTTTCTTGCAAAAGTAGGATTATATTTTGGAGGTGGTTGTTTAGTGGTGATATGAGTTGGTTTCTTCCTATTAACTATAACAAACTCGGTTCTAGGTAAGGAAGCTACGTTATTGCTCTTTGTTTGCTACACAGATCCACGGATCCCTTCGTACACTAGCGGTTCCTTTTAAGGGATCCGTGGGATCCGCCACAACAAGTGGTTGGGTTTTCAAGTTCTTAACGAATTTTGTTTCTTTATTTTCACTAGTTGTTGGATCAAGTGGTTGACTACCTAGACCTTTTAGATTATTACGGTTTTAACACCTTGAGTATTGTATCTAAAGTGTTCGTACTCATTCTAGCAATTTTAGAATCTAAATTATCCACTAGTGTTTGAAGTTGAGCACGCAAAGTTCACATTCACCACTTGCTATTTTACCTTTTCTAAACGTTTTAGTTTTGCTTTTAATTCTATGACTTCATTATCTAAACGTTGATTTTGACTCTTTAAAAGCTTATTTTTGTTAACTAGCTTTAAGCTAATATTGCATAGTTTATCATATTCATTATGCAATGAGTCGTCATCAAGTGATGAGCTACTATAGTATTCGTGACATACCTCGTCGTTTGCCATGAGACAAATTTCTTCGTCTTCCTCGTCGCTCATTCCCCATGTTCCGCTCACGAACGCCTTTTGATCATCCCGTTTGGGACACTTACTAATAAAGTGGTTTGGGTCCCCACATTTAAAGCAAGTACGATCATCCTTTGGCTTTCGTCCTCTTTGCTTTTCCGAAGCCTTTCTTATCGTCATACGGTTGTTTGACGTATCTACCCTTTCTTCTAAAGAACTTTTTAAAGTCCTCTTACCGCATAGCGTATTCCGTCGTCACTACTCTCAAGATGAGTTCTCCTCATTGCTCAAGCCTTTTTGGCTTTAAGGGCAAGAGATTTGTGTTTCTCTTTCACCTTTGAGGCTTGGAATCTTTAGCAAGGACAAGCTCGTAGACTTTTAGGTTGCCTATGAGTTCATCGAGGTGAGGATTGTCAAATCTTTGACTCTTCGATTGCCGTCACCTTGGATCTCCACTTCAATGGAAGTGCCCTTAGATATCTCCTAACATGGTTACGGCTAGAAAAGGATTCATCAAGTGCTTGTAAAGATGTAGTAATAGTATTAAAGTTAGCAAATGAATGATCTATAGTTTCCTCATCCGATATTGAAAATTGTTCATATTGTTGAACAAATAAATCGATTTTATTATTTTTAACTTGTTGGTTCATACACACAAATAATCAAAGACATAATTGAATTAATGAAGCAAAGACTTATCTTGGTGTAAGATAGGGTTAAAACCCTAAAATCTGACAAGACACCTTAGGTTCGGTTTTAGGTTTTACCCAAAGACTCTCCACTCAAAGACCGAAAAATTCGGATTTATATATAAGATTACAATTGCGACGGCCACCTTATGTTTAGTGACGCCGTGTCGCCGCCATTAGGGTTTCGCTTGGCCACGTTAACCTTGCGACGCGCCACCTTATGTCCGTGACGCCGCCTCTTCGCTCGATGTCGCTCGATCGGATCTAGGCCGTTCGAGTAGCGACGGCCTACTTTCACACCTGACGCCGCTCTGAAAACATGAGTTTTGAGTTCGACCGCCGCACTTTCTCCGACGGGCCGCAAATATCTCTCGACGCTGGCCGCTTTCACATTCACGATCGGAGTGTCATGATTTTACTTTGGCCATTTTCATATATTCGCGCCTCATTCAAATAAGTGCCATTCCAGATTTTGCCTTCACGAGACCTAAAAAGTGAAAAGGAACGATATTAAGCAATAACGGATACAAAGTGATCAAATAAGGACTTAAACGACCTCAAAATGGTACCTTTTAAAACCTTATCAACTACCAACCCAATCTTCAAATGTACCGGGTGGCCTCCTCGATACTAAATCAATAAAGCTCATACTATAGTGATTATAACAACGCACTTTACACTAACACAATCATAGCAACTTTTTGTTTTTTTTCAATATAACAATCAATACTAACATAATATCCCCACTTGAGATGAACAATGGGAATTGGGGTATTCAATGATCTTCGTAAATGTTGTCGATGAAAGCGTGATTCAACCCTTCCACTGAACCTTGAACTTAGGCAAATGATTACTTCCCAATCACAAATAAAGACTGTGGTAGGCTAAGGTGTATAGTGTATCGAAACAATATATCGGGTTAACAAAATGAAAGGAATGGCCTGTAAGGGTGTATTCAGGGTATCTTGCACTAAAGATGAGTGCAAGAAAAGGGTTTCACATGGGGTCAAAAAGTCGAGGTGACTAATCGATAGACTCACAATGGTAGGGTCGTTTGGGTGATAATCCTATAATATTTCCTTCTAAAACTAAAAAGTCCAAATACATCGAACTAACTCAACATACTCGCCTATGGTCTCAAATGATGCAAAGGCCATGTTCTAAAGTTTACACAACTACCCAAGACACTCATAATTTGGTGGATTTGGGGTAAAATATTGGAAATGGATAAGGCTAATCTCACTATATAATATCAAGGGTAGTATGTGCTCGGCTAAGATCTAATCTAGTTAGGTTAAGAAAAACATGTCAAAATTTTTAAAATAGCATAATTTTCAAAATATACTAGAAAAATGAGGCGAAATAAAGTTCAAAAGATAATTCTACTCTCGTCCCCACTTGAATTGTACAAAGTCCCTTTGTACTAGGCATTAAAATAAAGGTGAAGAGAAAGGTAGAATTAGCGAGAACTTTCCGAATTTGCTCCAAAGAAGAAGGCCCACGAAAAGAAACGTGCCTTCGTATAAGCATCATGAACAAACTTCAATCCCCGAAATCACAATACCGACAAGCATAATTCTAAAAGAAAAAAATGAAAATGAAAACAAACCTAACTCAATTTTGTAGGAATCACGGTTGCATTTAGCGATGCAACAAGTTTTAAACCACTTGGTGCCCCAAGGAAGTGAAAGTCTCGTGAGGGTTTACAGGAACACACTCAAGTTCATTTAAAACTAATACAAGGTTCGTGTTTTAAAATGAAAGAATTAAGCAGAAAGTTACGTCAGAATCTTTTGAGGAGTTACCAGAATCGCAAAACCGGAATGAGTGCAGCGTTTAGTAGTTACTGGCGTAACCACTGATGGTTGTGGAAAACTAAAGGGGGGTTGAATAGTTTTTCCGATTTTAAGTTGATTTCAAAAACTTTAGATTCGATATTATGTGAAATCGTATGGATGTTGAGAACGAGATCTAATGATAATGCAAGCAAATAAATAAAGATAATGGATAGAAATGACACAACCGATTACAGGTTGGCCTAAAGGACACCTTCCTTGCCCTACTCCACTCCCCGAGTCACCTACCGAGTTCAAGCACTATGTCAACAAACTCCTTCACTTGGCGGAGAAGCCTTCACAAGCTTACACTTTTTCCGTACAAAGCTAGATACCGAGTCCCGAGTACGTGGACCAAACCAACACAACTATTACACAACAAATATGTGAAATATCAAATACAAGATCTTCGCTATGTAAATCTTGCGAGTGACAAATCAATCAAGGACCCTTGCTTGGATGACTTGTAGAATGCTCTGATCTCGCTTGTAAGGACCTATAGGATCACAATAGAGAGAAAGAAGAACAACTCTAGATCAAGTGATCTATATGTTAGAAGAGAATGAGAGTGTATGAGATTTAGTAAGAAGAGGGTGAGTTAGAATGAAGAAATGGCTCTCATTTATAGGCAAGTTTCTTCACCGCTCCCACGGATCCCACGGATCCCTTCCATGCGGATCCGCTCAGTGTAATCCTAGGGTGGAACGCCTCTTTGCCCATGGGTTTTTGGTTATGGGTCATGGGTTGGTCCATGGGTTATATCTAGATTCAATGTATCTAAGTATACATTGTATCAAGTCTCTTTGGGTATGGGTTAAGATCCATGGGTTATGATATTTACCCATCCTAATAAACTATTACAACAAATGCTTAATTACTACATTTTGTATTTAAATGGTTATATGTAAATTCTTTACAAAACTAACATGTATCCTTTATAATTGTTTTTAAGATAACATTATATTTGTTATCAACAAATCACAAAGAGATCGCAAAATATTAATAAACGGTTTTATGGTTTATTTGTATTAATCTCCCCTTTTGTTGATGACAAAACATAATGTTATGATGAGTAAACTTAAGAATAGATGTAAGTTTTGAAAGCCCTAAGTTTTACTTTTCTCCCTTTTGTCGAAACAAAAAGTTAACCTTGGAAGAAATAAACAAACTTCTAACCCCCTCGACGGTAGCTCCCTTGTTTGGGGCGTTGTGAAGAAAAAATAAAAATCCTACAAAAGAAATGTTAGTAACATGCTTATATAATCTTGTGGTTGCCGAGAATCAAGATTGGGAGCCAAGGTATGTAAACAAGGCCTTGTAATAAAACAACAAATTGTAGTGGTATGTATGCCACTTACAAGACAAAAATAAGAACAAGACTTGTTCTTGAAAATGACTTAAAAAGTAATACTTAAAAGTAGAAAAGTAGTAGTAGTGATTCCTTCCATGCTTGCATAAGGTTATGGATGGAGGTTTTGATGAGTAATGGTATTGATGCGATCAAGGATGAGGTTGAGTATGAAACGCATTTCTTCCCTAACTTCTTGCAATTTCCTAGTGGATTGGCAATGTTCACAATGTAAATGATGGTGATGAGTGCGAAGTTTTCCGGTTGATTTGATTTGAGTTATGCGGGTTGCCGAAAATAGGAAAATATGGATCAATATCCGAATGTTAGTAAATGGTGGTGGAAAAGAACCTAGATGTTCTTGTGATGTGATAAGAGCTAATGGTGGTGATGTTTCAAGGTCTTGAAATAAAGTATTTGGAGATGTGGGGTGTTGAAAGACTAATTCTTTTCTTTAGGTTGATTAGATCTTGTTGGAGTCTTAAGGAGTTCCAAAAGAGTTATTTTAGGTGGTGATGAAGTTGGTGTACTTGTTGGTGATGAGGGTGGTGCTAAATGGAAGCATCTTGTGGTGAGTTGTTGAGGATGAATCATTTGAGGTTGGTTTTGCTAAACAACAAGATCGGATACTAATCCGTGCGGATATCCTAGCATTTGATTGTGGTATTTTGGATGGTGGAAGTACAAAGGTTTGGATATCATGATTGTTTGTACTAGATGATTCTAAAGGGTTTTTGGATGACATGATGAAGTGTGTTTTAGAAGGAGATGGAGTATGCAAGCATTTTGGGAGTTATATATATAGAAACAAAATATTGTAATGAATGCTTGACCCAAATGTGGATTAAAATCTAATGATTAGATATGAATTCAAGGCAGATCATGAGAACACAAGCATTAAAGAGCATACTCCCAAAAAATGAAACAAATGTGGATTTTCATCCAAAGTGAAAAATAGAGGTTGAAAATATTGCTTACACGGATCCCACGGATCCTTCCTTGAGGGATCCGGCCCAAAGATGAAGGCCGGGATCCGTGGGTCCGGTGATTCAGCAAAGACAAAATTTTTCTTTTGGAAACATTTTTGCCTATTGTGTGCCTATATGCAAACTATTTGAGTTGCGGTTTTACTCGAAAAGAAAAGGAAAATAACTAGAGAAAAATAAATCCTAATTGAGTTAACCCAAAACACACATTTGGTACATAAGTACGTAATATTGTGTTATCAATGCTCTAATTCATTTTTGCTTAAATGAATGTACGAAAACACATATTAGCTATATGTTCCTTTAGCATTCAAAAGTCATGAGATGCAATGAAAACGGGTTTTACTTTGTATTAATAATGAAAAGCGATTTGTCCTAGACGTGAGAAATTGCTTTGTGAAATTCATAAGAAGGTATCATTCTTTTAGAAAATATTTTGAAAGGAGATTTTCAAAATGTGATGTAGTTATGTAAAAAAAATTATAAATGGAATACTTATCTTGGGTTTTGAAAATTCCCGTATTGTTTGAGTGTGCGTGAAATAGGAACTAGACTCGAAGAAGAATAATGGTGTTTACATACCTTGTAGAGTCGGTTAAGTTAAGACGTTTGTTCCATTAGACCAAGACCAAGACGTAAGTTGAATTGTTCCTCGCTCAATGGTTTGGTGAGGACGCCGGCTATGTTGTCTTCGGATGCAACCTTGTCAATAGAGATGTTCCCCTTTGAACATTGTCTCTTAGAAGTGATGATCTAATCATATGTTTGGCGAATGTAATACCGGATTCTTGCTTAAGTCGATTGCACCCTTGTTGTCACATAGGATGGCTATGTCGCTAGATGGATGTCGTAGTCTACTAACGCTTGTTTCATCCATAGTGCTTGTTGGCATGTTTTCTGCGGAGACGTACTCGCCTTGGGTTGTTGATATTGCAAGTGCCGCTTGTTTTAGAAAACCATGATGTTAAACAACATCCCATAAAAGTACATACCCCACTTGTACTTTTCTATCAACGTAATCACCGCATGGTCGAATCTGCATATACAATTGTTTCTACTCCGTGCCCTTAGGATACCATAATCCTAATTGTGTTGTACCTTAATATATCTAAATATTCGCTTTTACGGATTCTAGGTGTGATATTTTAGGGTCTTCTTGAAATCTAGCACATAGCAAACACTAAACATGATATCCGCCTACTTGCCGTGAGGTAGAGAAGGCTACCTATCATGCCACGATATTTAGTATTATCAACGGATTCTCCGTCCTCGCTTTTGTAAGTTTGGTGTCGGATGACATTGGAGTCTAATTGGTTTTGACTCTTCTAGACCGAATTTCTTTAACATCTCCTTGATGTATTTAGATTGATTAAAGAAGATACCATCTTCTACTTGTTTTATTTGTAGACCAAGAAAGAAACTAAGTTCTCCCATCATACTCATCTCGAACTCGCATGCATGATTTTAGAGAAATCACACATGTCTTGACAAGTGGATCCGAATATAATATCATCTACATATATTTGTACTATGATTATATGTGACTCTTTTCTTAGTAAAAGTGTTGTCAACTAACCCCATGGGTAGTTGTGTTTAACTAGAAATGACTTGAGTCTATCATACCAAGCTTTTGGAGCTTGTTTAAGACCCAAAGGCTTTCTTTAATTTATACACATGTTTGGGTTTTCAAAATAAATGAAGCCGGAGGTTGAGCTACATATACTTCTTCATTTATGACACCATTTAGAAAAGCGTTGGCATCCATTTGATAAAGCTTTAGATCATTAGCACAAGCATACGCAAGAAGTATTCTTATAGACTATAATCTAGCAACGGGGCATAAGTCTCATCAAAGTCTATTCCTCTTGTTGGTTATACCCTTGAGCAACAGTCTAGCCTTGTTCCTAGACACTACTCCGCTTGCATCTAATTTGTTTTTATAAACCCATTTGGTTCCTATTATGGTTTGATTACTAGGTGGAGGGAAGTGTCCAAACATCATTAGAGACAAATTGATTTAGTTCTTCTTGCATAGCCATTACCCAACTTTCATCTTTTATGGCTTCTTGTGTATTCTTAGGTTCTAAGGTTGAGACGAACAAAACAAGCTACTTTGGTTTTGAACTTGAGACCTTAATGTTGATTCGTTTAGTTTTCCTATGACTTTATCTACGGGTGATCTTTGGACTCTTTAATGTTTACTATTTTATCACTTAGAGGTTCTTCTTCTTCACTTATCTTTTCTTTATTACTATGGCTTCACTTTCAATAATCTCGTCATCGACAAGAGGTGGAGAGGTTTTGGGTGGACTTTCATCAAATTTTATATTTAATGACTCTTCACCTTCATTGATTCTTTGTTTAATATGACGTAAGCCTTGCTATTTGGCGAATAACCTAAAAGATACCTTCGTTGATTTAGGATCAAATTTTGTAAGGTAATCGTTAGTGTTAAGAATAAAACATTTACTACCAAAGACTTTAAGGTGATTTAACGTAGGTTTTTGCCTCGAAATAACTCATATGGAGTTTTTCCTAAGATTGGTCTAATCAAGACTCGATTGAGTATATCGTTGAAGTATCAATGGCATTACACCAAAACTTTTGAGGTATGGATTGTTCATTAAGCATGGTTCGACTCATTTCTTGTAGAGTTCTATTCTTTCTTTCTACTACCCCATTCGATTGTGGAGCGTGGAGCCGAGAAGTTGTGAGTATACAAGGCCACAAAAGCTCGAATTGCACTTCATTATCGAATTCCTACCATGATCCGTCCTAATAGACACTATGGGTCTTCCTAGTTGTCTTTGGATCTTTTGTAATATTTCAAAATAGTTAAAGGTTTCCGCTTTTGTTCTTTAAAATTTTTGTCCAAGTATACCTAGAGTAGTCATCCATTACCAAAGTATAGTAGCTGCCTCCATAACTTTGGATAGCGGATGGACCAAATAAATCCATATGTAGTAATTCTAGACACTTAGTTGGACACCATGTGTTTTAGCTTTATGACTCGAATGAGCTTGTTTTCCTATACTAGTTTAGTACCCGCGCTTAGCGGCAGCGGTGTCTAGTTTTCAACATTATTTCATCGGCGAATTATTTTTCATTGACAAAATTTGGCGGCGAATAATTATCGCCTAGCGAGAGCGGTTTCTACATTCAAAACTTTCGTCAAATTTTGTATGCGTATTATTGTTTTTATATTTTTATCGGTGTCGCTCGCCATATTCGGTCCGTTTTTTACTTCCTATCGCGTATGTGCTTTTTTTTGTTTGTTAGACAAATCAATATGCCAATTGTCAAATAGACTATTAATATTTATCGTATGGTTCGAGTGGTTTAGCATTCTAGTGGAACAAAATGGCTTGTGTCGCAATCATGCGGAGCCACATGAGGACCGAAGGGTCCCGCCTTCTGCTAAGCCCGATAGTGTATTTATTTGTGATTTCATGTGTTAAAACTTATTTTTTTCATCTCGGCCCTCCAATCTAATGCTTTTTTCCGAAAAAAAAAAATTGTTTCGACTATCCACGAAAATTTTTCTAACTCCGCCACTGGTTGCCAATGATAACGAGAGTATTCGCGCTTAACGGCTACTATGTATTGTTTTTGCTAAAGTTTCGGCGGCAACATAATTGCAATGACATAGTTGTTTTTAATGAAATAGTGGTTTCTTTGAGGGCATTGTTTTCATTTGCGAGTGGCGATAAAAATAGGTAATAAACTCAAGTGTTGTATTCTAGCCTCTCATTAAATCTTATACTCCGTAGTTTATTGTGGTTTCAATTTAGCTAATTATCAAATCAAATTGTATCTATGCTTTTCCATTTGCTATCTTAGAAGTCAAAGTAAATGTCAATAGAGTCAAGTCCTTTTATTGGTATTGTCTTCGATATATAGCTAGGGCTATTCGTTCGTAGTCAACTTCAATTTGATACTTTTAGTCACATGTATAAACACTTGCTTCAAGATTTATTTCAAATGTTAAAAGGAGTCATTATTTATTGTATAAATACAACGCTCTTTCAAGAAACCACCGATGCGAACAACTTTCGAGACAAAATGTATTCCGATGACAACTAACAAGCTGGTCAATATCCGACCACAAAGTAAAATCCGTTAAAGACATAGGTTCTTTAATGCATCCCCATAAACATATTAGAACAAGTTATTTGAAGTTTTCGCCAAATTAAAGATTAAAGGGAAAAAAATATATATATATGTTATGCTTACGTTAATAGACCTTGCTACAAATGACCATGTCTAACCGATTATTCTTTTTTACGTGTTTTGGGTCTTTGTTCTACAACACTATTTCCTTCAAAGAATTCAAATTTCAAACTCAATTGAAAATATATTAAAGTTACTTAAGCACAAAGTCTAAATTCTAAAAGCATTTTACACCTAAATTATCTTTTATTTAAAAATTGTATCAAGACTTGAGCTCGGACTTTAACTTATAAGGTCTATATAACCAACAACCACAAGCAAATTTCAAGGTTCTCAACTTGTTATTAAAAAGAAAACTTGCATTCAAATTTGCTTAATAAAATGAAAAAATCGCTTAACTTAGATTTAGCTAAACAACATCATAACATCAAAGCCAATATTCGGACCACCTAAAACAACTTGGTTACCCGTGGTTTTCATCAACACAATAACATGAAACTTGCATTCAAATTTGCTTGGCAAAATGAAAAATCGCTTTTAACTTAGATTATAGAAAACAATTAAAATATTAGGATCTATAAAAATTAAAATATTACGGATCTTTAAAAAAAAAAAAAAAATACGGCTCTTTAAAATTTATATATAAGTTATAAAAATACGGATCTTTAAAAATTTATATACAAGTATAAAAATACGGATCTTTAAATAATAATTAGATCTACAAAAAAAATAATAGATCTACAAAAATAAAATTGGATCTTTAACAAAAATTTTAAAAAAGTCGGATCTTTAAAAAATATATACGGATCTTTTAAAAATATATATATCTATAAAAAAATACGGATCTTTAAAATTTAATTAAATCTTTAAAAAATTAATAGTTCTACAAATAAAATCATTAGATCTACAAAAAAATTCGGATCTTTAAAAAATTTAAAACACAAATCTTTTAAAAAAGATTAAAAAAAATGGATCTTTAAAAATAAATAAATAAAAAAATAATTGATTTACAAATAAAATCATTAGATCAAAAAATTGAATCTATAAAAAATTAAAAGATAACGGATCTTTAAAAAAATTAAAAAAAAACTACGGATCATAAAAAATAAAAACATTTAGGGTCTTTAAAAAATAGATCTACAAAAAACACAAATCTTTTAAAAAAGACAAAACTACGATCTTTAAATAAATAAATCTACAAAAAAATTAATTGATTTACAAATAAAATCATTAGATCTAAAAAATTCAATCTATAAAAAATTAAAAAAAAAACTACTGCTTTTAAAAAATAGAAACCTTTAGGATCTTTAAAAATAGATCACAAAAAATACGCATCTAAAAGAAATACGTGTGTAAAAAATAAAAACATCGGATCTTTAAAAAAATCGATCTATAAAAAATTTAAAATTACGGATCGTTAAAAAAATTAAAAACCACGGATCTTTGAAAAAATATTAAAAACATGAAGGATGTTTAAAAAGTTAGATCTATAAAAATAATTAGGTATCTTTGGAAAAAAAATAGATCTATAAGAAACAACACAAAAGAAAAGCATTTACAAAAAAACGATCTTTTATCTAAAAATACCAAAACGCCGGGTGGTTGTCGTGGTGGCTGGGTCATGGCGGCAAGACGGTGGTGGCAGTGGTGTGGTGATGTTTTGGAGTTTTTTTTTTAAGAGAGATTTTGTGATTTGTCAGTAGGAGAGTTGTAGGTGGTGATGTGTGTGTTAGTGTGTATTTTTTATTTAGAGAGAGAGTTTGTGATTTGGTTGGGAGATTGAGAGTGTGTTTTTAGAGTGAGATGAGTGTTTATGTGTGTGTTTTTTAAATAAAAATAATAAAGTGGAAGTAAATAGGATTGGAGGATGTGTGTTTGTTGGGTATTGGTTTGGTTTGGTAATTTTAGGATCGGATGTTGGTTTGGTATGTAAATTCGTGCTTGGATATAGGTACGGTATTGAATCTTAAAGTTGGAGGGTTGGGTTTTGTTGATATGCATGCTTTATAAGTAGTATAGATTACAAGCATCACAAAATGATATTCATATTTTAATTTAGGTAGATCTCTTACTAGATCTTTGGATGATAGCGATGAAGAAGTCGCATGTTGGCGTGACCCAATCTTCGATGCCATAAGTTCAAGTATCATCCATAGAGGTAAGACATAGTTTGTCTTTAGGTTCATTACCAATTTTAATGACATAGACCCATGTTTCCTAATTCCTCTTCCTATGATTATGCCATTTTAAGTATCTTACTACGGTTTCGTAAAAAGTACATTGCACTTTTATCACATATTTGACCTATACTTAAGAGATTAAAGTTTAGGTTTTCACGTGACACACATCTAATGGTTAGAGATTTGTTAGATCGCACTTACCTATGATTCTACTTTGCTATTTCCAAACACCACATTCCTCCATTGCTCGATCAGACGGAGAATAGATCCTATCCGGTTATGCGCCTCGCACCCGCTATCCTCGACCCATTCATCGTGGTCTAGGTCGACCTTTACACACCTAAAACAATAATAAACTCAAAGTTTGGTCCCCATTTGTTCATGGGTCCATTAGTGTTAAACATTCCATTCATGTTAGACATATGGATAAGATGAGTATGCATTCCATGGAGCAAAGTTTTGAAAAGGAAAACCGTTTTGCATGTTTGGATTCCATCTCATTTGATGGTTACTTTTTAAATGTGACAACTCGTAATTTCGGTCATTTTACAAACTCTAAAGGTTTGTGATTTCATCATTTATCGTAAATTACGTTTGAGTATCAAATCTGCTTACACGGAGGGTTAGTCGCGTATTCATGAACATATCATCAAGGACATTTCACATAGACTAGATTTAGTCTACATATCATCAATAACATCATTTCATATCTATATTATGCATGGGTTTGCATTTTTCATTAAACGTTTATTTTCCTATTAAATAAACGCTATCGTAAACATTTATTTTGAATATTTATCCGACACTTCCAAAATATTCCATATATTTTTATACTCCTTTAAGACTATAAAATTATATTATTAGTTTATCCGATGTTTTCAATTTATTTTGTATATAAATTGTTATGTATAAATGTTCTGACGGTTTTGTAAAATCAACTCGATAAATATTTATTTCACTCAATACTTGTGAGAAATGTATTTTATAATTTTATGACTTCAATATATTTTATTTTGTTCCGTTGAAAGTTATTTTTAGTTAACGCTACATTAAATACCTAATAATATTTATCAAATACACAACATACATAACATTACTTACATTTATACAACAAAATACATCAACCCCCCAAATACCCCATGGCCACTACCCTCCCATGACTCACCATATTATAAAATATCTTGATTTATTATAAAATTATTATTATACATGACTAGGCTCATATATTGCAAGATATTTACAAAGAAACACATACAAGCACACATTAAAAGGTGAAGTAAGATCTAAACCTCTCATCCCTAAGAAATTCGGCCATGCTCAAGAACACAAGAGAAACCATAAATTTTTGAAGTTCAAGTGTTTATCAAGTGTTATTATTAATCTATTTCGTTTTGAAATAAAACCTAAAGATTCATTAAGGTTTTATCATCTTCTTCACATAATCATTCAAGTAAGCATTTCATGATTTTATTAATCTTTCATATCCATATTTATTGTTATTTCATCATTTTTGCAAGAAACATGCATGTTACATATGAGTTTATACCACTTTTGTTGATTTTATTACTTATTATGTAATATAATTGTCCTATAATGAATCCCTTGAAACATATCACTTTTGGTGATGTTTAGGAACCCACGACACCCTAAGAAGGTGTATAGTAGGATTTGAATAGCTTCGGAGTTGTTTTGAATTGGTTAGAATAGGTTTTGCACGAGAAAAACTCATTTCGACAAGTATATATAAGGGTCTGTCCATAATTTGAAAATCTGGAAAATCCGACAGTTTGCAAAATATTTTGGGCTAGATATTTAGAAAATACACTTTAAAACGAAAAGGTGGCCGCTTGAACGGATTAAAACGGAGCTATAACGAAGAAGTTATGAATTTTTCAAGTTTGACGACGAAAGATATTTGGTACGAAAATTCAGCATGTAATCTCGACTTTTACGAGTCAAAATGAGTTTTAAGCGTTATAAAATATGTCGACTTATCAAAATATATTAGTATATATTATTACGATTCCGAGGACATATAAAACGAGAAAACGGACTTTAACGATTAAATTACACGCGATTTAACAAAGTTGCGTAACTTTATTATATAAGAAAAACTATTAAATTTCTAATAGACAAGTATTACGGCAAAACAAGGACCATGTTGAGGTCGTTTTTAATATTGACGTAATACTTTTATAACGTGATGTCTTCTAGTAAAAGTAAGTTCGCTGCATATTTTCCAAAATGTCCAACCGTTTGTCAAGCGGAGTTGTAACGAATAATATACGGTCACTTAAACTTTGCCAAAACCACCCTTAAACAACATTTTGGACAAAAGTACCATACTTAACCTATATTTTTCTTTGTGATCGAGACCTCTAGGATGGAAACTTAAACACTAAAACTTTGAGATAATGATACAAGCTTCCCAAAGCCGTTGAGTTCGTTTCCTAACACCGATGTGCACCATTTCACGACTAGCTTTTCAAGGCCGTTTAGTCACTTTCATGAAATTGTCAAATGACATTATTTTACTGACGAAAAGTTATAATTTCATTATAAATCATTAAATGACTATCGTAGATATCATTTCAACATAAATACTTGTAAGTATTTTATAACATGACGAGATGTCATAAACATATATTTTACGATAAATTCTATTTTCAAAAGCGTATAAGTGGTATAGATTACATGTGGATTTGCATGCACGACATTATTTCATGATTTACATTTAGAACATATCATTCATAATAGGTCACGGTCGAGGTGCGCCTCATTTCAGATTGCCATTATATCATCATTATCATTGCAACAGTGAGTTTTCATAGCCCCGATTTATTCAAGTTTTACTTATTTCAAACCTACGGGAGAATACATTGTACATCATTTTATTACGATGCCAAGTATATCAAATTCATTACATTGCTTAAGTTACCTCATTGCGATTAAATGTCCCCATTTCATGAACATGAACCGTTAATTTCAGGCGTGCGTGAGTGGATAGATCTATCGAGCGGACACTCCATCCGGTTGGCGGATTCCAACCGACGGATGCATTTCATGTCATTATCATTATTTGAGTTGTTTGGCAAACACTGTGAAAGTAACATCGGTCAAGCTTCTGTCATGTGCTTAGGCAATTGTATCATTTTGTGACGACATTGTCATACATAATATATACTTGTGGTAGTCATTTAACATTTTCAACAACTCTATGAACTCACTCAACCTTTGTGTTGACACTTTTAGCAATGTATTTTCGGTAACTAAGGCATTCACTTCATGGCATGCATGTGGACATATCATAGAGTCGTGTGACGACGCGCCACATGGGATTTATATACTTTAAAAACATCGTTTGACTTGTACCAAACTTATTTTACATAGTAACTTTCATTTGGGACTATCTTTGTAACTCAATGTTTTTATTAAATCAAGCGATGATTTTTCAAACGACACTTTAGGTCGTTCAATAACTGTGATTGTGATGTAGGACATCAACCCCGTGAATTCCATTCTCACGCAAAGCAGTAATTTGGGGTGTGACAAGAACGTTATTAGGTCTCCTAAATGAATTAGGTTTTGAAAAGATGAAGCTTTGTTTCTTGCAAAAGTAGGATTATATTTTGGAGGTGGTTGTTTAGTGGTGATATGAGTTGGTTTCTTCCTATTAACTATAACAAACTCCGTTCTAGGTAAGGAAGCTACGTTATTGCTCTTTGTTACAAAGATCCACGGATCCTTTCGACACTAGCCGGTTCCTTTTAAGGGATCCGTGGGATCCGCCACAACAAAGGGTTGGGTTTTCAAGTTCTTAACGAATTTTGTTTCTTTATTTTCACTAGTTGTTGGATCAAGTGGTTGACTACCTAGACCTTTTAGATTATTACCGGTTTTAACACCTTCGAGTATTGTATCTAAAGTGTTCGTACTCATTCTAGCAATTTTAGAATCTAAATTATCCACTAGTGTTTGAAGTTGAACGCAAAGTTCACATCACCACTTGCTATTTTACCTTTTTCTAAACGTTTTAGTTTTGCTTTTAATTCTATGACTTCATTATCTAAGCGTTGATTTTGACTCTTTAAAAGCTTATTTTGTTAACTAGCTTTAAGCTAATATTGCATAGTTTATCATATTCATTATGCAATGAGTCGTCATCAAGTGATGAGCTACTATAGTATTCGTGACATACCTCGTCCGCTTGCCATGAGGCAAATTTCTTCGTCTTCCTCGTCGCTCATTCCCCATGTTCCGCTCACGAACGCCTTTTGATCATCCCGTTTGGGACACTTACTAATAAAGTGGTTTGGGTCCACATTTAAAGCAAGTACGATCATCCTTTTCTCGTCTCTTTGCTTTTCCGAAAGCCTTTCTTATCGTCATACGGTTGTTGACGATCACCCTTTCTTCTAAAGAACTTTTTAAAGTCCTCATCACGCGAAGGCATCCGTTTGGATGAACTTAAGAATTAGAGGATGGGTGTCTAAGTTCCTAACGATCGGGCACTCACTATTATAAATCTAGCATGTAAGCGGAACTTAATGACTTGGCTTAGGAGACCGGGAACAACATGACTTATGACTGGTACCGATTTCTCCCGTGGTGGCATCTTTGGCGATAGGTTAGGCGAATTGACCAAATGTTGTCCTTCGAATTTGACCCCACCAAACAGAATCTAGTGACGTTTAGAACCCATGTATTGCGATAGTAAACCCCGACTCTTAATGAGCGCTATTAGATCGCGAATGATCCCGGTGACTGTTCATCTTGGTGAGGATTCTAAGAACCATAGGGTAGGCGAATTGACCAAAGGAGTCATCATTGTTGCCACACTGTGAAAGAACTAGGTTTAAGAATTGCATCACTATCGTTATCATTAGCTTGTTTACCGAAAACAAACCCAATTGATCACGTGACACCTTAAATATTATCAATCTTACATTAAAATTATTTACTTGACCAATTTAATTAATTAGACAGTTAGGAATCAACCGTTCTTGGGGCGACCTCGGTCTTACCATTCCTCACTAGATGCGACCGGGCACACCGCCGTTAGTGCATTAGGTAGGCCATAGGTAGGCGAGTTACTATAAATGTAAAACACGGTCGAAATCACGCATCACACCACAGGAGAAATCGGTGCATCGTCATAAGTCCTGTTGTTCTGGTCCCTAAGCCTAGTCATTAGCACCGCTACATGCTAAATTCTAAATAGTAAGTGCCCGCCGTTAGGAACTTAGACACTACACCCCAATTCTTAAGTTCATCCAAACGATAGGTGATCGGTTGGTCAAATCGCACAAGTAGAAAGGGTAGTCGGTTGGTCATATCTTACCCTTCCCGTCTCGGTCCAGCTCACCTAGGGTCGGTTGGTCATATCTCATAGGCAATTGGCCTCTATCGCCATTCAAAACTACCGAACCAAGGGTGACTACCAAAGAACTATGCATGCATACACTTAGAAATAATTGTACTGGAAGTAAAGGTAGGTATGAACAAAATAATTAAGGAATCATAACTAGGCTAGCACCAAAGGGTGCTTAGCAGCTCATATTAATCATGCAAATCAATTCAATATTCAAAAGTACGAAATACATGAATTGAAAGTAAAGAAATATAAAACGCTAAAGCTTATCGTAATGGTGTGACTTCTCCTTGAAACACTCCAGATGCTCCCTAGACCGCCTTGAGCTTTTTCCCACCTTCTCGAGTGTTGTGTGTGGAATGGGATACTTTGAAATCTTTGGAATCGTGGGTATTTATAGGCAAGGTCCGGGTTATCGTAACCTTCTATTTCTTCGTAAATGCACTAGATCTCGCTAGTTACGGGCGTAACCTTATAAGTGGTTACGCCGTAGTCTTCAATAAACTCGGTTACGTCGTAGGGATGCGAGATTACGGTGTAAGTATCGCCATGCGTGGAACTTCTTTTGACCTAATGGAGTTACGTCGTAACCTTTGGGAAGAGTTACCAGTAACCTCTAGATAATTTGGACTTGAGGTCACGCAATAGTTACGGCGTAATGTGAGACAATGCAGCGTAACTTCTTCAAAATAGGCATCTTGTGATAAATCTTTAGTAATGTTTCCATTTCCGTCTCTTTAGCTCCAATGCTCGTAATTTACCCGAAAGTGGAAAACAATAGAAAACAAGCGTAAATCCATATAAATGATATAAATAACGAGCATTATCTGGGAAATTGACACTTAATATTCGTGGACTATTTGATGTTATCGATATTCCATTCACGCAAAATGTAATTTGGGGTGTGATGATTGGTATCGAGCAAGAGTTATAGAGAACTAGATTGCATCATTGACCCTGACTATAACTAAATCATCATAGCATCTCATCATATTATTATAAGTGCATACTCATTATACATGCGATTTTATACGCGCATTATGCGAGTTATTTACTTTCATTTCACATAGATGTCTTCAGATACCCATTCCGTTATCCTTTCTTCAGACTCCAACGTGGAGGATACCTTGACATCCCCTATCATAATTTTAACATCAGTTAACTCAACACCAAAGACCATATGAGTCAAATAGTCCAAGCATTGCATAGTTACTCCTAAATTATACATAGCGATCACCTATGTCTAATTAGGAAGAAAAATGCAATGAAGGAATATCATCTTATATGTAAGCAATTCCATAATTGAGCCAAATTTTCAAAAGACTTTCTTTAAAACCACTTGTTTCCTAGCTTGATTCTAGTAGCGGTTCTTGTCGATGAGTTGCGAAAATTAAGCCAAGAGTCAAGTTGTTACTCAAACCGATTTAGCCTAATCTCATGTGCAGCTCTTTTTGATGAGTTGTGAGATTAAGTAAAAATCGGTTACCTAAAAGTCTTTGAGGGTTATCTTGAGAATGGGAAAGTTTGCCTTATCAAACCTAACCATAAGAGAGCATGTCTTTAGAATGGGAAATAGTCACGATAGCACAAGAACGTATCTAGTTGGATGGGAAATCCATATACATGAGCATTGACATAATCACTTAGACTATACACACGAGCATAAACTTTTAAAACCCTTGTCAAGGATCGGACTATAGTTACCAATAATTGAATCACGAGGACGTGATTCCTCTAACAGGGGAAGAATGTCACAATTCTCAATTTCCGATCATTATGCAAACTTTTAAAAAAAATTACTATTCATCTCGGGAATTTACTATTCATCATTTTACTATTCATCATTTTTGAAGTCGAGTTGATATTTTGAGAGGTTATTCCAAAATTTTACTATTCACAAAACACTATTTATTCCCGGAGAAAAATTTATATTCATGATTTTTATTCATCATTTTCGTAAACTAGGTTTACGAGTATCAAATTCAGAATGTAGTGAGGGTTAAGTCATGTATTCATGGAACATCATTAAGAAAATTTCATATAGACTAGAGTTAGTCTATATATCATCGATAACATCATTTTCATATTAGTTCATGCATGAGTTTGCATATTTCATCAACGATATTTTTCTATTAAATAAACGCTTATCGCATCGATCATTTATTTTGAATAATTGATCCGACACTTTCAAAAATTATCCCGATATATTTTATACTCATTTTAAGACTATAAAATTATATTTTAAGTTTACCCTATGTTTTGAAATTATTTTGGTATATAAATTGTTATATATATATAATTACTTACGGTTTTCAGTAAATTATATTCGATAATTATTATTTCACTCAATACTTTAGAAATGTATTTTTATAATTTTAAGACTTGATATATTTTATTTTGTTCGTTAAAATCGATTTCTAGCTAACGCTACACTTAATAATTAACTAAATGTAAAAATACTCAATATACATAACATTATATACATTTAAATCATCAAACTACAAAACCTATCTACCCAAAACCCCTTGCCGACCTCCCCTCCAAGTCACCATTATTTGATATTTTCTTGACTAAAAATTACACCTATGCTCTTTTACAAACAAATATATCTTACATTTGTTAGTTTTCTAACAAGAAAATACATACATAACACATACTAAAAGGTGAAACAAAGCAAAACTCCTCTCCTTTTCTTTGTTGAGAACCGGCCAAGCAAGAACACAAAGAAGAATCCATAAAAATTTCAAGATCAAGTGTTAAACAAGCTCATTTAGTAATCTATTTCAAGGTTTTGAAATAAAAACCTAAAGATTAATTAAGTTTCTAGTCCCAAAAATCCCATCATCACTCAAGTAAGTTCTAAATAATTTTTCCTACTCTTTCATAATCATATTTGATGTATTTTTATTATGCTAGTACAAAAATATGCAAGTATTATATGTATTCATACCACTTTTTACTTGTTTTTATTACTTATTATGAATATTAATTATCCTATAATTATTCCCATGAAACCTATCATTGTCGATGAAGTTTAGGAACCCATGACACTCTAAGAAGGTGTATGGTAGGTTTAGAATAGTTTTGGTGTTGATTGGAAGGGTTTAGAACAATATAATTAAGGGCTGTTCATTTTTGTAAAATTTGGAAATTTCGGCAGGTCATGGATTATTTTGGTTTATATTTTCAGAAAATAAACTTTAAAACGAAACCGTGGTCGCTTGAACGGGTTAAAACGGATTTATAACGAAGAAGTTACGCTATTTTCAAGTTTAACGCGAAAACTAATTTTCTCAAAAATACAAGCTGTCAAGGGTTATTTAAGGGCAAAATGAGTTTTAAGCATTATCTAAATGAGTCGATTTATCAAAAATATGAGTATACATTAACACAAAACTAAGGATATATAAAGCGTGAAAACCAAGCTTTAACGACTAAGTTACACGCGTTTTAAATATGGCTATCGTAACTATTGTACACAAGTAATAACACTTATATATTTTCTACTAGACCAAAATGGTTATCGCAGTGACCATGTTTGGAGCCATTTTCATATCGATAGAATATTTTGAGAAAACGATGTCTTCAAGTAAAGTGAGTTCGCCTATCCTAGTTTCCAAAATGTTCAACCGTTTGTCAAGCTGGAGTTATAACGAATAACTTATGATCACTCAAACTTTGCGAAAATCTAACCTTAAACAATAATTTCTTGATTTATTATTTAGAGACTATCGTGGGATGTTGTTTCAATATATATAAGCGTAAAGTATTTTATAACTTGACAAGACGTTATAAACTTATTTTTCGACGATAAACTTTATTTTCAAATGCACAAGTGGTATGGATAGCATATGAGTTTGCCTGCACAACATTATTTCATGACTTATATTAGAACATATCATTCATATTAGGTTACAGATAGAGATTGCACCTCATTTCAGTGTATCCACTTTTGTCATCATAATCATTGCATCAGGTGAGTCATAGCCCCTACTCTTTTAATGCTTGTTTTACAAACTCTTTGGGGGAGATACATGCTCAACTATTTTAATTTCAATTTCGATTATTTGAAAACTATATGTTGAATCTAAACTTAAACTATATTGTTTGAACTATCATGAACTTGTTAGTCTTTTGTTTCACTCTTTATGCTCGTAAGTAGATTATGCTCGAACTAAATTGGTTACTATGTTATGAACACTATTATTTGAACCACTTTCCTTGATTTTGAACCCTTCGACATACATATTTGAACTCTTTCAAATTGATTTGGACCTTTAGCATATATTTGAACACTTTGACTATTTTGAACTTTTTATATGTTTTGAGCTCTTTGGTATTTTGAACTTTTGAACTCGACTTAAACTCTTGAACTTAATTACGAACTTTGAAATGGAACACTTGAACTTAATTATGAACTTATGATTTGTATTCTTGAACTGTACTCACTTTTTATTACGTCTCCCATGTTACGGAGCGTTATCGACTTAAAGTCTCCCCTGTTCGAGCAAAGGCAAAGTCTCCCATGTTTGGAGCGTTCTTAATTGTATATAATAGTTGTATGATGTCTTGTTCGTACATTCGCATTGTTAGTCTCCTATCGAGGTAGTATGGATATCGCTAATAGAGGTCGGCCAACCTCTCGCTCACTATGTTACGGAACATATTATTTATTCTAGGGCTTTGCTTGTCATACATTATTATATACGTGGTGCTATATTGTGAACTATTATGACAACGTATACTTGACTACTAGACACACTATATTTTGTGCAATGGGTTGTGAACACACATGTTGCAAGTTTTGTATGGGCGAAACTTGGAACTGAGTGGATTTACAATGCCTTTCTTTGCTGAACGTTCATTAAAAGTTTTCCATGACAGCACAAACTCTATGAACTCACTCAACCTTTGTGTTGACACTTTTAGCATGTTTTATCTCAGGTATCTAAGGCATACACTTCATGGCATGCATGTGGACATATCATAGAGTCGCGGTGACGACGCGTCTCACATGAATTTTATGCACTTAACTATCGTTTGATTGTAACAAACTCATTTTGGTACATTGGAAATCTTTTGGGACCTATGTTTTGTAAACTCTGATTATTTTACTTAATCAAACGATATTTTCAAAACGACACTTTAGGTCGCTCGATATAACTGTAACTTTGATGTTATGATGATCATCCCCTGTATTCCATTTCACGCAAAACAGTAATTTGGGGGTGTGACAATACACGTATAAAGCCCCTCCCCAAAAAGTTTAGGCATAGCCACCACAATAGTATCTTTCAGCTTGACAATAACCCGAACTTCAATCATTGCTCTAGCATGGCTTGACCTACCCCATGATTAGATCCACATGTCAGATGTGTAAGAATCAAGAATCAAAGAAGTACCAAGCTTAGTAGTAACATCACTTAGACCATCCTCACTAAATGCAGTTACGGGGACACCGTGGAGTTTAACCCAAACCGGAACATTACTCACATCTTCTTTTAGTAAGTTCACATCCAAATCCCACTTTTTCAGAGTAAGTGGATTATTACGAATAAACCATGGACCACTTTCAATCATTGTATCCAAACCATACATAGAGCTAAACCGAATGAGCATATCCCGCTAGGCGAGTTAAGCATTGATTTTACCGATCCATATTTACTCCAAGTGTTCCTAACATAGTTATCAACAATGGGGTAAGCCACACGCTAACCCAAAAGAATCACACATCGTATTAGCAAACCCTGCACCAATATCTCTAATAGATTCCACCGGAACAACCGCATCAACCCCGTTTCCCCCGGAGTAAATAAGGTGCGAAAATTCATATCATTCTTACTCAGATCAATAGTAAAGAAATTAGCATAAGAAGTACCTGGTTTCGGGTTAACATTTAGGGCTAGTCGGTGTTTGCCCCACGTTCACATCTTCAGTATTCACTATAGCATCCACATATTCTTCCACAACAGACGAGGATACCACGAATGTATCCTTGACAGCCTTCGCAGAAGGTACAACACCACTTTTCTACTTAACACCTCTCCCACCCCCATCCCCTGTTTGGCTCAAAAAACCTCGCTCTATCCCCAAAAAACCCACGAACAGTATATCAAAAACCAGCAGCAACCCACAAACACAAACGCATAACAATGATTAGCAGAAAAAAAATTAATAGAAACCCTAAAAAGTAAAGAATTCAAAACGATCGAGCCAATCCACTAACCAACCTCCATTATGATAGATAGATCATTTAGGCACAATAGTGGTATAAATCAAACAAAGAATAATTCTTTTAGGAACGAATTCGTTTTGCACGTGATGAGTGTCTAAATACTCATCATTTTGTACCAATTAAACGCAAAAACATCCGAAAACACTTTAAATGCATCAAAATGATAACAATATCACAAATAAGTGTTTTATGTGTTTTAAATGCAAAATATCAAAATCGGTGAAAAACGTATCAAGTTTGCATAATTGGCGCTTTATTCCCCAAGTTTCAAAAGTTGTCAAAAACAGGTCCGGTAAATCTAAATAAAGAAAAATGTTATTCAAGGTCCCTGAAATATTCTAAAATGTCAAAAATGGTCCTTGAATAAATCTTTTGTCAAATGGCAGAAAAGGTCCCTCAAGTTTTGAAATTGTCACAAATAGTCCTTGGAAAATTGAAAATGTCAAAACTGGTCCTTGTACTATTAAAGTTTGTCAGTTTTAGCCCTTGTGTAAACTTTGAGAAAATGGCAGGATTGGTCCCTCTAGTTTGGCAGAATTACAATTTGGTCCTTATCTATAATAATAAACCAAGACTTGTCAAAACTGTTTTGACCCCCTGCCACTTACCCATTTGACCCCCCTGTCATTTACCTGTTTTGAACCCCTTGGTCAACCAAAGTCAAACCATGCCTTTCCCACCTTATCCTCGTATAATTGTCTTCCTAACTCGATCGCTGTCTGCAACCCTTCTCCAAATACCTCAACCTTTCCTCACCCTCATCATCACAACCCACCACAATAAATGCCACCCCTACTTGCTATTTTCGAGCCCTACAACAAATACCGAGCTTTCCGCCAAAATGATAAAACGGCCAAAATGCTCAAAACTCATCCATTGGCGGTCGAGAGGTGGGATTGGCTCAGAAGGACACGTGGAAGTCAATTGGAGCATAAAAGAGGAAGAGAAGCAAGGGAGAAGACCAGTACTTAGTTTTTTTAATTTATGAATGTCGTTTTTATTAAATTATCTTAGCTAGTTTTCTGATTTTATAACTTAAAGCTTTCTTGTAATGAGTTGAAGTAGTTTGATCATTGTAAACTGTTTTTGAGCCATAATTAAAAGTTTCACTTAAGATTTATATTTTTAGTTCACTGTTGCAAATTTAATTTCCAACTCTTATGTTCAAAGCTTCAATAAGCTTTATTTAAGCTCAAACAAACTTATTTAAGCTAAATATAGCTTTTGGTAAGCTTTAGAAACAATTTCAATCAAAGGTACTAAAAGTCAACGAAAGTCAATCGCGCAAGATAATTGGTTCAGCGGTTTGAAAATGGCATGGGGTTGATGCAGAGGTTGATTTGGATGGGTTTGATATAGAATAGTACAATTTGGGTTCGATTGTCGCAAAATAAGCCTGGACATTTGTGAGTGTATCCTCATTTTCATTCATTTTGCAGTTTATGTTTGTGTTTGTATCTGTGATCATAAATGGTTTAAACCTGTTTAAATAGTAGCAACTAGGTTAAATTAAGTCATATTAAGTCATAGCCAGGTCTTCTTTAGTCCCCAATAGCTGTTTTCCAATTTCCAGCTTATTTAAGTGCTTATCTTCCACTTAAAAGTGGCACTTAAACTGTTTTAAGATCTTAAATCAAAACAATCAAATCTGTGTAGTGGTGATGCGATAGTTTAGGATAGTTGTTTTTAGTTCATTTTGAGTTCTCTTATCATATTATAGCTTACGTATTCTTGTTGTGGACTTTGGTTCTCATTTGGCTTATTCAAAGTCTTATTACATAAGCACTTGCATGGCGCTTCATTTTCTTCCACATAAGCAACTGTTTTTCTATTTTCTTAGATTCAACATATTAAATTAGACTTTTCCTGAAATTTTCATAATTTTCCAACACTTTTTGCTATTTTTCTTAATTTAAAAGCAGCTTTTAGGATTATTTAATTAGCTTTTAATACAATTAATTAAGAAAAGTTCAAAAAATAATTTTTCATTTTTCTTAGGTTAAGATAAATATAAAAAGAAAAAATTATTTTTCCACTTTTTTTAGTTTAATTTATAATTTTAGTAATTTAATTAGTTTTAAATAGTTTAAAATTCATAAAAATAGAAAATAATCGAAAAATATAAAAATAGTTTTGAAAATTCTCTTTTGTTATTTTAGATTTTTCCAAGTCATAATTTTATTTTTCTAGCTTTATTTCCTATTTTCTTGTAATTTAGGTTATTATTAAATAGTTAAAATTAGTTTTTAATTAATAATAATTAATTTAATAGTTATAAAAATAATTTTCTTTTTCTATAAAATTTATTTTATCATTAGGTTTATAAAAATGTCATTTTCATATTTTTAGGATTAATATTGCTTCAGTTTCACATTTTCCTTTGTACGTCACGTAGTTTTTAATTTAAGTTTATAAAAGAAAAATCACAAAAACATCATTGTAAAAATAGTGATAGCGTTTATTTAATATAGTTTATCTTTTTAATTTCCTTTAATTTGCATTTAAGCCCTGTAATTTATAAAATAACTCAAAATCCTTACTCGATCACTATCCTTAGTGATTATTCGACATCCGATTGTGTTAAACACCATTCATCCTCCGTAGGACTTAACGACCGTGAATCCATTGTATTCTCGATCTAAATTGCATTGGTGTCGAGCTGTTTTAAGTTTGTTACGGTTAGCCATTCACAAGTGGCTAGCTTGCGTGATAAAACTTGACGGTTTTGCACCAATCAGCACGCAATTAAATAACAACGATTAAGGAATACGTATTCAATATAACCCTAAAAAACGATAAAACAATTAGCACTACTAACCGACCCACGATTGAACCAAAAATTAATAAACTAACTTGAGGATCTTAGTTGAGAACAATTAAAGAAGCAACATGTAATTTTGATTCCAATACAAGATGCTGTGGAAAAAAGTAGAGAACCCCTAAGGAATGGTTTTGGTGTAATGGGTCATTCCTTGCAATGAGTAATTACATTCTATAAATATAAACAAACAATATTTTTTTTCATTACATCGTAATAATATTTTCCATTTCGACTTTGATTACGACATACCAAACATTAAGCTAATCTTTTCAACTACATCTTTTTTTCCAATATTACCCTCACCCATCCTATAAATAGAGGTTGTCATTTCTATACTTAACACATAAACATGGCTAAAGATAACAATGACGATCAAGATCCACCCAACATACTTAAAGCTTCATACAACAACATGATCATTGTTCATTGGTTGTTCTGTTTTTGCGGTACTAATTACTCTTAAAATAATTTCTTTAATAAATAAAAACCAATGGTTTGTTTGTTTTTGTTATTATGACAAATCTTATTTTTTTAGAATTATTTTCTAATAGAGGTTTGGGCAACATGTTGGACAAGAGGATTAGCTTTGCCTTCGTAATTGTTATCATATGTGATGACATGCACAATCCATCTTCTAATCGCAAGAGCAACAACGTGGAGAGAAAAAATTATTAAGAAAATTTCTTGAAAAAGTATTATTATCGCTAATGAGATATAATGATAAGTGGCATCAAAGGCTTCACAAGTCAAAGTCCGCCCCAATGGATAGGACAATACTGTTAAGAAAATTCAACTTTTGTTTTCTGGAATAGCATAACTGAAAAAGGCAATTTATAGAGTGTTATTATTTTGTATATAGTATCTACATTTTTTTGAAATTTGATGATTATTGGTAATTGATTTTCTATTTTTTTAAAACATACACTTTACCAAGATCAGGGATTATCAAATACTTTAAATCATGGCAACATGAATCTACTGAAATGAATTGATATAAGGACTCCACAAGAAAAATCAAATAGAGCTAACAAAATTTGCTCACCATTGAAGGCCATGCATAGTGTTGCTATACCACGCGCTTTGTTAATTGATTATAATCATCAAGCAAATGGATGTTATGTTACAACCTCAATCTTTATGAATAATAACGGTTCAGTTTTCAGTTATTTTAAAGAGCCGCCATAACTAAACTACACGTTAAATGATTTATAACTAATCAATTAATCAGGAGATATAACATCATTACAATAAATCAGAAGACGTAGCGTCACTATAATGGGGCCATATTTACGCAATTCTATGTGACTAATCAATTAGAAGACGTAGCGTCATTAAAATGAGGCCGCACTTACTTTTTCACCTCGATGTTGCATATGGAAAAAACATTTTAGTCATCGATAGAACATGCAAAAATTTATTACTCAAGCAACTAATTGAACATAGTCAGATGATAAACTTTTGGATTTTGATTCCAACATCATTATAACGGAAATGGCTTAAGAGATTTGATTTTTTCATCAAATTCGGTTATAAAGCTTTTTATTTGAGATACAATAATAGTTATGTTATGCATATGTTTTGGTAATACTATACTCTTGTCAAAATATGTTCATGTGTCGTCAGTGAGTGTTGTATTATTATGCGAGATTGTTGTATCAAGCTATTTACGGTTTTAATCTTTGCTCCAATCTTTCCTTAAGTCGCTATATTTTTATGCTTCTCACTAACTACCGTCACTTTTGACTAGTGACATGGTAAAAATGATCGGACAGATTAACGATAGTTGTATTATCCTTGATTTCTTTTGGTGATTATAAAAGAAACAACATTACGAAACCAATATTCTAAATAAAGCTAGGAAAATAAGCTTATCGATTATTCACATGCTATAAAGTATGATTCATATCAACCTTATTTTGAAGCAAATATTAGATGGTATTTGCTAAATAATGCTCACTGGGCAATGTTTAATGCACATTAAATAATCTGTTCTTTCCATATTTAAAGTAATTATGTATTTAATAAGTACACAATAAATAAACATAAAAGTTAACTTATATATATGTTATTTTTAATTTAACAAAGTCCAAATTTTCTTTTATATTTATATATTTTTGCCTTAAGCATTGCCCAATGAGCATTGTTTAGAAAAATCCTATATTAGATAAGTCTTTTGACACCAATAAAAAAAAAAAATTAAGTAACAAAAAACATATCATAAATAGTAAACTCGTTTCTAATTTAATGCCTTAGATATCAAACGAAATATAAATTTAATGCCATCATTTATATGCAATTAATGGTTGATTGTTATTTTTTCCAACATTACCCTAACCCTTCCTATAAATAGAGGTTGTCATTTCAATACTTTAACACATAAACATGGCTAAAGATGAGGATGATGATCAAGATCCACCTATAATACTTAAAGCTCCATACAACAACATGATCATTGCTCATAGTATTCTAGCCCGTTGTTCGGTCTTTAACTGTACTAATTACTTTTAATACAATTTATTTAATACAAAATAAACCAATGGTTTGTTTGTTTTGTTGTTCGACAAATCTTTTTTTTCCAGAGTATTTCCTAACAGAGGTTTGGGCTACGTGTTGGACAAAAGGATAGCTTTGCCTTTGTAATTGCTATCATACATGTTGACATGTACAGTTCATCTTCTAATCGACAAGCAACAATGTGGAGAGGAAAAATTGTTAAGAAAATTTCTTGAAAAGTATTATTATCGCATATGAATTATAATGATAAGTGGCATCAAAGGCTTCACAAGTGAAAGCACGCCGCATAATGGAAATAGCATTTTGCAATTTATATATTGTTATTATTTTGTATATGTTATCATTGAAATTTGATGATCATTGGTAATTGATTTTTTATTTTTTAAATATACACTTTACCAAGATCGTGGATTATCAAATACATTAAATCATAGCAACATGAATGTACAAAATGAATTGATATAAGGACTCTACAAGAAAATCAAATAGATCTAAAACATTTGCTCACCATTGAAAGCCATGCATAGTGTTGTTATACCACCTCGCACCTGCTTTGTTAATTGATTATAATCATCAAGCAAATTGACGTTGTGTTACGATCTCAATTTATATGAATAACAACGGTTCATTTGTAGCTATTTTAAAGATTCGTCATAATTAAATTACACGTTAAAGGATTTATAGCTAATAAATTAATCGGAGATACAACATCGTTAGAATAAATCAAGACGATCGTCATTTAAATGGGGCCATATTTACGCAATCTATGTGACTAACCAATCGGAAGATGTAACGTTGTTAAGATGAGGTCGCACTTACTTTTGTCACCTCGAAGTTGCATAAGGAAAACATTTTCGTCATCAATAGGACAAGCAAAAGCTTATTACTCAAGTAACTAATCGAACATAGTCGATGATAATTTTGGATTTGATTCAAATATTATTATAACCGGCATTAATTAAGGAGTTGCATCTTATCATCAAATTTATTATGAAGATTTTTATTAGAGATACAATAATGTTATGTTATGTATATGTTTTGGTAATAATATAACCACCGTCTCGAATATACTCATGTGTCATCGTGAGGTGTTGTATTATTGTACGAGGTTGTTGTATCAAGCTATTTAAGGTTTTTATTTTTTGCTTTGGTCTTTCGAATGTGCTATATTTTAATGCTTCTCACTAACTACCATAATACCATCACTTTTGACCAGTGACATGGTAGGAAAATGATCAATACAAATTAACTTATCGTTGGATTATCCTTGATCTCTTTTGGTGATTAAAAAACTAAAAAAGAAACAACATTACCGAAACCCAAATTCTATGATAAAGCTAGGAAAATAAGCTTACTGATTATTTACTTGCTATGGAGTATGATTCATACCAACCTTATTTTGAAGCAAAGATTAGATAGTCTTATGATTCACTAATAAAGATTAAAAAATTTAAGTAAAGTAAAATATGTCATAAACAGTAAACTTGTTTCTAATTTAATGTTTTACATATCAAACGAAATACGGATTTAATGTCATCATTTAAATGCAATTAATGGCTGAAAATAAGTCTATACTTATTATCAATTATGAAAAATTACTACTTCCTCCGTCCTATAAAAAATGTTCACCAAAAAAAATGACAAATATGTGCAATTAATGTTATTTTTTATTGATAATTTTTTTTGCCCTTATAAATAGTATAGAAACTAGAAATGAGTAATTAATGCAAATTTTGATTAAAAGGAATTGTAATCTGTAAAAGTAAGTGTAATGTAATATGGATGAGTTGTAATAATAATAATAATAATAATAATAATAATAATAATAATAATAATAATAATAATAATAATAATAATAATAATAATAATAATAATAATAATAATAATAAGTTAACTTTGATAAAAAGTAAGCAACTATAAATATAAAAAATAATAAAATATTTAGTGTCAAAGTGGGGCTTTTATTTTCACAGACTTAGCTTTTGATTGAGAGGAGTGGGAGCCCAACTAGTGTGTCCGCTCCCACCAATTTCTTGTAATTCCTTCGGTTTTCTAATGAAGTGACGTTTATAATAAAATAATAATAATAATAATAATAATAATAATAATAATAATAATAATAATAATAATAATAATAATAATAATAATAATAATAAAATATTTAATATGATTGGTTTTGCTATTTCTAGAGGTGTGGGGGCCGGTTGGTTTCTCGGCTTCCCACTAATTTTTGTAAATCCTACAAGTTTTTAATAAAGTGTTGATTAATATAATAATAAAATAAATAAATATAATAATAATAATAATAATAATAATAATAATAATAATAATAATAATAATAATAATAATAATAATAATAATAATAATAATAATAATAATAATAATAATAATAATAGGATTAGCTTTGCTATAGCTAGAAGAGTGGGACTCGGATATTATCTAAACCTTATTAATTTCTTATAAATCTTATGAATTTCTAATAAAGTGATCACGCTGTTTCGTGTAATAGGTACCGTGTTCAGCCTGTTCTAGGGTATTTACTGGAGATATTTATGGGGATCACGCTGTTTTGTGTGCGGGTATTGTTGGCATTAAACATTGACATAACATTGTGCGTGATGTTCTTGTTGATATATGTTCTCGGTCCGGAATTTCAGCTCGTAAGGAGGTGGATATTGGGCTTTATGGAGATAGGGACATATCCTTACGACCGGTTGATATATTACTTTACTCTTGGGATGGTGGGCGTGATGTATGTGTTGATCTTACGGGATCTTCGCCCTTGACGTAATCTGGGATGACTGATTTTAGGCCAGGGCGTGTGGTTATTGATGCCGCACAACGTAAACGTGTCAAGTACGATGCTAAATGTGCGGATATTGGATATGGGTTTCTCCCTTTTCATTCTCTTCTTTGGAGAACTTGAGAAGGATGCAAGAACCTTACTAAAGCGTATTCGACGATTCTCTATGACTCAAGACATTGGGGCACGTCTTGCGGTTTATATTTTTAATAGGATTGGTTTTTATTATTGCAGAGGTGTGGGGCCCAGTTGGTTTCTGGCTTCCCACTAATTTTTGTAAACCCTATAAGTTTTAATAAAGTGTTGATTTATAAAAATAATAATAAAAATATATATAAAATAATAATAATAATAATAATAATAATAATAATAATAATAATAATAATAATAATAATAATAATAATAATAATAATAATAATAATAATAAATACCGAGGGTTTAAAGTAAATTTTTTGAATTACAACGTACTTCAAAACTTTTCATACAACTTCCAATGTAATATGAATTCCCCCACTTGATGTAATTGAAGTGACTGAATTACAATTACAACGGAAACAAACAGGCTACATAAAGTAATTTGAATTACAATTAATCTAATCTGCAAAACAAATAGACTACGTAATGTAATTAGATTACAATTATATTCAATTACGCCATATTACAACGACCCAAATAGCCTCTTAAGAGTTTTGAAATTTGAACATACATGCATGTCCATGGCCGGCTCTAGGGGTACTTTACTTAAAGGCCACAAATTTCTAACTTCATTCACTATGTACATAACTACATATGCAAAAAAATATTAAAAAAGCCCATATTTTTTAGAAAGATTTAAAACGTACACTTTTAAGGGGTTATTTAAGCCCCTAATCGCCCACTTTTATATCCGTTACTGCTTAATTTCGTTCCTTTTCACTTTTTAGGTCTCTTGGAAGCAAAATGCTGGAATGATGCATTTTGACGAAAAGGAGTAAATATATGAAGATAATTGCTAAGTCAAGATCAAGACACTCAAGTGTTGGAATTACACCTAACGGCGTCCCAAAAGTAGGCGGCTACCGTCCTCTCACGTAATTAAATTTGTGACGACTCGGTGGCGTTTTGCTAATCTACACCGACGCCAGCTTTGAAGAGTAAGGCGTCACGAAGACTTTTCTTCTTTGACGACCTAGATCCGATTCGCACGACGTCATCGCTTGAAGACCGGCGGCGTCACAACTACAACGTGACACCGTCCCAATGATGACTTGGCCAAGACGAAACTCTAATGATGGTGATCTGACGGCGTCCCAACTATAAGGTTGTGACAACTCGAAAATTCCTCGATGCGTCGATATTGGAAAAACATCGATTAGAGCGATCGTTTGATTTAATTTGGGATACGAGTCGTATTTTTTATCGTTTTTGTTGGAAATAATATTTTAAGAACATTGGCGTAACCTCGTGTCACAAATCTTTTGTTCGCTAGTCAAAACGAGCCCCGAGTCAAATATATCGAAAGTTTTATAAAGTTACATCTAGGGTCCTTGGATAATTTCGGTTTCATCCTTGTAGATTCCTTTGCACAAGACAAGCCCTCATGGGTATGTAAATACCCACCCCTACACTCCTTTTCTCATTTTATTCATTCTCTCTCTCTTAAAAACACACACACACAATAATATTTCTCTCTCTAAGAAAATCCGGCCACCACCCAAACTAGGGTTCCGGCGCCGTCACCGGAATCCGGCCAACTTCCGGCCATCTCAAATAATTACACCACCTATCCCAAATGATAGATCGGGTGATTTTGGTCACGGTTATGCAACATACACGTCACGACACTACACGACGCGCCCTAAATCTAATCATTTAGATTCGGAATTTTAGGGTTTTTAAGGAAAACGTTTTGAAAGGGGTTTCGCTTGGTCTTGGTTACGAGTAGTACTCGTAAGGACGCCATCAAAGCCCTCTCGTTTCTCTTGCTCTCTCGGTAAACCCAACCTCTTGATATTGTTTTATTTTGTCCATAACCGATTATGAACATTCGAGTATTTATATTTATTTTGTGTTTTCGTGAATAACAAAAATAAAAACAAGATTTAAAAACAGTTTTATTGATATTCGGTGGAAAGAAACATAAAAGAAATGGGTGCTTGGTTTTGAGTCCATCCCGTGTGAAAACCGTCGAGTGGTTAGACCCACGAGGGTCTCGAATATCTGGTCCTTGGTACTCGGTCTTGGATTTAAATGATAGGATGTGTCGAATTACATTTTGGTCTCATATTGATGTCATTAGAGTATGAATAATTGGTATGGTGAATTGTTGCAACTGTTGTGGGTTGGCATGGAGGTACAAAATGAGTCGCGTTGACTCAGCCACTGAGTCGAGTCAGTGGACTCGATCACCGATCGGTCGGGTCAACCTAGACGGGTCTCAGGTTTGGCCTTAGACACGAGTTATTCTTGCAGATTTAATAAGTAATTGTTAATGGGAAACCAAAGGTTTTCAATACATTGTAAAATTAGTAAATAATTGGATATAACAAAGAGTTGAACTAATTATAGACACAAATTGATAAGGTGCGTTAAAAGTTATAAGTTGTAAGTGCGGATAACATGGAATATTGAAACAAATACTACCGGACATATTAGAACTCATAATTGTTATGATGAGATATCGGGTAGGATAATGGGATTTTCATAGTTATAATAATGTTTATGTCGTGATAATTCAATTCTTTTGTTAGTTAGTATTTATTTGGGATTTGTCCTTTGGTTTAGGGTTTGACCCCGAATAATCATTTAATGGTAATTATATCGTTCGGTTAATACTTGGATATATATATAATATGATTAAAAGGGATTGCGAGTAATACTCGACCTAGATTCGATAATTGAGTACAAGTTGAAAATAGTTATTAGCATGATATATCAAAACTAGTAAATAGTATAGAGCGATGAAAGAATGGGTAACATTAATATAACCAACATTGATATATTTATTGGATTTTGCTAATGGATTTATGCAGATTACTTGTTACTTGTAAACATTGAAAAGTTTTGATAAACGATTAAGACTTGGTAAACTACGGAAAATTGTGTTGGAATTGTGAATTAGTTTTTGGAAAACATGACATATTATCGGACACACTACCTAAAATCTATTTTCTTATAAACCTTTATGAGTTAAGATAGTAATTTATATTTTATGAGTTAGCTTTTATAAAGCATTAGAAAAAGGGTATTTTGATAAGATAACTTATTAAGGTCATAATGGTTTGGAAACATTGGAAACAAGCGTGTCATTTATAATTTACTACGATAATAACTCATAATTTGTAACACATGTAGCTTTTATAAACTTGTCGGGAAGTATTATTTTGATAAGACTATTTATTAAAATCATAATGTTTTGGATACACTGCATAATCGAATGCGTCGTTTATAATACAATGCTTAATATACAGTATAAGAAGTACTTTCTTATAAACTTCTATCTTATAAATGCATGATTAGTTTCTATAAACTGGGTGAAAACGGTTATTTGGATGAGGTAACTTATTAAAGACATAATGACTTAGAAACGTTGGAATAAACGAACGTGTCATTTATAGTACACTATTTACTATACCTTATATGAAGTAATTTCGGGTAAACTTCTATGATCATGAATAACGATTGAGAAACCCTTATTAATTGAGCGATAAATGGAAACTTGTCTTTTATTAGTAAACCTGTACGTTTGGGGAATTATTGGGTAAATTTCCGAAACTTATCAATTAACCTATTTATGTTACATAAATAGATGTCGTCATTTTCTAGTCTTTGACTAGCTTGAGTATTGTGTGTATTTCTTGGCTTGGTCATGTCCCTTCTTTTAGCGTGAGTTGTATGTCGCGTCTAAGTTTCTTACCACCACACGAAACCTTAAAACTAAAATTTTGAGATATTGATTATCAATGTTTGGGAACGATAACGGACTTTTGAAAGTAACGACATGAATGATCCACGAAAACTACAAAACATTACTTTCTATTGATTTCTTTATCGTATGAGCCATATTCTAAGAATATCGATCATTCTTTGTGGCTAAGGTGAGTTTCATAGCCCACTTTTATCTCGTTTTAACTATATTAGGGTGAGAATCATGCTCTTGTTTTGGACCGTTAAAACTATTTGGATTTGCTTATATGCTTGTTGTTTAGATAGATGCGTGAGTTGTTGCCTTAGTCTAGGTTTAACCGTGCCTAACTAAGAATAGACTTCTACCTCGACCTAGTCCGGTTTGGAAATTGTTCTAGATTTTGCCACGACAATCTTGGACTAGAGTCGCGGGCTCGAGTAATCCTTGGATGCGGGATATGATTATGGTTGGTGATCCGGGTAGGATCGATGTGCAAACGGTATTTATCTATCTTAGGTCTTGCATAAGAAATCAACTCCTCTGGTCCACTATGATTTTGTTGAACTTAAACCTATGAACTCACCAATGTAGTGACCTTTTAGCATGATTTCTGGTGTTTGAGATGTTTGGAATACGTGATCGGTGGAAGCTTGGCAAGAAGGCGGGTTCAAGGGCTATACATGTGTGAGATACCAATCTAATAGTAACGCCCAAAACTTGATTAAGTCTTCCACTGCATCGAGATTTGGGGTGTTCTGATTGGTATCGAGCTCAAGGTTATAGAGAATTAGGTATTTTATAAACCCTAAACTATAACCACTTTTAAGAAAATTGATCCTCGACCGACGACGCCCGCTTGCCAAACCAAGCTTCTTAATTGATTATGGTATGAACTGCGATTTAAATTATGAGATGATCTGTTAAGGGATATTGTGAACTGATTATGGAAACATTATGATTTGGAGATATGATTATTGATTTTGGGTAAATGAGATGTGATTATCGAGATATTACGGAATTTGAATTGAGTAAACGGTATATTATGATTTTGGAAATTTGAACTCGATTGATTTGATATGGATGATTGAGAACGCATTAGGCGAATTGATTGATAAGATGATTGATGAGATGTTTAGGGCCGATTTGATGAACGGTTTGATTGAACACTTGATTGAGCGTGTGCCCTGTTAGTAGACGATTTAAGTCTGCCTATCTTAGTAGTTCACTATAAGCATTTCACATGCTTATACACACACAGTAAGCATGTCCTCGTGCTTACACATACCCCATAAGCATTTCTATACGCTTATGCATGCCCTATAAGCATGTCCTCATGCTTATACATGTACAGAAAGCATGTCCTCATGCTTTCGTACGCGCTATACCTTTCACAGAGTGTGGAGTCCCAAACCTTAAATCTATAACACTTAACTTATATTAAGTATTTGCCTTGGGTATATCCCAAAACAATAAAGAGAAAACTTTGTATGAATATACACAAATACATGGGATCTATTGGAATGTTGTTGGAAGATTAAAGTGAACAAATGAACACAGAATGTGATAACCAATAATTCAAAATTATTTATCAATAATGCGGATACTCTCAAAGTATAATGGTTACGCAATTTCCTTGTGTAATCTCACCACTTGATTTAAAAACTTGCACATTAGTAGTGGTTGTGGAAATGAGTTGAGAATATAAAGGAAATGGCACTATTATAACTAAGTCGGGGAGTCACAAACGAGACCTTTTGTCTCGTGAACGTGAGTTCCACAGTTAAGTTTTGATGAACAAGAGTCTAAAACGCGTTAAAGCTATTAAAGCATGTAAACCGGTGTGTTGGTATCGTGTGTGTCATGTTCACGTGTTTTGCATCTTAGCATGTTTATGTGCCCTTGGTCATGACTAGATGATGGATTATAATGATTTTGATGATGTCGATTGGTGATGGTCTCGTATCATGATTTTGAGTCGAAACTTTCATAAACCGTTGTTTTATTCGTTAGAATTGTCAAATAAGTGGTAATCGGTTTTGATTATTAATAATGAATTCATATCCGTTAGTGTTATAAGGATATGTGAAACCGATAAGTGTTTCTAGATAATAAATCGGACCGACGTGATTATTTGGTTAACGTTGAATCATTGGTATGAATCGATTTTTGGAATCAGCGACATTTCAATTAATGACCTTAATTGAATAACAAAAATTGGGGTGTTTTGGGTAATTGATGAGTTGTTAACAAACATTAGAGTTGATACTCGTTAATCAGGTTGTGTTTGGGGAAATTGAAAGAGTCAAATTGAAATGTTTATGGTGTTGGGTATGTTTGATTGTCTATTTAGATGGCGAGATTGGTATGAGGTTGTTTGAAGGATTAATTAGAATTGTGAAAATTGTTTATTTTTGACTTGATGATATATATGTCAACTTTGCGCTACGTCAGGTGTTATCGTGACTTTCTAGTCTCGACTACCCTTGCAACGCCGTAACGTGGTCTTTAGTATTTATTAGGGCAATATGATTGTGTAAAAGCCGAGAGTCATGTCTCGGGCTTGGGAACTCGAAACGAATAATGACTCAAAAGTTATATTGAAATTTATATTGGAATTTATATTGAAATTCATATCGAAATTTTATATTGCAATTTTATATCGAAGTTTTATATTGCAATTTTATATTGGAATTTACATTGAAAATTTTATTGAACTTTATATTGAAACGAATAAGTTTATATTGAAATTTATCTCAAAATTATATATATATATATATATATATATATATATATATATATATATATATATATATATAGTTAATAGTCTTGGAAGATATAAATGATAGGTGGTTTTGTACTAGCATTCGATAACAAGGCTCGCCTTGTTATCCAACATTAAAAAAAAAAAAATGGAGGAACCAACGTTTAAAAAAAATAGAAACGTTTTGTAATAAAAGAGTCATTAAGTGTTTCAAGGGTACGTTTATCGAAGGGTGTCATTTTATGAATATTAATGCCATTTATGTGTTGTGCGTGGGTTACGGATGACCTAACATTAATAACGTCGATCCACGTGGATAACGGACTTATTAGGTTGACGAACCAAATAAGCGCCCGCTATGTACGTAGGATAACGATATTAATGGGTGAATTATCCTTATGACTCGCTAGGATGTATTTGGTTTTGTGGATAATAAGCGACATGAACAAATGGTTGAGTTTATCGAGTTGACGAATTCGATAAGATCTAACTATTTATTCCGAAACTTATTAAACTATAGAGTTTATCATTTAGACCTCTCATTGTGCCATTATGAGTCGCATTGTGGTTATTTGAGTGCATTCATGGAGTCTTGTCGAGTCGATACCACACACACACACACGATGATACCTAACGCTAATAACTAAATGGAACAACGAGATATTTTGAGATGCGGAAATGAATACATTTTGGCCATATAACATTGAAGTTGGGAATATATATTAAGAATTGGTTATAAACTGGTTGTGTCTTGCTTAATAAAAATTTCTCGAACCTCGATTGAATATAGACTGATCACCTATATTCAGCCAGAGACATCAGGACATGGACTGATCACCTATGTCCATCTCGAGGTGAATTTTAAAAATCTTGGGAATTGTTATAACAAAATTGTGTTCGGATTTGAGATTGGTTTTAGGAACGATAAACTTAAGGTGGACTCGCACACTCACACTCACTAAACATCCCGAAGCCCTTTTCACACACGACACATCGGCATCGTAACACCTCTTGAATCGTAACACCTCGGCATCGTTATATGTCTCCGTTTATGGAATTCTTGGTTGTATCACTTGAGCATAGTTCGCCATAAATCGGGTGAGACCCGATTAGCACTTTATTTTCATCCAAGTGTTTTTCGACATAAGACTCGTTGATCTTATCCGAGCATTCGAAATTGTTTTGAACTGTTTTGGATTGGGTCTTGACTATTTTGGATTCGGTGATGGATTTTGGTCTTTGGGTTTGAATTTGAGATTTTGATCTCGTTCCGAGTTTTAACTCGTCATTTGACTTCGAGTTATCGTTCGGCCTCGAATTATTATTCGGCTCTGTTTCGTTGATAACTTTGTTAAAATCATCTTTCGACTTGTAGTCGGTATTCGATTTCGAGACGTCATCCGGTCGCGTTGCGATAGTAACCATATTGGAATTATCATTCCATCGTATTTCAATAATAATCTTGTTGGAATTATCATTCCACATCGTTTCAGTAGTAACACTGTTGGATTTGTCATCTAGCCTCGTATCGTTGGTAACCCTGTTACCGACACTTATACCTCAAGCCTAGTCTTTAACCGATTGTTGAGAAACTTCCGGAACCATAACATTCACTCGAAGTTGATTTAAGCGACGTCATCGAGACAGCGTTGCTAAACCGATAATACTGTGGTCGACGTTGCTTCGCCAACAACTTTCAGTTAAGATAGTACCGTGCGTGCTGTTGATGTCGTACCTTATCCTCTATTTAGGTACCTCTATCGATAACAATCTAAAGACTTGTTTTAGTGAAGTTTTTCACCGAGGATTATCCTTAGATATGGTTCTGTCGATGTTGACTCCAGCAACATTGAACCCTCAACATTGTTTGTCAACAATAGTCTGCTACGTCACACCACCGGTAATGGTAATACCTACCCTATATTATCAATATGGTACCTTACACACCACATATGAGAAATTCTCTAGCATACCTACTTAGAAGCCGTTAACGTTCACTCGTATGTAGGAAACGATTTGGATATCGATTAGTGGTTGAACTTCTTTTGGAGATTATGATTTTGGAGTTGAACCTTGAAACCTTTTGCATTAAGTGTTAAGTGCACCAATGAGTTAATCGACAGATTGTGGTTAGTAACCAATACTCTATTTTAGGAGTATTACTTTCGTCTCTAACCTAGATATCATGCTAAGTCAACCGACAGATTGATGGTAGTAATCAACACTTTCTAATAGAGACATACTCTGAACTTCCTAGACTTCTCATCTAGTAGAGATTTCGTACTCAGCAGAAATCTTGAAATCCACGGAGAAACCGGAACAACGTTCTCTAGGACAATCACATAATCTTTCTCTCATCCTTCGAGAAGCAGCTGCTAACCTTTCGGACCTCTCACCAAACGATAAGCTACACCATAGAAGAAACTTTGGAAGTAGATTCCGCCTTTACTTAAGTGGTTATTAATAGCTTTACCAACCTATTCACCTCCCCATGAATTTGTAAAATGGAAAAGTATGGACGACAATGCTCGTCTCTCCTCATATAGTTATTGCAACACTAATAAAGGACACTATTGATTCATGCGTTTCTGATTTGGCAACACTAGGGAACCAAGCTCTCTTCTTTAAGGAGGTGAGGTAGTATCAATCCTCTCCCTCCAGAAGTGACTTGCTCCAATAAGCTAGACCTCACCTACGAACTCTAGCTCCTTACATTCTTTCCACTATGACACTTCTATAGGAAAAGGGAAATTCCCTTGATCCGTTTTCCCTATCTGAGATTCACTTGGTTAGTATACACCTGATCCTCCTTCTTCAACCTATAACTCATTTCGATTCTCTTTAAGGAAGAAGCGCGATCGGAAAACCTAAGTTACACAAATGGACTTCTTAACACGTAAAGGAAACCGTGTACTTTAGGAAATGCTAATTTCTATCTTTTCCGGATTATGGCAATCGCCACACACCCATTTTTCATCTATCACTTCCTAGAGCCGAGAGAACCGATCTGGATATGCTTGCAGTGTATCATCTCCAGACAAATGGCTGAAGTAGAGAAACCATTCGAACCCTAGTAGAACACGTAGCGTGCCTATTAAGTTTGACAATGGTCGGGATAGACACTCTCCCTTGGCCAACATCTCCCAAAACCATACCTATCGCTTTAGTACCTCGAAGGTACCGTAATAGATCCTCTATGGACGTAAGAGCAAATTCCGATTGTTGGGTAAAAATGGGAATACCCAACCTACCAACTCTGAACCTATTTAAGAAGATACCAAGGAAACCGTTCTAAGTTGAGATGGATATGTAAGTTACTCACAAACCATTTGGAGGCATAGAGAACATGAATCTCTTGAACCCTCCGAGATAACCTAGAATTAAGCTTACGGATCCACCATGAAACTATGTGAAGCGAGTAGTAAATGTGAAAACTTAATCCCCGCTATGTCAATCTTTTGGAAAATCCTTGCTAGATTGAGACCAGTAGCTCAGAGCCTTAAGCTACCATCGAGACTCAGTAGAGAGTTCCCAACATTTCGTGTGTAATAGGAAGAAATGACTCGCCGATGAGGCAATCGTTATCCTTATAGGAAATCCTAATCTTTGGATGTTTAAACTTCGTTGACCTATCAAAACCATGATGATGAAACCTAGCAACTTTAGTAAAGTTGCCTCCCTGTCTTCGAAAGTTCATAGAAACCCGCAGTAAGATCCTTGATTCACGTAGAAAACGTGAAGATAAGCCCTCGTGCTCTTGCACACACCCCTTCTAGACTTTAAAGGATGACTTGGATTGAATCGCGAGGACGCGATTCCTTTTAAGGAGGTGAGGCTGTGACAACTCGAAAATTCCTCGATGCGTCGATATTGGAAAAACATCGATTAGAGCGATCGTTTGATTTAATTTGGGATACGAGCCGTATTTTATATCATTTTTATTAGAAATAATATTTTAAGAACATTGGCGTAAACGTCGTGTCACGAATCTTTCGTTCGCTAGTCAAAACGAGCCCCGAGTCAAATATATCGAAAGTTTTATAAAGTTACATCTAGGGTCCTTGGAATAATTTTCAGTTTCATCCTTGTAGTTTCCTTTGCACAAGACAAGCCCCTCATGGGTATATAAATACCCACCCCTACACTCATTTTCTCATTTTATTCATTCTCTTTCTCTCTCTTAAAAACACACACACAATAATATTTCTCTCTAAGAAAATCCGGCCACCACCCAAACTAGGGTTCCGGCGCCGTCACCGGAATCCGGCCAACTTCCGACCATCTCAAATAATTACACCACCTATCCCAAATGATAGATCGGGTGATTTTGGTCACGTTTATGCAACATACACGTCACGAAACTACACGACGCGCCCTAAATCTAATCATTTAGATTCGGAATTTTAGGGTTTTTAAGGAAAACGTTTTGAAAGGGGTTTCGCTTGGTCTTGGTTATGAGTAGTACTCGTAAGGACGCCATCAAAGCCCTCTCGTTTCTCTTGCTCTCTCGGTAAACCCAACCTCTTGATATTGTTTTATTTTGTCCATAACCGATTATGAACATTCGAGTATTTATATTTATTTTGTGTTTTCGTGGATAACAAAAATAAAACAAGATTTAAAAGCAGTTTTATTGATATTCGAAGTCTGTGACAACTCGAAAATTCCTCGATGCGTCGATATTGGAAAAACATCGATTAGAGCGATTGTTTGATTTAATTTGGGATACGAGTTGTATTTTATATCATTTTTATTGGAAATAATATTTTAAGAACATTTACGTAATCCTCGTGTCACGAATCTTTGTTCGCTAGTCAAAACGAGCCCCGAGTCAAATATATCGAAAGTTTTATAAAGTTACATCTAGGGTCCTTGGAATATTTTCGGTTTCATCCTTATAGATTCCTTTGCACAAGACAAGCCCTCATGGGTATGTAAATACCACCCCTACACTCATTAGAGACGTGTTTTCACATTATGTGTTAACACCCTCAAAATTCAAACTTGTAAGTGCGGAATCCGCTTATTACTAACCCTGCTTTATGTTTTCTTCTTATGGAAGCTCCGAGCGGATGGATCACGCAGACTCGCCACATGCTCATACCAACAACACATGAAAGTTCTCTTCAAAATCAAAGGCAACTCAAAGTTAAAGATGATTCTTCGTCAATGTCAAAGAATCTACAAAGTGTAAAGACTCGAGAACTTCATCATTGGTAACCAAAAGACAAATAGAAGTGTGAGCATGCAACTTGTAAATCCCAAGGACCTTTATGACTTTTTATAAGTTTTGGAATGATCGGGGACTAGTTTTGACAATTTGAGTGGAAAATGACAATTATTGTGAAATTGATCATTTTCACTTGTTTTCAATCTTTGTACACGAATCACATAAAACACATTTTATGAATTTGTATCATTTTGAGAGTCATTTGTGTGTTTTGGTTGTTTTGTGGGTTTATACAATACAAATATATGTGTGACACATATCAAATCCCACACTAAACTATTGCTAGTCCCTAGCAATGATTTATGAAAAGTTAATGGATTTTATCTTTACCAAAAGCCATTACTTACGGAGTAGCCAGTTCAAGTAAGAACCTTGGTACATCGATAACCAAATGATTTTGAGCAAATCTTGTAAGCGATTTGATTCGTCTTTACGAAAGCCGACGGACTAGCCAACTCTTAGATAAATTATCGAATTATCTTTGGTATGAATACCAATTATGGATTTTCCACGCCTTTACCACAAGCCATAATCTTGCGGGCTAGCCAACTCTTCACTTGTTTAAAGATATGAGTTGAACACCATACAATTTTTGCAAGCCATCGGATTTGAGATATCTTTACCAAGAGTCGTTTGCTCTGGATTAGCCAATCCTTATGTGGGTTAGACATGGTGGATGATTACCATTTGTTGTGTTTAGTACATAGTACTTCCACTAAAAAAAAATTTTAAAATTTGGCCGGACTAAAGGGTACATTTATGATCAAATTAGCGAATTTCCCCACACTTAGAAATGAATATTGTCCTCAATATTCAAAACTAAGTGGGGTAAACCACAACAATTATTATTTTTTTTTTCGTATTTACAATTTTCAAAGTTTTATAAATACAACGGTGGGTTATTGCTCGAAATATGGGTGAAAACCCATATAGTGTGGTTTGTTTTGATAACCAAGTCACTAGCTTGACTTGACCCGAATTGAATTGTTCAAAGCCGGTGGGATTGCCACTCAAAGATTGGAGACACCTAACCAACGAAGTTGACAACGGCAGACAACCACATTATCGATCACAAAGCATGAAGGAACAAAGAATCAAGACTATTCTATATCTACACGCAAAGTTCTTGCTCAAGAAAAATAAAGACCTAATCAAGTGGAGCATCATTTGAATGACCACCCCTTAGGGGGAGATTGTTAGCCTTAATAGTTTTATTCGAAGTGATGGTCATTCACGATTAGGAACTTTGTAACGTGTGTTAGATATCGTGATAGAATAGTCAACGGGCTCGTGGATTGGGCTAAGCTAAATGGCTAATAGTTATGTTAAGCTAGCCTTTTATTAAGTGTATTCTAGTCCAAGTCCACGAAAGCCCAAAGAAAGCCCAAACTAAAGCCTTTAGGGTTTTATGCCTCTTGTACTATAAATACCCCTCAAATGGTCATTTGAGGTGTGTGAAAGTGTGTGTGTGTGTATTTTCTCTCAAGGAATATACAACTTATTGTTTGCATATCTTATACTCATAACATACACGGATTTATATATCATTCAAGTCACCATCTCATCTTAATCTTTTCCTTCTTTGTTTTACACATATGTTTGTGTTTGGTTTGTTCGTGTTCTACGCGTAACTGTTGTTACGTGTGTTGGGTTAGCTTGTTAAGTGATAAGGTTGATATTCGTAGAGGTCCTACAATTGGTATCAAAGCAAGGTTAACAATGGTTTAGGAGTGTTTGTGTTTGTTTTGAAGTTTGGTATACGCATAAAGCTCACGTTATTCATATTTGAAAAGCTTAAAGCTTTAATTTTGCACTCAAAATTCAAGATTCTTGTGGTTTAAGGTTTATTTGGTGCTAAAGTTTCGCTTTTTGAAAAAGTTTGAAGCTTTACGTGTTTTCTTCATTTTGAACTCGTTTTTGGTTCATTGGTCATTTCTACTCGTAACTTTTCTAAGCACTTTGGGTGAAAAAGGTCAACATTTTGGGTTATTCGAGTGTTTTAAGGATATCGTGCAAGAGAAATCGTTTGAATCATTGAAAATTTTTACGAGTAGGTCAAAACCCTAGTTCTACTCGTAAGAAAGTCAACTACGATAAGGTTCTACTCATAACTTTTGGTGCGATTCTTGAGCTTAACGGTGACTCGGTGCTTCCTCACTTGGATAAGTTTGTGGAACACTTGACTTTTGAATATCTCTTACATCGTGATAGTGTAAAGGATTTTTGGCAAAACCCTAATCTTACGCATAAGTTTCGACTTCACGCGTAGAATACTTTACGCATAAGCATTTTTCTTACGCCTAAGTTTTCCTTACGCATAAGCTAAATCTTACGCATAACTTTTTCTACTCGTAACTTTAAACCTCGCATAAGATCCCACGCCTAAGGAATCCCACGCCTAAGATCCCACGCATAAGATCCCACGCATAAGCCTCGCTCACTCGTAACTTCATGTTTCTACGCCTAAGCTCTTTCTACGCATAAAGGTTTAAAAAAAAAAAAAATCAATTTTTGGCGGGAAAACTTGAGTAAAATTTAAATTTTGAGGAGACTAAACGTTCAATTTTACTCGAAATTCAAATTTTGGTTTAATCTGTGAAAATTTTGGTCAAAATTCAAATTTTGGGCCTAAATTCAAATTTTCGGGTCAAATTTGGCGTCAAAATTGTCATAACTCAAAATTTTCATACGTCCTTAGCATTGATTTTTATAGTGAATTTCAAATTTTGGGTAAAATTTTAAGAAACGAGTTTATTTAGTACGACTTTCAAGAACACCTCAACCGAGCTTAATCTTCATCAACCACAACTCCTTTATCGTTGAATCGATCCTACATCAACTTTATCGATCATACCTTCATCAATGGCAACTCAACAAGACATTCATGCAGCGGTGCCGAAAACCGACCTCCTATGTTGGCAAAGGTGGTTATCTTCAATGGACAAGTCGAATGTCTGTTACATCAAGACCAAACCTAATGGCAAACTCATGATTAAATCCATTCGGGATGGACCCTTCCACCTCGACAAGTTAATGTACCGAAATCCGATGCAACACCTCCCACCACACCATCTTCTCGCCTTCAATACGAATCAATACACCGCGGAGGATCGAAACAAGTCGAAGCGGATGACATGGCAATTCATATTATCCAACCGGGTTTACCAATAGACATCTTTTGTGCGGTAGAGCGGTTGTGAAACCGCTTTCGATATGTGGGAACGTGTTAGACGACTTTGTCATGGAAGTAAATTGGTCATCAAGACATGGAGAACAAGTTGCTAATCGAATGGGAAAAGTTCACATCTACACCGGAGAATCCATTGAATCCTACTATGGAAGGTTTTGCACTTTGATGAATGAGCTAATCGAAACAAGTCGACACCCGTAACTATCGCTCAAAACATCAAGTTCTGAACAATCTTCCGTAAGAATGGGGACGATATGTCACTATTGTCAACCAAACAAAAGACTTACATCGGTGAGCTTTGATCAATCGAATGATTTTCTGAAACAAAACCAAGTCAAGTGAATGAAGTCGGGAAAGAAAGATTGGCAAAGAATCATGATCCATTGGCACTCATTGCAAAGACTCAAACTCCGGTGAATACACAACAACAAGCTTCATCATCTTCCAACAACAACAACTTGCCGCAATACATTCCACAACCACAACAACAATTCTATCAAGATCAACAATACCAGAACAAGGAATCACCGATCCCGAACCGACCCGAGCGACCTTGCAACAAATATACTCTTTCTTGGGTAACGACTCAAAGTCGCTATTCCACACCAACTAACAACAACCAAAGGATTTCGTCAAACACTCGCATAGCAGGCAAATTGCACACCGGGTGTGAATATGGGTAATCAAGGTCAAATGGTTGGAGTTATTGGGAATCAACAGGATATGCTCTTGGATTTCGTATGGGTAATCACCGGTTCCATATCGTGGTAATCGATGAGACAAAATGTTGGGAATAGAGCAATGGTAATCGAATCGAATGTTGCGGCCCGATCGTTGGGAATCATGGAAATGTGAATCGGTAATCGATTAAGTGTTATAATCTTGTCAAGAATGGGTCACATGGCAAGGAATTGTCCTACTAAGCCGCACAAGAACGATCTTGAGTATCTTGTAAACCATCTGTTGGTACAAAAGGAACGCTACTGGATTTCAGTTGAGTCTTGAGGAACATGACTTTATGGCTATTATGGATGATTTGGAAGACCTCGAGGAAATCAATGCAATTGCATCTTCATGGCAAATCTTCGAGGAGACTAAGTACGACTCGACTCTAAGCACCTCCTGCCTATGACGCCAACGCCGATCCGAGGTACCAATCATTGATCCATGTTATAACAATGTCATATTTGATGTGTTTACTCATGACGAACAACATTCTCGCGTGGACGCCAACACCTACTTATGATACATACATGGACAATCCGAGTTGTAGCAATACTAACTCGAAACTCCGGATGTGGATCCTAGTGGAGGTCGTGTGGCACAAAATCCGAGACCGATGAGGAAACACGTGCTTATTTTGAATCATTAATCAATAATCGTGGCATTGAAATTGAGAAAGTGAGTAAGGTCAATCGCGAAGTTAAGGCCGCGAATAAGAAATTGACCACCGAGCTTGAGAGTTACAAGGAGCACGCCAAAGCCTATGAATTTCATACAAACAAAATGTCGAATTAGAAATTGGTTATCGAGATTACATTTTAAGAGAAAAGATTTGAAACTCAAGTATGACACACTTGATGTGAATCAATTTGAAAATCAAATCTTTAAACAAGGAAATTTTCGAACTAAATGACCAACTTTCAAAACAAAAAGCAACATATTACGATCTTGAAAAGAGAAGAAGAAGTTGATAATCGATTTTGCAAAACGAGAAGATTCTCTTCTTGATGAGATTTCGGATAAAAGCGAAACGATCAAAAATTGGACAATTTACTTCTTACAACGGGTCATTCCGCTAAGACAATCAAGATGCTTTCTAATCAATTAAATCCGATTTTCATACTGCATAAAAATGGCTCTTGGTAACTCACCTCCTTGTTTTCTCAAGAAAGCTCAGATAGAACGGAATGTGTTGAACAATGGAAAACCATTGCATGAACCTATCATTGTGCATGACTCTCTTGAAACGTTAGAACTATCTGAGGAGAGTAGATCTAAAATGAAACAAAAACATCCGGAAATCAAACCGATTGATTATAACAAATGGAACCAAATTAATGTTCTTCCTTTTGTTTCTCAAAAAGGACAATCAAAGTTTTCCACCACACAAAGTGTTTCATACAAACAGTCAACACCAGTTTCAAAATCTGTTTCAAAACCAGTAGAAGTCTCAAAATCTCTTTCGAACATTGAACAAATGTCTTCAAACAATCCTTTTAACACAAGTGATGCGAGAAGTATTTTAGAAAATGTGAAAACTAGAATTGCGGATCTTCAAGAGATCATAAAACTAAAACCAACATTACAACAAATATCCGGTTTAATAGTTTTGATAATGAACGAAAAAGTTTTTGAAACTCAAATTGCCCCTCAATTTGAATAACATCAACCTGTGGTAATTCATTTTGAATAAGCCTTTTTGAAAGAAACAGTGACTTTGTCAAGGACCATAAATCCACGTAAAGCAAGCTAATGAAAGTGTTGAACACATCAAATTTTGGAAAATCTAAATGATTCTCTCTTCAAGATGTTCGACTCATCGATATTATGTCCATCATTTTGCAAACATATTTCGTTGAAGATCATGAAAGACTCGTGATGAGACCTCAAATTGTTTCAAAATATGAAAATGCTCTTGCTAAACTTGAAAAGAAAATGTGTCATATTTTAAACAACTTGATCGAAAAACAGAGGAATGCAAGTATGACAACCGTCGTATGAGCGTGCCTACAATGACATGAAAGCGAAAAATGATCTTTTGAGGCTCACCGAAAGTCAAAAGGAAAGGCGTGGAAGCGTGATTACAAAACCATTGATGCGGAGAGAGCAAATGTTCCCAAACCGGTTTCCAAACCAAAATGTACATTTCTATGCCTCCTCCAAAGGTCAATGAGAAAATGTTTCATCAAAACCACCACTCCACCGCCATTCCTAAGAAAAATGTTGATAAGGAAACGTGGTTATCGAGAAACCAAAAGTTTTAGCTTTGGCCTTTTAAGATGAGTACCACTAATGCGTGCGCCTCCACATCTAAAGAGACTAGGATAGCTAAAACCACCTCCTTCATAAAAATGTGAATCCTAATGTGTGTGCCTCACCTTCTACAGACTAGAAAGCACCTCTAGGAGCAAAGCAGACTAAAGCCTAAGAGCAATACAAGGAACAATAGAGTCTCGATCGCCTCTAGGAGTAGTAGCTTGAATAAAGAGAAGAAAGTAGAAGAACACCCTAGGAATTTCTGACTTTTGAATAAGAAAGACATTTCATCCGAATGTCTTGAACCAATGAAACTTGCTAAGTCTAATGAATGTGTTGAATCTCTTTGTTTAACTTGCAAGAAATCTTTAAATGTTCAAGATGATTGTGTTTCTAAGAATGTGAATGATAAGCTGTTAAGAAGAACGTCCCAAAAGTAATTACGCTAAACGCAGTAGGAAGACTAGTTGCAAAACTTAGGCTTTACACTCTCGACAGAACCAACGATATACTTTAGGGATGATATTTGAAACCCACGGTAGAACTTTCACACTCCGAATGGAACAATGAGTGATAAACCGACTTCCCTAGAAAACCTCTCGAGTGTGCTCGAGATTTTACCTCTAACCCAAAGGAACCTAAATCCAAACGGTTTCCATAATATTCTTTTTCAGAATGTGGCGGGTTATCGAAATTTGTCTTTGGATCGTCGACTCGGGTTGCTCCAAGCACATGACCGGAATCTAAAGTCCGATCAATTTCATCCGAAATTCATGGGAACCGTGACGTTTGAAATGATCATGTAGCGACTATCATGGGTTATGGAGATCTATCGTTTGGAAATTATTTGATCACTCGGGTTTACTATGTCCAAGGGTTGGGACATAATTTGTTCTCGTCGAGCGATTCGTGATGCGATTTAGAGGTTGCTTTAGGAAAATGCTTGCTTCGTTAGAAACTTGGATGGCGATCTCTAATCGGGAATCGTGATACAAACTTGTATGCTATCGACATCAACAAAATGGCCTCTTCATCACCAATATGTCTTATGACACGAGCATCCGGAACACTGATCCCGGTTGTGGTACGAAGGTTATCCCATCTCAATTTTGACACCATCAACAATCTTGCCAAAGACAACATCGTCAACGGACTTCCAAAGTTCAAATACACCAAGGATCACTTATGTCCATCATGCGAACAAGGAAAAAGCAAAGAGCATCATATAAACCCAAACCGTACTCTAGTTCGGAAGCAAAGTTGCATATGTTGCACATGGACTTATGTGGCCTAATGAGAGTTAAAAGCTTTAATGGGAAAAAGTATATTCTTGTTATCGTCGATGATTATTCGAGATATACATGGGTTAAGTTTCGAGATCAAAAGACGAAGCACCGTGCATCATCATCACCTTTTGAAATGTATTCAAGTACTTCTTCAAACTCCGTAGGGTTGTAAGAATGCACAACAACACAAAATTCACTAATCGGGAGTTAAGAGCTTATTTTGAAGATGTTGGAATTACTCATCGACATCACCGTTAGAACTCTACGAGAATGGGGTAGTTGAAAGAAGAAATAGAACTCTTGTGGAAGTCGCCGCACAATGCTAATTTATTCTTGTGCACCGTTATTTCTATGGGTGATGTCTTTGTTGCCCGCTTGTTTCACTCGTAACCGATCCTTAATCCATCCAAGATTCAATAAAACCCCATATGAAATAGTGAACGACGAAAACCCGATATCTCTTACTTTCACGTGTTTGGCGCTTTGTGCTATCCTACGAATGACAGAGAAGATCTTGGAAAACTAAAAGCAAAAGGTGATATTGGAATCTTCATTGGATATTTAGATAACTCGAGGGCATCTGTGGTGTATAACAGAGAACTAGGAGGATCATGGAGACGATGAATGTGAAGTTTGATGAACTTTCACATATGGCTTCGAGAGACTCGCTCTAGAACCCGCACTAAACCGGCAGACTACGGACACATCGATTCGGGACTCGTACCTCAAAGAGCTCAATCAACCTCGTTTGACAATCCTAAAGAACAAGAATGGGAGAATTTCTTCGAGTTAATGTTCGATGAATACTATGGTGGAACTTGACAAATGCATCAAACCATCATTCCACGCACCCGCTCAAAATCATCCTCCACCACCAACATAAGATGCATCTACAACGGTCGAAACCAATGCTCCTACTCCATCTACATCATCTACATCTACTCAAGTTCTTACACCGTTCTACCCGCAGGTTGATGAGCAAAACCAAAACCAAAATGATGCAACGTTAGATGAAGACTTATTTGAAAACCCGCTTGCTACGGAATCACCGAATCATCCTCAAGCTTACGAGAACCATCTAACTCGCACACGTTTAACCAACGGTATCCTTCTACTCGAAGTGGACAAAAGACCACCCAATTGAACAAGTTATTGGTGAACCTTCAAGGCCAATTCGACGAGACGTCAATTTGCAACCGATTGCGACTTGTGCATTTACCTTTGCTCAATTAGCAATATCGAGCCAAAGAACATTCGCGAGGCAATGGCGTAACCCGCATGGATAGAAGCGATGCAGAGGAACTTCTCCAATACCGTCTTCATGACTCTTGGGAATGGTTCCAAGACCAATTGACGTTCGCGCCATTGATCTTAAATGGTTATGGAAGAACAAACGGGATGAAGAGATGACGTAATTCGCAACAAAGCTCGTCTTGTGGCCAAAGGATACGAGACAAGAGGAAGGGATAGACTTTGAAGAGTCATTCGCGCGGTAGCTAGACTTGAGGTAGTCAGATATTCTTGGCCTATGCACTCACAAAAACATCATGGTTTATCGATGGACATTAAGACCGCGTTCTTGAATGGAACTCGAAAGAAGAAGTGTACGTGAGTCACCAGACGGCTTCATAGACATGGAACATCCGGACTACGTCTACAAACTCAAAAAGGCAATCTATGGTTTAAAACAAGCTCCGAGAGCATGGTATGACGAATCGTCCTCTTTCTTTATCCAAAACAATTTCACCAAAGGCACAGATTGATCCTACCTTGTTTACACAAAATGCAAAACGACATTTTGATTGTTCGATTTATGTGGACGATATCATCTTTGGGTCCACTAATCCGAATCTTTCAAAACATTTTGAAAATCTCATGAAAAGCAAATTTGAAATGTCCATGATGGGGAACTAAAATTCTTTCTTGGTTTACAAATACATCACCCCTCGTGGAATTTTTATAAATCAAGCTAAATAAACAACCGAGATTTTGAAAAATCATGGTATGGATAATTGTGACTCGGTCGAACACCAATGGTAACTTCACCAAAATTGGAGCCGATTTGTTTGGGAAACCTATTGATCCAAATAAATATCGAGCATGATTGGTTCTCTCATGTATCTCATCGCTAGTCAACCGGATATTCATTTTGTTGTTTGCTTATTAGCGGTTTCGAGCAAAGCTCACCGAATCGCACCTCAAAGAGGTTAAACGGATCTTCGGTGCACGAAGACATCCATTCACATGGGACTTTGGTATCCGAAGGAACCGGATTTGATCTAATTGCCTTTTCGATGCGGACCACGCAGTGATCAAGTTACTGACAAAAGTACATCGGGAGGAGCACAATTTTGGGTGAAAAGCTAGTCACCGGTCTTCAAAGAAACAAGATTGCCTTTGCACTATCAACCGTCAAGCCGAGTATGTGTCTCTATCTGCGTGTTGTGCTCAAGTTCTATGGATGAGAACACAACTCACAGATTATGGCTTTACTTTCGATAAAATACCTATGTATTGTGACTCGAAAAGTGCCATAGCCATATCCCGCAATCCTGCTCATCACTCAAAGACTAAGCATATCGAGTCCGCTATCACTTCATCAAAGAGTACGTCGAAAATGGTATTGTTGAATTATTCTTCGTGAAGATCGATTACCAACTCGCCGATCTATTAACAAAAGCCCTTCCAAAAGAAAGGTTTGAGTATTTAGTTCGACGAATTGAATCTGAAGCCTAACCCCGAGGAGTTAGAACGTCTTCTCGAATCTTCTTGAAAATGATTTTCCAAAGTCATTGTAAATATTTTTGAAAACAAAATACAAAATTTGAAAAACCAACAAAAGCAAAATATAAAAATATAAAACTTTCAAAAATACAAAACAATATAAAATCAAAATCCAAAATATTCTTCTACGACATGTCTCTTGTATAATCGATATTACAGACGTTTCTAGAAATGTCATTCAACAATGATACGGGCATGTCTGGATGCTTGAGCGAGAGTTCTTTAATTTGTTTTCTAAAACATGTCGGTTCTCAAAATTTCTTCATAAAATGGCTTTCAGATACTTGAAGACGAAACCCGGACTAAAATGATGACTTTTGATTACTTTCAAATCAAAACTCGTGCTTTGATTGAAAAATGAGGTGTACGCTTCAAAGGCACTACATTTAAAATGGTGAGAAATCATCATCATCTTGAGCACCTTTTCAAGATTGACAAAAGATTTTGAAAATCTTTCAAAATATTTTGTGCTCAAGATAACTCCTCTAAACCCTTTAATTGAATATGCTTTATTAAAGGGGAGTATAAAACAAAATGTTCCAAATTCATGCTTAAATCATATCCGTTTGTCTCCCAATGATTCTAAAATGTTGTTTAATCCTTTGATATCAAAAATATCACGCTTATGCTATTTTTGAGGGGAGGAGACGTGATTAAAATGTGATAAAAATGTTTAATGATCGTGGTTTGAATCTCATAATGAGCTCGACTCGAGACGGAACCAATGAATTGACGGAATCAAAGTCAAGAATGTACCATCTCGAGAAACTTTCTATGAACTTGACCAGACGGGTAATAATTTCAAGCTAGTTCTCTAGTGATGTAAACGTGTCTCGAATCGGTCTAGTTCATTTAAAGTCGATCAATTCAAAAGTGCGAACTCTACCCTCTATGTGATTTACATCAAAACTTATGAGCACATGTGAAGGGGAGTGTTTATGAAAATATAAAACTCACGGAGTGTTTCAAACATGTTTTCTATCATAAACACTACGAGAGATTTTCAAAGAAAATGGTTTTATGGCAACAATAGGACAGTCATGGAGTTATAAGGTGACTAAGGATAGGAAATTAGTCCTATGATCCGCCAGAGCGGAGGGATCTACCCAAGGACATCACAAATAGTTAGTATTAGAAGTCCTTAGGAATGATTGAAAAAGGAGTAATGTGAGAAAGGAGAAAGAAGGGTTGAAGAATTAAAAGAAAAGTAAAAGAAAGGGTGAAAAGAAATAGCCTCCATATTCAACCTTAGGCGTAAACCGGGTTCAATACATATGCTCTTGGTTGTCACTAGATGACACTTGGTATTGAAGACAAAGACGTCATGGACCCAAATGACGATCGCACTAAACCTTCTAGCCACTCAATTCCTCTTAAAAGGATTTGTTTCATTCTCACTGGGAACCCTACATAATCTATTGACTTTCTCTTAGAGATCGTTGGTATTGAAGAAGGAGACCTCTCCTAGTCTCCGCTCAGAAAACCAAAATGCACTATTGAGTCGAGAGCCACGAGATTCATCAAAAGATCTCATAGGAACACTTGACATGACATCGCTTGTTGTTCATCAATAAGGACACAAGTGATATATTCTAGAGTCCCACGCAGATCTTAGCAATCGCCGAACATTTATGAGAAGTTTCACATCTATGATCTTCGATGATTGAATGGAAACTCCTGCCAGGTCAACATCAAGCGACCGACAAGCAGTCACCGGTAACTCCCGTGGATTACGCTTAGTGTGTCTCAAACGGTCTGATCGTGGGGTGATGCTTGGTGTACCTCAACGACTCATCCGAATCTGTAGATGTACTTCGGTATATCGCGTTATCTCACTTGTGGGACTCCGGTTCAGAACGGCCTCTGTGAGAATTAGAGACGTGTTTTCACACTATGTGTTAACACCCTCAAAATTCAAACTTGTAAGTGCCGAAACCGCTTATTACTAACCTGCTTTATGTTTTCTTCTTATGGAAGCTCGGGAGCGGATGGATCGTGCAGACTCGCCACATGCTCATACCAACAACACATGAAAGTTCTCTTCAAAATCAAAGTCAACTCAAAGTTAAAGATGATTCTTCGTCAATGTCAAAGAATCTACAAAGTGTAAAGACTCGAGAACTTCATCATTGGTAACCAAAAGACAAATAGAAGTGTGAGCATGGTGGAGAAAGCGTGGAGACACCTAACCAACGAAGTTGACAACGCCGAACAACCACATTATCTGATCACAAAGCATGAAGGAACAAAGAATCAAGACTATTCTATATCTACACGCAAAGTTCTTGCTCGAGAAAAGTAAAGACCTAATCAACTGGAGCATCATTTGAATGACCACCCCTTAGAGGGAGATTGTTAGCCTTAATAGTTTTATTAGAAGTGATGGTCATTCACGATTAGGAACTTTGTAACGTGTGTTAGATATCGTGATAGAATAGTCAACGGGCTCGTGGATTGGGCTAAGCTAAATGGCTAATAGTTATGTTAAGCTAGCCTTTTATTAAGTGTAATCCAATCCAAGTCCACGAAAGCCCAAAGAAAGCCCAAGCTAAAGCCTTTAGGGTTTTATGCCTCTTGTACTATAAATACCCCTCAAATGGTAATTTGAGGGGTGTGCTTGAAAGTGTGTGTGTGTGTGTATTTTCTCTCTCAAGGAATATACAACTTATTGTTTGCATATCTTATACTCATAACATACACGGATTTATATATCATTCAAGTCACCATCTCATTTAATCTTTTCCTTCTTTGTTTTACGCATATGTTTGTGTTTAGTTTGTTCGTGTTCTATGCGTAACTGTTGTTACGTGTGTTGGGTTAGCTTGTTAAGTGATAAGGTTGATATTCGTAGAGGTCCTACAAGGTTATCCTGACAGAAACTGGTCTGCGATTTTCTGAAAAAATTCTGGAAAATTTATATCTTTAGAATCTGGAAAAATTCTTGCAAAACATCCATTATGACTCGATACAAGCACTTGACTCACACATATATATCTTTTCTGTGGAGTTTGATAGGACTCCTTGAGATTGTTTTGAGCCTTAGGGTTAAACAATAACATATACATACGCAGCGGAATAATAAAGAACAATTATGTTATTGACACAAGGTTTCATTCACATCTCCTCAATTATTATTTGATCAAAATAATAACGTGTTACCTAACTGTAACAGGGATCAAAGCCTTCTTTGATCTTGAAGATAACTAAACTACTTACCTAGGCGTTTACAAGACTATACACCTAGGTTACACACACACACACCTTTAGTCGACTACATTATGGAAGACTTAATTAATTAAAACCTACACCTCATGTCCTCTTTATATACTAGAGGATTAGGGTTTACAAATCTCTACGAAGGACTAAATAATAAATCTTCTTTTATAAGCAAGTCCTTCCATCTTTTTGTAGGTTTCCTTCTTGTCACTTTAAGTCCTTGATGTTTCATTCTTTATTGTTTTGTATCATCGAATCAATAAACTCAACAATCTTCCCCAATTTGATGATGACAAAACAAACACGGTTCTTGTACGAACTTCCCTAGCAGAAGTTGAGATAATTAAATCTCACCATGAATGAAACAATCTTGTCTTCCTTTGTCTTCCCCTTAATCCATGCCACGCCACTCCAACATCTCTTCCCCTTTTTGTTATCAACAAATAGAGAACATATGCAAATTTGATCTTGACCACCACAAATCAATACCACACATCCAATTCATCCTTCCAATGTCTCAAATTACCCTCTATGAAGTTTTACTTAACTAAAATGAACTTGAAACAAGAGAAATCTAAACCATCAGTAGTAATACTAATCAATAGTAGTAAGAATCAAACACTTCCCCTTGAGTGGTGCATGAACATCAAATGATTCTTCAAATCTGTAAGCTCCTTGTAATGATCACTTGTGAAGAAAACCAAGTATAACAAACTTGATAAAGAAGTAGAATAACCCAAACTTGTGTCTTATGTCTTGAACTAAAGATGACATTGAACGTATACCCAATCTTGGTGTATAGGGAGACCGCAATCCCTTGACGAAAACCTTCATCTACTATTCGTCAATTCGTTGTCATAATCATTGAAGCACGAACAAGTTATCTCCAAAGTGTAACACCCACTTTGAGATATGATAAAAACTAATCTGTGTAACTCAACTACAATATCAAATAGGTTATGATCAATCATCTTCGTAATCACCTATTCAATAAATCTCCAAAACGAGCTTTTAAAAATTTAAGAACAAAAACCAAACTCCTGTGTGTGAAACAATAACATGTGTGTCGCCAAAAACCAAAACACTTATCATGCCTGACTCCCCCTCAAGTCCAAAACCATACGAGAACCAAAAATCCTTCGTCGTCCGATATCGAATGATATAAGCAGTGGAAACAATTTATATCGAACAACACTAGCAGTAGAAAAATAATTCTCGGATAAAATAAGCAGTACAAACTTACAACGAAGTAGTACAAACTGTTAAGAATATTTACTTGAGGCAACAGTAGTATACTCCAATACCTTTTTTCCTCTGGTCATGCTTTTAAAAACCACAAATAAATTAAATATGATCACCTTGTATTAAAATTTGAATCACATGCTTTGTCCCATAATTAAATATTTACTTAACACTTTATGAAGCTAGTACGAGGTTTAAATCTGTTACTACTCCTCTTGCAAAAGACAAGAGGTCCATCGTCCCATGATTGAAACAATTAAATACAATCCATAATGCATGACCACCAATCGATATCCCATATAATACCAATCGATATCCCAATTAAATACCCTCAAGCCCACTGTTTGTTTGAGGCAGCAGATAGCGGTGGAGAAAACGCTAGCAGTGGAAACCGAATAAAGTAGCAGTGGTAACGAGCAATCAATATATAGCAGTGGAACCGAGTACTAGCAGTGGAACGAGAAGCCTAGCACTGGAAACAAGATAGATAGTAGTGGTTTGTAGCATGTAGCAGCAGATTCATCACAACAGCTGTGGTAACTAGGGTAGCAGTAGTAAGTGTTGTAGAGCACTAGTTTCCAGCAGTTGTTTAAAGCTAGCAGCAGTACATGTTCAATTAGTACAAACATAGAACGAGTGTAGCAGCAGTACAAACTCTTTGAAGAGCGAACAAGACAAACCAACTTGACCAAAGATTAATGTCCAAGAGTAATATAAACCATATTTAAATTCAATAACCCTCGGATCGCAAATAACCATTTAATATACATTCGATCTTGATGATACAATAAAAGTACGAGAATAATCTTTGTCTCAACAAAAGTAGTGAGTTTAATAATATTTGTTGATGATCACTTGCAACAAGAATGATCCCACACTAATACTTGTGACCCATAAAACTACGAGGTATATTAATTCGAATAAACCGATCAAGGAGAACAATCATCTTAAAACAATTACCTTTGTCATTGTCGTAGACAATAACAACGAGATCGATACCCTTAAAACCAAATCGTTTTCTGATAAACCATCAGCAGCAGACTTCGACACCTTATATCTTTTGATTGAGAGCTCAGATTGACGATCCCTCCGGTGAAAAGTTTGATGGGTATATAGAGAAGCTCCAGTAAAAATGTTAGCCCGATCCAACGATTAACGAAAAAGTTATCGTTGTTAGAAAACTGTGCTGCAGAAGCTTTTGCGAAAATTTCCATATTCCAATTTTTTTCATCTTTCACCATTCTTCAACCAATAAAACCTTGTGAATCCCTAGGTAACGAGCTCCCCGAGCTCTGATACCACTTGTTGGATCGATATACTCTGACCAAACTAACTATGTAACTTGTAAGGGCTTAGCAACCTCGGATAAATCCTAAGTTACTAACAATGAAACACTGATATTACTCTACTAAGTATGCGGAAACTAATTCAATAAAGCTAAGAAGAATAACTTAAACTTCAACGATTTTATTAATACTCTGAACCTGCTTGATACACAGATTCACTAACAACCTTAATAACTCTAATATCGTACTTTGTAAATTCTAAATCACATATCTTTAATGCCAATCTAGGGTTCCTTTTATAGGCATAAGGAGTACCCTAGTCGGTTTACAATTACAATCCTTGTATGACAAGTAATTCTAAACTAAGAATGTTCTAGATAAACATAACATTCCATAAACGATATAGCAGTTCTTTAGCTTTGCAGTACTTTGACGCGAGCAGTACTTTGACTTTCTTCATAAGCAGTACTTTGACTTTCTTCAGCACTTTGAGTTTCTTCACGTCTTTGACTTTCTTCACGTCTTTGACTTTCTTCATAAATATGGTTTATATTATGGATATCTGATTGGTATTATATGGGATATCTGATTGGTATTATTGCAACATGGCTACAGGAGAGAAGTAATTGATAAGACGTTGTTTATCAAGAGAGACAAGAAGGATATCATGCTGGTTCAAGTATATGTAGATGATATTATCTTTGGAGGTACCAAACAGTCTATGGTGAAAGAATTTGAGCAGCCTATGCAACAAGAGTTTCAAATGAGTTCCATGGATGAATTAACTTTCTTTTTGGGGCTTCAGGTTAAACAATCAAAGGATGGAATTTTCATTAGTCAAGATAAGTATGTCAACGACATTCTTAAGAAGTTTAACTCAAGCAATGAAGTCTGTCTCAACACCCATAAAAGCTATCAACTCATTAGGAAAGGATGAAGATGGACAAGTCGTGGAAGTCAAGCTTTACGGATCAATGATTGGTTGTCTTATGTACTTAATCGCATCTAGACCGATATCATGTTTCTTTGTATGTTTGTGTGCAAGATATCAAGTCTCACCCAAGGTCTCTCATATGAATGCGAGAAAGAGGATTTTTAGTTATTTGAAACAACAACCTAAGTTAGGGTTGTGGTATCCAAAGGATTCACCTTTTCACTTGGAAGCTTTTTCGAGATAGTGATTATGCGGTGATAATTATGATAGAAGATCAACCATTGGAGGATGTCGGTATCTTGGAAGAAGATTAGTTTCATGGCAATGTAAGAAACAAACCATTGCAAAGAACATCATCCACTAAAGCGAATATGTTGTTGCTGCAAGCTATTATGGACAAGTCTTGTGGATGCGTAATCAACTCTTGGATTATGGGTTCAACTTTAAGAATACTCCTATCAACATTGACAATGAGAGTACAATTTGCATTGTGAAGAATCATGTTTACCATTCCAAGACCAAGCATATTCAGATTAGGCATCACTTTATTCACGATTGTTATGAGCATAGGCTCATCAATGTTGTCAAGGTCCACGAGATGATAATGTAGTCGATCTACTCACAAAGGATTTGATCTTTCAAGATTCAATCATTTGATGGTGAGCATTGGTATGATTAACTATTAAGCTACAATTAAAGGGAGGACTTATTAGTTAGTTAGATAGTCATATGTATTGTTTGAGGGAGGCAATACAATGCTTTTTGATGTTTTGCCATTGTGAAGAAGAGGATGGAAAATACCGCTTATTGTTTATCCGAAAGCACCGCTCTGAAAGTACCGCTTTGAAAGCATCGCCACGTGAAAGCATCGCGATCTTGTCAACGCATCGCTCCAACGGTCAAAAGATGGGGTAAAATTCAAATAACGGTAACTTTATTAATTGGGTGTGATTTTTCAAATCTTACCTATAAATAACTACCCTCCGATTTTCCTCTCACTTTATACTTATCCATCCATATCTCTTCTCTCATTAACATTCACTATTCATCACACCATTTTCTCTTATAACTACATTCAATGGCGAATCGTAACACATTTAGTAAGCATAACATGGTGGCTAACTTAGATAAGACACCATCCAATGTTACTTTTCATGACATAATTGATTTCCTCCTTTGGATCATCAATCAATTATGCTCTTTTGGTTGAACCGGACATCATTGAGCCTCGATTCAACAATTTTGGGCAAATGCTAGATCTCATATGGAAGATGATGAATCATACATTCAAAGCTAAAGTTCTTTGGGAAGATAGTTAGAGTTCTTGAAGCTTTGATTCGGGAAGATTTCTTGTTTGATGATGCAGAGGGGCCATTCGTTTTGACAAACAAGTTCTTTGGGATACATTAAGGAATATTGGCTATGAAGGGTCTCTCTTTGAAACAACTTTAAGAAACCCTTATTCACCCACTTGGATGTACCTTGTTCATGTATTGCTTGCATTGCTTAAGTCCCAAGAGTACTTCATGGGAACAATTTGGATCCAATATAGCATCCGCTTTAGTGGGATTAGCTACCAATCACATATTTAACTTTTCCGAATGATTTTAGATGGTATGCTATCTCACATCTCCAATGGTTCACCATTCCTCATGTACCCTCGCTTTGTTTAAGTCTTCTTGAATAAACAGCTTCAGGATGAGCCTAAACCCTCTAGCTTGCTACCAGTTGTAGTCCTTCCACCCAAGGTATTTATTTCATGGCTAGAAAAATTGACAAGTTTTCTGGGAGGAATACACCATTAACAGCTCACATGATGGAGGTAGTGCAAGCTGTTACAGATGAAGCTGCTGAAAATGAAGAGCATGAACCTTCTGTTTCAAGAGAATGTACTGCTTCTCAACGTACTGCTTCACCACAAGGTCGTGCATCTCAACAAGATATTGCTCATGGTGATTCGTAACAGAGGTAAACCTACCATCCTCTCCCAATGATTATACTTCCACAGATGGGTCTCAAACATCTAGAGGAGATGAGGAGATATAGCTCTTGAGGATGTGTTTTGGATAACTATGCTTTGCAACGGGAGCTTTTAATATTAAAGAAAGATTATGAAGCTCAAGCTGCACAACTGATGAAGTTGAACAATAAATTTAAAAGATTGAAGAATTTTGTCTCGCCATTAGTCCAACATCATAGATTGTGGGTCAAATCTCAAAAGAAGAAAGGAAAGAAGTTTAAGAAGACTTCAAAGGGCAAGAAGATCCACAAGCAGTCTTCATTCAAATTGGGGAGGATATTGGAGCAAGAGAATTTGAATAAAGAAGCTGAACATTATGAAGAACCAGGAGTTGAACTTCAAAGCTCGAGCCTCAAGGTACTAATGCTCAAGTTAATCTTCAAATCCGAGTCCATCGAGCCTCAAAGCATCGGGCGCATAAAGCATCGATGATCAAGGAGCCGGTGATCAAGGTCCGCTCTTCAAGGAACCTTTAGAAAGAGCTCATTACACCAAGGACCCTAAATTTTGAAGAAGAAGTGGTCCTTCAACATTTTTCATGAAGAAGAAGCGGTCCTTCTAGTCCAATTAACAAAATGAGCATACCGCTAGTGATGATGAGAAAATTGCATGATTATCTTTGAACATGTCAAGACCAAGAGGTGTTAGTATCCACAGAGTTGAAGAAAACCTCAAGTCTTGAAAGCTTCTCAACCCGCTTTAGATCCTAAAGACAAAGGAAAAGGTAAACCGGTAGAAACAAAGAAGAAGAAGAAGCTTACTTTGGCGGAATTAAGAGCTATTGAAGTGGCTAAGAATGAAGAAGTCGCTAGGAAGCTACAAGTTGAATTAGATGTGAAGTTGCTATACCAGAAAAGCCAGCTGTTATACCACAAAGACCACCTAGTATTGCTAAAGAAAGAAATGCTATGATGGCTTATCTAAAGGGTAGAGGTTATACTGGATTACAAAGGTTGAAATATTTAGAAATGAAAGACTTATATGATGCTGTAAGAGAAGCTTATCAAAAGGAAGTGGCTGGTATTATTCCTTTTGATGATGAAAAGAAGAATGAGGATGCAAGTAAAAGAAGCTTAAAAAGAAAAATAACAACTGGTGATAAACAGCCATCAAAGAAGATAGAATTGAGAACAGATACAGTTGATGAGCTGAGGAATTACTTAAGAGTTCTAGATTTTGAGCATCCTAAGTCCAAGGATGTTGCAGTAAAGAAGTCTAAGATGTCTACATTTGAAGTTATAGAATCAAATGATGGAGACTATCTTATGTTCCATAGAGAAGATGAAAGTTTTAGAGTATTTAATCTGCTATGGGATATATTACATTTTATTGATAGAGAAGATCTGTTTCACCTATATCAACTAGTGCAAGATTATTTTGAGCATATTCCTTCAACTGGAGTTGGCTTAGTCTTGCTGGGAGATATGATAACCATCTGGGAGACAGAAGAAACAAGCACTGATGAAATCTGGCACAATCAAGAAGTTTGGGAGATTACTAGCTGGAGATTCTTTGAAGAATCAGGAGTGCATGTTTTGGAGTTAGAAGATGGGACCATGATTCATATGCTAGCAGAAAGAAAATATCTGTTTACAAGAGATCTTATGAGAAGAATGCTAGATCATGGTATGGAAGTTGAAGAGGAGAATGAAACAGCTCTTATGGTGATAGAGTTGTTCATTAAATGGACATAGTTAGCAGACGATGATGCATAATTACTGGTATGGTTTTATAATATAAATCTTTTGAAAAATTAGTACTTTATTCAAAGTACTGCTGGACAAACAGTACTTTATCAAAAGTACTGCTTGCAGTTTAAAACCAAGAAGTCTTTCAAAGAAAATAAATAAGCAATTTTGAAACACAAGTTAAACAAAGAACAAATGGTTTTGAGATGATTTCACTTGGTAAAAGTGCTTTGCACTAACACAACAAAGGTTATCAATCCACCATGTCTAACAAAAGGATTGGCTAATATATGAGCAAACGACTCTGGTAAAGATATCTCAAAACCGTTGATGGTTGACAACTTGCCAATAAGTTGTATGGTAATCAACTCACCATATCTCGCAATAGTGAAGAGTTGGCTAGCCCACAAGAAAATGGCTTGTGGTAAAGGCTGTGGAAAACCATTTATATGGTAATTAGTTCACCATGGTAGCAAGAACTAACTAGTCCAAAAGTGGTACACTTTTGGTAAAGACAAAACAAACCGTTGATAGGCGATGATTTGCTAAAATCATATGGTTATCAATGTACCATGGTTTTACACATCTAAACATTGGCTACTCCGAGTTAATGGCTTTGGTAAAGAGACATCAAAATCCATTAAATTTTCAATGATTCACCTCTCATAGGAGTTAACACAACCGGAAGTGATGAGAATAGATGAAACCTTATGATCGATGTACAATTTGCCATATGTTGCCGAGTAGTGAAAAGATGAAGGTTGTTGATAATGATTCTTGAAAAGGATTGCTTATAAAGACTACTTTGATGATGATAATATAAGCACGAGAGTACATGACAAATCAAGATAAAGCCACAATCTTTCCTTGAAAACAAAGATGTTAAAGTTAAAGATACAAAGGAACTTGAAATCAAGCAAGTAGAATTCAAGTTAGGGGAGGATTGTTGGGATATAAAAGACAAAGTACTGAAGAAAGTCAAAGACGTGAAGAAAGTCAAAGTGCTGAAGAAAGTCAAAGTACTGCTTATGAAGAAATTCAAAGTACTGCTTGCGTCAAAGTACTACAAAGCTAAAGAACTGCTATATCGTTTATGGAATGTTATGTTTATCTAGAAAATTCTTAGTTTAGAATTACTTGTCGTACAAGGATTGTAATTGTAAACCGACTAGGGTACTCCTTATGCTTATAAAAGGACCCCTAGATTGGCATTAGAGATATGTGATTTAGAATTTACAAAGTACGATATTAGAGTTATTATGGTTGTTAGTGAATCTGTGTATCAAGCAGGTTCAGAGTATTAATAAAATCGTTGAAGTTTAAGTTATTCTTCTTAGCTTTATTGAAGTAGTTTCTGCATACTTAGTTGAGTAATATCAGTGTTTCATTGTTAGTAACTTAGGATTTATCCGAGGTTGCTAAGCCCTTACAAGCTACATAGTTAGTTTGGTCAGAGTATATCGATCCAACATTTTCAATAATCGTAATTCTCATGTTCACGTTCTTTTAAAAGCGTGTGTAATCTTCCCTACACTTATCCCTTTGTAAAATACCTTTATATGTAATTAAGACGAGGTTAAAGACAAAATAAAGCATTTTACAAATTCAAACAAGATAACATACAATAATGAAAAGATATATGACACACAAATAAAAATGAAAAACAAATACACATGGGTTGCCTCCCAAGAAGCGCTTGTTTTTTGTTCGAGTCATGAGCTTGACTCTACCCTTATTTAACGGATAAGGGGGAGGTTTTTCCTACACTTAAGCTTAAGTGCGGGTGATAATAGCGATACACACCCTTAGGGTGGAAATTTACTACGTGAAGAGAGGGTGATGGGTGATTTATATGCTCAAAGGAGTGTGATCCATTCATTATAACCTTACCTAATTCAATTGGTGTAGCGGGTGAATCAAATCTCTCTCCTAAAAATGGATCATCTTCTATCAACTTCAAAAGATTCTTAGTTAAGGATCCATCTTGACCTAATAAACCCGGTTTAAACCCATAATGTTTCTTGTTATCAACCATGAATGGGTGAAATATGTATGTAAGGTCATGGGTTACTCCTATATTAGCTTCCACTCTACATGGCCTAGAGTCTACCACCTTTATCAAGCAACTACCGGACTATTTATTTTGATGGGTGGATTGGGGCCTAATTCAATTCCAAGATTCACATATAACGACGGAAAATTGGGTAAGGTTTTGGTTGAGGCTCGGTTCATCAAAATTAGGAACTTCCCTAGGACTAAAAGAGAGGTCATGACAACAAGAATCTAAACCTACATTCTCTAGTGGCGTTTGGTCCAAAGGTTCTATATCAATCGGGGTTCCTATAGTCTCTTCTACTTCTTAGGGTAAGTTATAGGCGATGTGTGTTCCTCAGTGATGGTAGGGCTTGTGGGCTTGGGTTTCCACCTCATTCTTCATTATATCTAGAACTCCTAAATGTTCATCATGTGTTTTAGTATGATCTAACCCAAATACACTCCTAAGTATCTCAAATCCTTCTTAGCCATTTCAAATTCTTGGTCCGATTCATAAGAATCATTCTCAAAAATTTGATCACTATGTTCTATTTGCCTAAAGGATTCCTCACACATGTCATATGTTTTGAAATTTATCCCACGCATGCAACTAGGTAGTTCAACTATAACCATCTCACAATCTTGTTCGGGTTTAGGTTCCATGTTCTTAAAAACTAGGTCTTTTTGATCATGATGTATAAGGTTGGATAAATCCTCCTTATCCATTTCCTCAAGTTGTGACAACTGATGATTTATGCTTAGGAGGCTTTTCTCAAAAATTTTCCAGAGGGTCTCACTAAAAGGAGTTGATTCTAACAATGATCGTTGAATAGAAGCCACACAAGCACAAAAATTATCAAATCCATCCAAACTTACACTCGTCTCCTTTTGGATATCTCTAAGGTCACTCACAAATTCATTAGAACAATAAAAAGCAATCCAATCTGCGAAATTCAATTATTCCTCATTTGTTAATGATTTAAATGCAACTTCACTTGCCATAGTGACAAATGAAAAGGGTTTCTGAACACAAACACAAAGAAGGGATAGACTACAAGGAAGCTAAAAATGAGAAAAATCTTACTTGATAGGAATCAAGCAAGGGAACCTAAACGAGGTGGAAATCTAACTAGCTATTCTATTCTCCTAAGCGCGCCAAAACTTGATACGCTTACACGCTGCTCGGGGTCAAAGGAACTTCCTTTCGTCGAGCAAGTTTTTCAACACCCCAGGCAATGAACCTAATCATTGTAGTGTAGTATTAGGGTAAGCCACGGAATTGATATCGTTCTCTGGGGAATAGGAATGCTAGTGAGAAGTTACTACGCTAAGGTTGGGGTTGAGGAAGATTATTTTTTATCTTTTATATTTTTAGGAAATGAAAAGGTACGAATCTCGGGGTTTGGATTGGGGTTGGTATTTCTACCGATTACTTCTACTTATCTAATTATCTAAGCTAAGGTGAATGTAGTCTATGTCTATTGTTGTGTGCTCGTATGATGATTAAAATGTATTTGCTTAGGCTTTATTACTCCCTAGTTATCTCCTATTGATGGTTGAATTGTCACGTCCTTATTCTTAATCGCGTTGTGTCTCTAAGGTTGTAGGGTATGCGTTTATCCCTAAATCTTTTAAGCTACCAAAGGTTAATGACTACAAAATCTCTAGGATTTATAAACTTAACACTAAGGTATTCTTTGGATGTTTAGCCTACAATTACTCTAGGTGATTATAAACTAAGGTTCAACAAAGATTAATCAAGCATTAACAACACAACGAATGACCTATCGCAACACTAGGTCAATCACAATTAAGATAAGAGACAACCAATCAATATTCAATAACTAGGTTTCATATTCCCTAAGTAAACACTCAAGTAAATTAGCCGGACATGGGGAACATGCAAGCATACACACAATCAATTGAAGACATAATTAAATTAATGAAGTAAAACCATTATCTTGATGTAAGATAGGGTATGGAACCCTAAAATCTTGTACAAGACTGACCTTCGTTTGGTTTAGATTTTTACTCCACAAAACTACACCGAAAACTAAAAATTCGGATTCTATATATAAGGTTACAAGCTGCGACGTCACTCTTTAATTTGTGGCCCGTCGGGTCGCCGATATTAGGGTTTCGTCTTGCCACGTTATCATTGTGACGGCATCACCTTATGTCCTTGACACCGTCGCCTTGAGTCTCGGCGCGTTTGGATAAAATCTAGGCCGTCCGAGTGCGACGCCCTACTCTTTAAAACTGATGCGTCACTTGAAAATAAGCAATTTAGCCATTGTATCATCACAAAACTTGTTCGACGGCCACAAGTATAACCGATGCCGCCCCTTCAATTTCAATGACTTGAGTGTCTCGATTCTTGACTTTGGCCATTTTCTTCGCATATTCATGCCTTTTCGTCCGAATAAGTGTCATTCCGACAATTTGCCTTCAAGAGACCTAAAAAGTGAAAGGAGCGAAATTAAGTAATAACGGATACAAAAGTGATCAAATAAGGGCTTAAATGACCCCTCAAAAAGGTACATTTTAAAACCTTATCAAATATCTACTTGGGATAAGACCAAATGTTGGTTATTTAAATAGGCACAAATCAATAACCTTTTGCTTAGAAGTGTTTTTCGTTTCGTCTATCTTTATGCATGATATGATTTCCTATTTATAGGAAAATACTCACAGCTTAGTCAAATGGAATTATGAGAATTAATCGGCCCATTAATCGCCTCATAATCATCCCCATTAAAGCTAATAGTGGTTACATGACCAATTAAACGTGGTCATTAAACAGTTGTAACTGCCACTTGAATAGGTCAAAACCATTACAAGTTGTTAATGATTCAGTAATGAGCTAGTCCCTGAGAGAATTGCTCACTGAGTGTGTTTACTCAGAAATTCACTCACTGATGATATGAACTATCTGATGACACCACTCCCTGATGAGATCCATTAGCTTATTACTCAAAGAGCATAAAGCTAAACTCATCAACCTGATGAATACCGTTCATAGTCAACTCACTCAAGAGTAAACTCCCTGAACTTCATCAAAGACTGAACCATAGTTTACCACTATGAGAGTTAGGGTTTTCAGGGACCTTATGGGTGTACACTCCATACCTCCTGTCCCATTACCAGGTGTAAACTAATCCCACAAGTGCACTAAATTTTCCAACATTTATATGAATAATAACGGTTCATTTGTAGCTATTTTAAAGATGCGTCATAATTAAATTACACGTTAAATGATTTATAACTAATTAATTAATTAATCAAGAGATACAACATCGTTACAATAAATCCGAAGACGCATTGTTATTAAAATGGGCATAGTTACTCAATTATATGCGACTAACCAATCAGAAGACGTAATGTCGTTAAGATGCGGCCGCACTTACTTTTTCACCTCAAGTTTCATATGGAAAACATTTTAGTCATCAATAATCAAGCAAAAGCTTATTACTCAAGCAACTAACTGAACATAGTGAGATGATAATTTTGGATTTTGATTCCAAAATTATTATAACCGGTATTGATTAAGGGAGTTGCATCTTATCATCAAATTCTGATATGAAGATTTTTATTAGAGATACAATAATAGTTATGTTATGTATATGCTTTGGCAATACTATAACCACTGTCTGAATATACTCATGTGTCATCGTGAGGTGTTGTATTGTTGTACGAGGTTGTCATATCAAGCTATTAAGGTTTTTGATTTTTCCTTTGGTCTTTCCTTAAATGTTCTATATTTTAATGCTTCTCACTAACTACCATTGTAACACCCCGTGAACGACACGACTTAAAATAATCAAATATTAAAAACATTAAAACAGAAATGACTTGACTTAAAACTGACCCGCTATAACAAATTGTTAAACTGATATAATTCTATAACAAACTAATCCTTGAAAGTATTTTTACATGAAACTAGACTCAATTACCTTCGAAACGCCGGGTGGCGGGACCCGTGTAGACTTACCATTTTAAAGATATGATTTTTGAACACGACTTGACTAGTTCGCTAACTAGTTCATTGGTTCTTCAACTAGTTCTCCACTAGTTCTTCAACTAGTTATCCAAATAGTTATCCAACTAATTTAACCACTTTACAAACAATTAACCAGATAAATTGTTTTTCCAAAATTCTTGACCCGTTTGACCAAAAATGCGTTAAAAAGGACCTTGTCCCAAACACCCCTTTTTCTGCATATCCCTTTTATGCACTTTTGACCCATTTTTTCGGAAAACGACTTCTATTACTCGAAAAGACACCAAAAATTTCCAAAATTTATTAAGACCTCATATATATCATTTCCATGCATAAACATTAACCAATTAACATTCGGAATGGTACTTTACAAAACGACGGGTATTATGTAAAATACCCGTTTCAACCCATTTTCGTTACATACAACCTTTACCACTTCCGAATTACTTCAAACCTTCCAGAAATCATTATATTAACATAATAAATTACATTCATAATCATTAAGTTGTTTACAACCCAAAATGTGTATAATTACACATTATCCCAAACACCCCTTTAGGCAAGACCATTAACACTAAATCATACTATTACACACCATTAACGACTCCATTACTTCAACGACTACGAAACATAACTTGACACTTGAAAACATGCTTACAAAACCATTTAGACTCTCGGGGGTACAACATGGATTTGTGCTCGGTATCTACCTAACCTCCTACTTTCTTACCAGTCTTCTAACTTCCTTCTAGAAATCCATAAGCCTTAATCCAATGATTACCATCACCATCACGCATGGACCTACAAAACATTAACATCTTAAACCGTAAGCATAAAGCTTTGTAAGTAAAGCGATCATAACGTAACATTATAACAATCCATACATTACACGTCATAGCTCATAAAACCAATACAATCATTAAACATAACACATACCTCCAATCACTTAAGGTCTTACTATTCTATCTCATCCACGCCTAAGACACTTAACTAACACATATCCCGCGAGCTATGTCACACTAGCCTTAACTTCACTCTCACATAAGCACAACATTCCATAACATTAACATACAATCACATAACACATAATGTATAAAATCATCATAACATAACATTATAACCGATTTACTTACCTTGATTCCAAGCTAATGATATCAACTAGTGTTGGAATCACTCCTAAACCATAATCAAGTGTTAGTAATTATTATGTAATAGTTAGCTTTATTATGGCCTTTATGTTTGTTATTAGCCTTAAGCTTATGTAGAAGGCCCATGAGCTTAGGCCCAAGCCCATTAAGGAAAGGATGGAAACTAGGAGTGTTGCCCTAGCTTTCCTCCTATAAATACTCTTGTAAACCCTCATTTGAGGGTTGGTTGTTCAAGTTTTTCTTTCACTACATACTCCTACGCGTAACCGTTATTAGCATCTTGTGTGTGTGTGTTTGTTTACTTGTTCAATCGCCTTATCTCTTTCTATATAACTTGTGTTTGTAAAATTAGTGACCTAACGGTGGTATCAATCGCCTACTAGTTGGGTGAATCGTGTTTGTTTTTGAAGTGGGTTTGGTCCCACGCTTAAAACACACGTTTGATACTGGTTCGCTTAAAAACTTGTTTTTACACTTTTAATCCAAGATTCTTGTACTTTCAACGTTTTAAGGTGTTAAAATACTTGTTTTGGCAAAAGTTTCAAACTTTACGCGTGGATCTAAGTTTTAAGCTTGTTCTTATTCGTGGGTATCGTTTCACATAAGCATTTTAGAGCTTTGGTTCATCAAGTTTCACACTTTTGTGTATTTTGGTGTTATTGAAGCTATTTTATCACACAAAAGCGGTTTAGAAACACTTTTGGACGAGAATCAAAGTTACGAGCATTTCTACGCGTAGTAAAACCCTAAAACTACGCGTAAGTGCTTCCTTGATTTAATCTTCATTTTCGTGGTTTATTCCGTGTTTTCTTACTTGGATAAGTCCGAAAATCGTCGACTTTGGATATCTTTTGCCTTTGTGATAGTGTAAAGATCATTTGAGCAAAACCCTAAAATTACGCATAAGCATAAGCTTACGCGTGAAATCCCACGCCTAAGATTTTTCTTACGCCTAAGCCTAGTCTTACGCATAAGAAACTCCCACGCCTAACTTTCTCGCCTAACTTTTGTCTCGCCTAACTTTAGTGCTTTTCCTACTTATGCGTAAGCTAAATCCCACGCGTAACTCCTTATTGTTACGCGTAAATTTGGTGTTTTTACGCATAAGTGCTACTTGGTTCTTGTCTTTTCTCGCCTAAGGACACTTCATCAACAAAGGTTCATTCGACTACAAAGATCCATTTTACCAACACAAGTTTTCAACATGTCTCAACCACCATACTCTAACTATTTACCTTACACTTATCCTCAACGACAACAACAACTAAGTCCACAACATCAACAATGGAATCAACAACAAGCTATTTATCAACAACAATTTAATCAACAACATACTCCACAACTTGGTGCAATCCCCACCACAAATGGTTCAACCACCGCCAAGTCTTCAAGTTCAACCCTACACAAATGATTTCAATCAACATCCATCAAGGAACACTATGAAGGAACCCACTTGGTTTGCAAAGATGTATGAAGCTTTAAGCGACCAACAATCAATTCATGAAGTGGATCACTTGATAGACCTCCAATGCTCACTCCGAAACTACGATCAATGGGTGATAAGGTTCTTTAGGTTTTGTGATCCGAAGAAGCCACATGGAAAGTTCTTAAAGAAGGTTATCTTGGAAGGTCCATTTGAGATGCCTCTTGTCATTGTGCAGGAGATCCTACCGCTATTCCACCAAGAGATGAACAAACAAACATTGCTCTTATTACGGACTTGAATCCTCAAGAACTTCTCCACTATGAAGCGGATGAACTTGCAATGGAATATATCCTCTTAGGATTACCAAACCCAATTCTTCGTAGTATTGATGCTCAAAAGGCGCGATGAAAATGTGGGATCATATTCGTCTTCTTATGGAAGGATCGGTACTCAATCGGGAGGATTTGGAATCCAAAATTTACTTGGCTTATGAACACTTCATGATTGAACACGGAGAGACACTAGAGTCCTATCATCATCGTTTTCGAGACATCATCAATGATTTGGATAAACACAACATCATCATGCCAAGAATTGTAGTGAATACTAAGTTCTGAGTAGTCTTGGTCCGAATGGGAGAAGTATGTCATTTTCTCCGTCAAGCGAAGAATATGCATCATTCTACATATGGATTGATGTACGATTACTTAAAGCCTCATGAAAAGGAAGTGGATCGGAAAGGATTCTCCGTGCTCAAATTGCTCCACCTACACATCCGGACAATCAACAACTTGCCTTATATGCTCAACAAAGTTATCCTCCTCAACAAGCAACTCAACCCTCGCCTCGGTCACACCAAGCGATCAATCACAACAACCTCAACAAAATCAATTGGTTCCTTACAACAACAACAATGATCAAGCACTTCATAGTCAAACTAATGAGGAATCCGATCCGTTTGAAGCATTGCAATGAGGATTTGTTATGATTGCTAATGCTTTTAGCCGTTATACAAACAAATCCAACAATCGTATTCGTTCCTCATCCAATACACGAAATCGGTGTTGTGAACAATGGATGAGTTGAAGTTCGAATCGTGGTTATGGTCGTCAAATGGGAGGTGGTCAAGGGTTTAATGCTATGGGTAGGAATACCAATGAGCTCAAGTGGTGGAACATGGAAATGCTCGAGAATGGGTTGAATGGTCTTGATGCTACAAGCGCAATGAGAAGGGACACTGGCTAATGCATGCCCAAAGCCAAGGACTAGGGGCGTGCTTATTTCAAAGAGGATCTTCTTTTGGCTCTTAAGGATGAAGTGATGGATCTCTCACAAACAAAGAACGAGCTTTATGGCGGATGCGAGACTCGGATGATGATATGGAGGACTTGCGGGCCAATGCGGCTATTATGTTGATGGCTAATATGCAAGAGTTACACATGAGTGAAACAGGCCCAGTGTATGACATCGATGGCTTGTCTCGGTGCCGAACAAACCATCATCATATCGAACTAATATCTCGCCAACATCCGAATCAAGCACGGATCGGATCATTCAAAATGAGTCATCTACATCTCATTCGGCGATTTTCAAGTTAACCCAGTAGTTACATTTGACGATCAAGATGACCTTATGGTTTCCTTTGATAATCAAATTGACTCCGTGGTTGTACTTGAGGATCTAAATAATGATCATGTTGTGACTCACGTTGAACAAGTCGAACTATTGCCTCATCAGATTTTGCTCGTTTAATTCAAGACCATTAAATCAAAATGGAGGAATGTTATGCATTAAATAAGGACTTAAAAAGCAAAAATGCTTTGTTAACCAAGGATTTTGAATGCTTACAAATGCAACTCAACTTTTCAAAACTCAAGAAAATCGTGAAAAAGGTTTTGAAGCCGCTTTGCTAAATCTCATCAAAACAAAAATATTTATAGAGACAGATCGTGATCTAGCCGCTTGAAGAATGCTTTGTTGTGCGAAATAGAACAACTAAAACATGAACATAAAAAGCAAATTAATGCTCTCACCTTGGAAAATCAAAAGCTAAGGTGAGTTGTTAAATTGTCAAAACAGTTCTCAACATACAAAAGCATTCAACGAATCGGGTAGATGACCTTCTTGAAGAAATTATCGGCTTGCAAAACAAAATCAAAGAGTTTAAAAGCATTGTTTACAAACATGGTGAATCGATATGACTATTGAAAAGTTTACGTTAAAACCCAATCCGAAAGGATATGGACCAAATCTAGTGATTACAAACCAAAGCTTTCACTAAAACATTCAAACCAAATCACGAAGTTTCGGTCAAGAATATAAAATTAATGATCTTGTTATGAGTGTTGTTGAATATCATCGTCAAGAGGAATTAGATGCGAAGGCGAGTCGATCAAAATTAAAAGCATTGTTTACAACAAACCTTTTAATTATTCAAAACCGGTCACTTTCGTCACAAACGGATTCTTCTAACACACCAAGGGTTATCATCAAAACACCGAGTCCTCTAATGTTAATCCCCAACAGATTATGCACAAACTTATGGTCATTTACCTTCCATCGATGAAGTAAACTCAAAACACGAAAATCAAAAATTCTTAGATATTTTGACATTTTCATGGTCGACCTCAAATTTTACAACATGAGATAGAATATCGTTCGAAATCAAAATTGATCATTTTCAATCGCCTCTGGCGTGAGCACAAAGAGACACTTTTCGGAAAAATCTTTTACCTAACGTTAAAAATTTGAAAAATTGTGCATTAGCTTGGGAAAAGGATTTTCATAAGGAACTTGGAGTGATGAAGGTCGTTTTCGAGAAAACCAAACATCTATTTCTAATACTAAGCGTAAAAGACATTGTTGAGAAAAGATGTTGATCGACTCTTGGAAGATGTTATCGTCTTGATATCCATAATGTTGTGTTATTCTATTCTTTGCCACATGCATCGATTATATCTCTGCGATCTTGTTGACTCGTGGTAGCTGTTGAGAATAATGATAATGTGCTTGGATCGAGTCTTTAAAAGTGAAAATAAACAATTACTTAACGAACTTTACAATGCAAGCGTCGTCTTCTTTGGTGTGAAAAGATATTCACAATCATCAACTTAGTTTTCAAAGAAAATCGCTCAATTGAGTGCAAAATCTTACGATCCTAAAATTGAGCAAGCTGGATGATCAAAACGTGTCTTTGAAAAGTCAAATCTCAAAATATGAACAAGAACTTGTAAAGTTAAACATGAATATGGTGTCATATTTGATTTACTCAATAAGACTCGACATGAAGCATCAAACAAACTTGATCACTATCTTGCTCACACTAGAGATGTCATGAATTTTCTTTGGTAATATTCGATTCCGAAAATCAAGATTTGATTCACACTATCTCTAAGCTAAGAGAAATGTTAGGAAAGTATGAACAACTTCCGCCAACCATCATTAAGAGATTAGCACCGGTCACCCTTAGTAATCGTGCACCTAGAATCCCTACCGCCAAATCACAAGTTGCTAACGTGCTTCCTTCTCTTGAAGCAGAATAGTTGCGTCTTTTCCCAACGTCCGCACTTCACGACCTAGGAGCACTCAATCGAAGAATAGGAAGTTTCGACCTAAGACAAGATCAATAAGGAATGCTAAAGTAGAAGAACACCCTAGGACTATGAATAAGACTCACGTTGCTTCCACTATAGATGTTGCGTCGGCAAATGTAATAGAAATAGTGATGTAACGAATGCTAAACCTTTAAGCACTTTTGATATTTAGTCGATGCACCTTGTGTTATTTGTCGTAAAAGTATGAATTATGATTGTCATGACAAATGTGTTGCTAAAGCTATAATCTCTCGTTTACGGAATCCTAAGAATCGAATACCTCTAGGCCCACTAATCATTCTAAGTACGTGCTTGGTAGACCGCCTTCTTTAGATTCTAAGGCAAACATTGATGTCACTGTAGCTCGGTTTCACCTCCTAAGAATGTAGTACCACCCAGTGCATTCACTAAGACTAAAGCAAAGAGTAGTTATAGATGGCGAAATGGATATATAACACACTAGGATTTACATGGATACCTAAAGTCATTAATGTGTGCATGTCTCATATACCTTGGAACCCTCTAACATTTCGGGTTCCACATCTACTTCTATTCCATCTGTGTAAATGCGTGTGTGTAATGCGGTGATCTGAGATCATTCTGGATTGTTGATAGCGGATGTTCCCGACACATGACAGCAACCTTAAAGCTGTTATCAAACTTTATTGCAAAGTTCATTGGCTTTGTCGGGTTGGGAGCGATCACTCGCGACTATCATGGGCTACGGAGATTATGTCAATGGGAACATCGAAATCGGTAGGGTTTACTATGTGGAAGGCCTCGGTCATGTCTGTTTTCGATGGGTCGGTTTTGTGATGGAGATTTGGAGGTTGCTTTGGGAGAAAACTTGTTTCATTCGTGATCTACAAGGAAATGACCTTATGTCCGCTCGCGTAATTCTAGTCTCTACACTATCTCTATGCAAGACATGGTTGCTTCATCTCCCATCCGCTTACTTTCAAAGGCAACATCAACAAACTCACGGCTCGCACCGTCGTCTCTCACATCTAAACTTTCAAACCATCACCAACCTTGCTCGACACAAACTAGTTGAAGGTCTCCCACGATTCCGGTATTCAAAAGATCACCTTTGCTCAGCCTGTGAACAAGGGAAAAGCACTCGTGCTCATTTTCCTTCAAAGGTGGAACACAACTCTCAGCATGTGCTTCATCTTCTTCACATGGATTTGTGTGGCCCGATGCGCGTGCAAACAATCAACGGCAAGCGCTACATCTTAGTAATTGTTGATGACTATTCACGATGGACTTGGGTCTACTTTCTTCGTAGCAAAGACCAAGCTCCACAAATGATCATCACCTTTCTCACAAAAATATAGGTTCAACTCCGCAACACCGTCAGGCTAATTCGAACAGACAAAGGAACTGAATTTGTTAACCAAACCCTTCGTGAATTCTATGAGAAAGTGGGAATTGACATCAAACATCCATTGCACGTACACACGAACAAAGCGGAGTTGTTGAAAGGCGAAACCGAGCGTTAGTGGAAGCTGCAAGAACAATGTTAATCAATGCTAAACTTCCAGATTACTTGTGGGAAGAAGCCGTATCTCTGCATGCTATACTCAAAACCGTTCTATGATCACAAAGCGACACAACAAAACACCTTCGAGCTTGTCCACAACCATAAACCGAATCTCAAACACTTTCATGTATTTGGATCCCTTTGCTATCCGAATAATGATCGTGATGATTTTGGAAAGCTCAAAGCCAAAGGCGACATTGGAGTCTTTATTGGATATTGTGAGAATTCTAAAGGTTACCGGATGCGGAATCGTCGTACAAAGCAGGTGATGGAAACGATTCATGCTCATTTTGATGAACTCATGGAAATGGCTTACGAGTATAATGACTTAGAACCCGGACACAACCGTTTAAACTTCCTCAAACCCCATCATCACCGCACAAAGCCCCGAGCTAACTCGTCAACAAATGGAAAGGTTATTTGCTCCTCGTTCGGTGATGATATTGATGAGCGTGCTCGGTGTATCCGATATTTCCATTGCACAACCCGATAATATTCCTTTACGATACACTGCTACAACAACTCTTGTTGAAAATGCACCTACACCGATTGACTCCACAACAACAGTTGAACAAACCGCTTCCAACAATGATGAACCAAGTGATGATATTACGAATGATGTACCCCACCCATGATTTTGATCCAAATCGTTCTTCAACCCGTTTGCTAATGAGATCGCCGCACGGATGTCGCGGAATCTTCAACAAACCATTTGAATCCTCGAATCGCACAATGTATACCAACATCAACCTCTACACACCGATGGACAAAAGACCATCCTCGGCTAACATTATTGGCAACCCGAATCAACCGATCGTTACGAGACAACGTCTTCACAGATGGTGAACATTGCATTTATGCACTCACCGTCTCGCTAATCGAGCCTAAAAACATTAAAGACGCAATGACAAAGACAAGCTGGATTGAATCCATGCGGGAAGAACTCAACCAATTCAAGCGTCTTGAAGTATGGGGCGGTTGAAAGACCAACAGGGTCTCGTCATTGGTCTAAAATGGATTTGGAAAAACAAATTGGATCTTTGAAGGGCGTCATCCGAAACAAGTCCCGTCTAGTTGCTAAGGGTTATCGTCGGGAAGAGGAATAGACTTTGAAGAATCTTTTGCTCCGGTTGCTCGTCTTGAGGTCATTCGGATATTTCTCGCATTCGCGGCTCATATGAATATGACGGTCTTTCAAATGGATGTCAAAGCTGCGTTTCTCAACGGACAAATGAAAAGCGGTTTATGTCATCCAACCCGAAGGATTCGTTGATCCAGTGCGAACCATGTCTACAAACCGAACAAAGCTCTTTATGGTCTCAAACAAGCCCTCGGGCATGGTACGATAAGCTATCATCTTTCCTCATTGCTAATAATTTCACCAAAGGTTCGGTTGACCCAACTCTTTTATACAATATCATGGGGCACATATCTTAATTGTTCAAATTTACGTGGATGACATCATTTTGGGTCTACACATAAAAGTTTTCAACCGCTTTTGCAAAACTAATGAAGAAAAATTTTGAAATGTCCATGATGGGTGAACTCACGTTCTTTCTAGGACTACAAGTTCATCAATCACCCGTGGTATTTTCTTGAGTCGATCAAATATGCCCTTGAATTGTTAAACAAATTTGGAATGAAAACACGTGATACTTATGCCACACCAATGACTCATACCAAGAAGCTAGAGACGATTTACATGGGAAATTAGTTGACCCTACCAAATACCAAGTATTATTGGGTCTCTCATGTATCTAATGACTAGCAGACTGATATTGTCTTTGCGTTTACCTATGCTCCCATTATCGATCGCGACCAAGCTGAAACCCACCTCTGCGAGGCTAAAAGAATCCTCCGATACATCAAGGGAACCATTAATTTGGGGATCCGGTATCAGAAGGATTACGGTTTTGAACTAATCGCTTTTTAGATGACGACCACGCAGGATGCTTAGACTCAAGGAAAAGTACTTGAGAGCTCTACAATTTCTTGGTGATAAAGCGGTGTCTTGGCAATCAAAGAAGCGAGGATTGAACATCGATGTCATCAACCGAGGCGAGAATATGTAGCCATGTCCGCGTGTTGTGCTCAAGTCATCGGATGAGAACACAACTCAAAGACTATGGTTACGTGTTTGAGAATCCGATGTCTTTGCGACAATCGAGTGCCATTCGATTCAAAGCACTCAAAATCAAAGCACATCGATCTTCGCTATCATTTCATCAAGGACCACGTGGAGCAGTACCGTTGAATTATACTTTGTGGGTGCAGAATACCAATTGGCGGATCTTCTCACCAAAGCCTTGCCTCCCGCTAGGTTTAATGAGTGATCCACGGATTGGTATGAGGTGTTTGACTCAAGAGGAATTGGATGACCTCTTAAAAGCAGTCTTAAAACACGTCAAACACCAAAACATCTTTTGTAAATAAATTTTCAAAACAAAATACAAAAATATAAAACACGATAAAAACAAAAATATTCTTCTAATCTATTTTCTTTCAACATGGCAAGTATATTTCTTCCGTCAACACCTTAATCTTTCAAAATTCGGTATTTTTCCGATCAAATGTTGAGGGAGAGAAAACTAAAATTTAATTATCTCAAAACATGTGTGTACTTGCATGTTATCATATCTCGGTTGTTTCGTTTATCAAATGGTGGTAAATTTTTCTGGTTTAATGACACTCCTCGGACTAAAATTTATAACCTTTCATTATTTCTTAAGTCGAGGGGGAGTGTCGTCAAGTTTCTTTCTTAAAATCTTTCTTTGGTAACCAAAATGGAAGTTAAATGGCTTTGTTTGAAAAAGGAAAAGGTGGAGGGACCAAAACTGTCAAAATGTTAAAGTTAAATTTAATAAAACACCTCCCACCTACTTATTCACTTCACATTTATTACTTTCAACTTTTAACATCTACGCCTAAGATTCATTCGAGAAATCCGCTAGTTTGATCATCATTTTGTAAGTGTTTTAACGATCTTAACATGTTTTTAAGCTAAGGTTTTTAATTTCATGCAAATCCTACGGCTAAAAATTGTTTTACGCGTGATTATGTGTTCTACGCATAAGCGTATGAACACACAATCATTGTGTGTGTATTTTTGGTTAAATGGATTGTGTCAAAACGTTTCTAATACATCAAGGATATCATTTTAACCATCAAAACCCACCCAGAAACATGTATTAATGATTTTTGAAAATTAGGGTTCTTGAGTCGAATTGGGTATTTTCGAATGTGAAGTGTTTTGGTCAAAAAGATTGTTGGGTTATGTTCATATATTGATGAATTGATGATTTCCAAGGTTGTTAACCACCCAGAAACACTAATTGTTCAACAATTTGAAATTAGGGTTTAAAGTTCATAACTTTGGGTAATTTTGATTCTCAACGAATTAGGTGTTAATATTTGGTCTAAAGACTCTCACAACACTCTTGAACTACCAGAATTAATATGGTGCAAATCCTATGGTTAAAACTCATACGCGTAATTCTTAAACCTTAGGGTTTTGACCTACGCGTATGACTTTCTACGCGTAACTATTAACGAATGATTCATGCCATGTTTTGTTGATATAATGAATTTTTGTGATAATTTTGATGATTTGATGAATTTATTTCAGGCTTTGCTACGCTTAATATTCAGAATCAAGGTCATTTGATTCTCTACGCATAAGGAGTACCCTACGCGTAGTCAAGTTATGCGTAAGAATAATTCTACGCATAACTATTACGCGTAAGGTTCTACAATGGGACTACGCGTATCCTGTGAAGGATATGCGTAAGCGATGACCTCACGCATAAGGTCTACTCTTACGAGTAAGCCTTACGCGTAAGGTATATATCGCCTCTGGCGTAAGCTCTACGCATAAGGTCCCCTTTTCCTACGCGTAACATTTCTTACGCGTAAGTTAGGATCCTACGCATAAGCTTTCGCCTACGCGTATGTCACTACTGTTTACGCTTAACTTTGCCAATTCTACGCCTATGCCTTGATTGACCTTCATTATGAATTGTTACGTGTACAAACTTGTTAATAAACTTATCATAACATCACGAATCCAATAATGTCACTAATAAACTTAACGTTTGATATGTTGTGAACCATAAGTGATAACATGAACTTTAAAACTCAAAGTTAACTAACTCACGAAATATTTCACGACATCATTGGACTATTGGACAAACAAGTGACTTAGGACTCGTAACAATCATTGACACTGTACATTCAATAACTAGACAATAAGACCTTACATTGACTAACATTATGTCTTTCGATATGTTGGTTCTTTTGGCTAATGTTATTTCGAGATCACGACATGGTGAACAAATGAATGTGGATGCATCGAAGTTCTTACAATTGTTGATATCTTTCCGGAGGGTTATCCGAGAAAGCTTGGAAAGAACAACCTTAGGGTTGACTTTGACACCCTCACATGCTCGAATCTTCTTGTCTCATTGCGGTGGATATTCTCGGGAATCATCCCTACCGAACATGCTCTCACACTCTGCCACAGTTCGAGGTCTACATTCAACATTTCGGGATTCTATGCGAGAGGATCATTGGTCAAAATCTTGTGAATGTGACTCTTAATCACAAACAAGTCACTATCACTCCCGATGACTTACGAGTTGTTCTCATCATTCCGGACATCGCTCCAACCGACTTCTTTGCTACCCTCTTGAAGAGCGTCCCGCAATTCTTGATAGATATTGGTTATGATGAAGCTAAAGGAATTATTACTAAGCACTCTCACGTGGGTGAAGAATATTCCTCAACCATGGAAGACACTCTATATGATCATCACTAAATCAATCTCGGTCATGGCGGTGGCTATGAGCATCCCAAGCTCATGGAGCTGCAAATTTTCAGTGGTTGATCAACAAGAAGGACATTATAATTGAAGCCTTGCTATGGGAAGATATGATCTTTGTCTCATAAGAAGCTTGGCTCCAAAATTTCTATGTCGGATACACCAAACTGTTGATCCGAGCTCTTGGACTTCATCACGATATCCCCGGAGACTCAATGACCCGATAATCATGACATCTTGGTGAGCCCATACTATCTATCGAATCAAAGAATCGTCTCTGAAGAAGCAGGTCTTGAGTTGCCCGATCACCTTCTTACAAAGGAAATCAAAAAGTGGAAGCGTACAAAAGGTATCGGGTGGCCGTAAAGAAGGAAAAGTTGGCCATCTTGATGAAAAGGCTTACGGGACACCTACTCGGAGAACCGAGAAGAGGCGATCTTGGAAGTGCATTAAGCATAGAGAGTCAAAGGAAGTTCCCAAGAGGAACCCTCCTTCAAAGAGGATTGTTCCATCTAAGGAAGCTACTCCCATCCCAATCCCTAAACCCGAACGCAAAGAAAGCTTTTGACGAAAGCTCAAGGTCTTGAATCGAAGAAGAGATTACTTACTCGAAGCGCAAGGATGACACTCCATTAGTACCAAAACCTCCAAGTCCTCAGGCGATAAAGGAAAGGAAGACTCATGCACTTGTGCCCTATGATGAAAGCTAAGAAGAAGAAGAGCTCTTGGATCAATCCTACATGAAGAAGTTTAAATTAGTTAGACACATTCAAAAGGTGAAGAATTTGCAAAAGACCAAGTGGGTGGCCCGGAGGATCAAGTGGGTCTTTGCTCCTCACCGAGATCTCGATGCGGTTAATCGACCCGATAAGGGATGCGGTGCCACCACTCTTGTGCAACAACAAGCGCTTGTGGAGGAGTCTCACGATTATAACATTAAGGAACCGAAAAGGATAAGGCGAGAAAGAGAAAACTGATGAAGAAGCTAAGGCTCAGAAGGAAGAAAAGGCTAAATCTGGACAAGATGACGAAGAGAATTATGATGATTATCTTCTCAAAAGTCCAACTCGTTCCAAGGAGGATACTTCTGCACCTCCTAAGGACCCCGAGTCTCCTCATGTCTCCTCCTCATCAGATTCTTCATCTCACTCCTCACCACCACCATCAAAGAGATCAACCAAATCATCATCCAAATCAGTAAAGAAACCACCTCGTTCTTGGATATCTCATGCTCATAAACGAATTGGGAATGCTGTCAAACAAATCAGAAAGAAAGACATTCTCCAAAAGAAGTTGAATTTCTTTGTTGATCACATCTGACATCTGTATGACGAGCATGAAAAGATGAAAGAAGAAAGGAATTTGTTCGAAGTTCATGAAAAGTCATCGTCAAGAGGAACGAGCGAAATGATCGAAGGTTACACTAACAAGTACCTTGAGGATATCGTTCCTAAAGTCACAAAGGAGATGTTTACCAAACAACTATATCCGAATCTTATGCGAGATAGCCAAGCAAACTATAAGATCCACACCTTTAACCGTCACAATCAATCCATCGATCCTGTAGTTTTCTCGGATAATGAATTGGTGGCCAAGCTTGTCACACAAATGTCACACGATGCGGGACATTTACTTACGAGGAAGGAAAGCTGTTTCAAGCATTCTTTGGACTACCAACTCAAAGAAGCATGTAGATTCGAGCGAGAAAAGTCTAAGCGTCCTAGAGGCGATGAAGACAAGGATCGGGATAAGCATGATAAAGCTAAGCGTCAAGAAGTCGGTGAATCATCTTCTATGTTACCTCCTCTCCAACGGACTCCTACTCAACAAAGGTCTCCTCCTCGTTCTTCTACGGATAAACCTCGGGGCGATTCGAGTTACCACCCCGACTCAAAAACCGGTGATCACTTTGAGTATACGGGTGGTGACGATGAAGAGGTCCGTGAGCCCTACAACAACCCACCTCTCCCAAACAAGTTCGAAACCCGGCATCATCATCTAGGCCTTGAAAAAAGAAGAAGAAGGCGCCTCAAACCGGCGTCGTATCTTGGCTAGATGACGATAAAAGCGAAGAATTTGAATGGTTCTCTACTCTTGTTAACAACACTCCTACCACGAAGAAGGTCGAATTTGGTAGACGGTAATACATTGGAGCATGCAAAACTTTTGCAAGAAAAGTTCGGTGAAGAAGATGACAAAATCGAGTTGAAGCGAATCAAGAATGAAGCGTTTCAACTTCTAAAAGACGACTCGAAAGTGCCCTCGGTCGAATATCACCTTGACAACATTGCTCGAGCTATGTCTAACAACATGGATTGGCTCAACCCGGAAGCAAACATTGACTTCACAAAAAGGACAACCCTCCATACTACACCGATTGGACCAAACCTCTACCGACCATTGGCCAACCGGATGAACCACAGTTCCCTTCCGATATTTCTTCAACGAGACACGGAATTTCTTCTCCATGGTGGCGATGGTTCAAGGAAATATGCTACATCCTTGACACTTCCATTCCTGCACTATCTACTCAAACTGCATTGCCATTGAGGAACGTGCCAATCACTTGTTCTCCAACACGGTGGAAGCATACGACCGAGATGCATTGTATGGGATTCATCAACGGCGAGCAGCCGACGAATCTACTACAGGTGTCGGGTTCGGAAGTCACAACATGCGGTGTTTGGTACTAAATACATCGTTGCCATCCAACATGTTGGTCTTTCATCCAAATGGGACTACACCTTTCTCAAGAAGATTGTGGTCAAAAGCGGGATGAAAGGGATTATGCATTCTGTGAAGATGACTTTGAGAATTTGTCTCTCAGCGATATTGAAGACATGTACCTTGCCAAAGTACTGTGGTCGCATGAGACAATTTTCAACCGAAATACAACGAGAATTCATCAAGTCACCTGCTCATTTTCATCGACGCATAGTCATAAAAGAGCGTGTTGAAGATCTTGACTAGCCGTTGAATCATATCGACACGTGTCAACTTCACTCCACCACGGTTTGATCTTCCCGATATCAACCGGCTATCACAATTAACGCTCATCGACAAACCGTTTGGTGTCGTTTATCGCGATGAACTTCATCGCAATTGCTTGATGGCGTGTAATGAGCTTCACAATTTGGAGATCATACTACGAAGATGGTTAGGGACGGATTAGCTTATCGATTGAAGGATATACGTGAAAACATTGGGAACCCTAGCGATGGAATTCTCGGGATCGGAGGAATGTGAGAAGGATCATCACCATGATTGATGAGCGGTTGTTCGAAGGGATCGATTCGAACGATTGGAGAGCTATGTTGGTGGTCGACCGGGATTAACATAACCGGCTTTCAACGCATGCGCACTCACGGGAACATCACCGCACTTCACGGTACCCTTGAATTGTTTCTTTCATATAAATTTGGATGTGTGATTAACTCTGTCAATGGCTTGTGCACACATAACGATGTACAACCCGTTCTTGTATAGAAAGGACCACGTAGTGCGCCTCGATTGCCACAATCCTTATAAAAGGAGCGAAAGCTTCTTATTTTTGAGTAAAACCTATCAAACCTTTCATTTTCAAGGTTTTGCTCAAAAGACAAGTACTTCCCATATGATTTTTAAAACCTCAACCGTTTACATCACTAGTTGAGGGGTATTTGAATTAAAACTTTGTTCACAAATTGTTCATAGTGGTCATCTTCCCAACACTCGAAATGGTCATAGTTATTGTCAACATTTCAAAATAACATTTTATATGCCATTTTGAGGGGAAAATTGTGTGATAAGAAATATGTTGTGCAAAATGCAAATGAATCTGTGTACTTCGGACTTAACCAACGAATTAGCGGTACTAAGCTGTTAGTAACTCGAAAAGACTTGTCTGGACGGGTAATAATTTCAAGCTAGTTCGCTAGTAATGTAAGCGTGTCTCAAAGGACTTGTCCAAGTAGAAAGTACCATTCGAGACACTCTTGGTAGACATGAACTCGACGGGTATGACAACCTTTCGAGGTTTGTCTACACCTTCAAGGTAGTTATTAGAGCTAGTTGTCACCTAAAAGGCGACAATGTAACTCTTTAACTATGCAACGTAACCGTATCTCGCGGGGATTGTCTATCTCCGGTGGATCAATTCAAAATGTGTGCGCTCTTTCCTCCTTGTGCATTTAAACCATTAAAACTCTTAAGCACATGTGGAGGAGTATTTATGCAAAATTCTATCTCTCACGATGGTTCAAACATGATTTTCATTAACAAACCCTTTGAGAGATTTTTTCTAGCTGTGGTTTTAATGACAACATAGGTTAGTCATGGAGTTATAAGGTGACTAAGGTTAGGAATAACCGTCCTATGATCCGCCTTGAGCGGAGGGATCTACCCAAGGACATCACAAATAGTTAGTACTTAGAAGTCCTTAGGTATGATTATAAAAGGAGAAAATGAGAATCGGAGAAAGAAGGAGTTGAAGAATCAAAAGAAATGCTAAGAAAGGGTGAAAAGAAATAGCCCTCAGTTATTCAACTTAGGCGGACAAGGGTTCAATTCATATACTCTTGGTTGTCACTCGGTGAAGCCGGTATTGAAGACTAAAAGTCGTCATGGACCCGATGGCGCATGCACTAAACCTTCTTAGCCACTCAAGTTTCTCTCAGCGAAGCTTGTTTCATTCTCACGGGAACCCTACGTAAACTATTGGCTTTCTCTTAGAAATCATTTGGTATTGAAGAAGGAGACCCTCTCCCTAGTCTCCGCTCGGAAAACCAAAGCACTATTGAGTCTAGAGCCACGAGATTCATCAAAAGATCTCTTAGGTTCACTTGACATCTCATCACTTGTTGATCAACAAATAAGATTATCGATGGTTCATATCGAGTCCTTCACGAGATCTTAGCAATCGCCTAGAACATTTATGAGAGGTTCTGGCTGTGATCCTCGGTGATTGAATGGAAACTCTGCCGGTCAACATCAAATGACCACGGCGGCGGTCGCCGGTAACTCCCGTGGATTACGCGGAGTGTGTCTCAAGCGGTCTGATCGTGAGGTGATGCTTGGTGTACCTCGTGACTCATCCGAACTATAGATGTACTTGGTACATCGCGTTATCTCACTTGTGGGACTCGGTTCAAGAGCGGCCTATGTAAGAATTAGAGTTGTGTTTTCACACTATCTTTGTTAACACTCGAAGTTCAAACTTGTAAGTGTCGGAATCCGCTTATTACTAACCGTTTGAAATGTTTTCTTCTTATGGAAGCTCGGGGCGGGATGATCGTCTTGATTCTTCTCATGCTCACGCCAACATCATCACTAATGGAAGTTCTATCCAAAAGCAACACAACGATCGGAATGATTCTTCGTCAAACCAAAGAATCTACAAAGTTAAAGACTTAGAGAACTTCATCGATGTTGAATTCCAACGTCAAAGGCGTGTGAGCATGTTGAAGAATGACGTGGAACCTTTGGAGCGTGAAGCGGACACTGAGGCGGACTTGATGCGAGACAACAACATACTATCACGTTCACCACAAAGAACAATGATCATAGAACAAAGTTAAAGATGACGTCAAAACATAACCGTTCAAAGAAGACAATTTCTCTACACTGGGAGATTGTTCAAATCAAGGGAATTCTTCTCACAAGAAAGAAGAATGTCGAAGACGTCGAGCTACTATTACATCAACGCCTTCACCGTTCATCACCAACACTTGAGGGGGAGATTGTTGGAATCACTCTAAACCATAATCAAGTGTTAGTAATTATTATGTAATAGTTAGCTTTATTATGGCCTTTATGTTTGTTATTAGCCTTAAGCTTATGTAGAAGGCCCATGAGCTTAGGCCCAAGCCCATTAAGGAAAGGATGGAAACTAGGAGTGTTGCCCTAGCTTTCCTCCTATAAATACTCTTGTAAACCCTCATTTGAGGGTTGGTTGTTCAAGTTTTTCTTTCACTACATACTCCTACGCGTAACCGTTATTAGCATAACGTGTGTGTGTGTTTGTTTACTTGTTCAATCGCCTTATCTCTTTCTATATAACTTGTGTTTTTAAAATTAGTGACCTAACAACTAGAATCATCATCATCTCCATTCTTGCCATCTAAGCCAAAATCACTATTGGCATAAACACTTAATCAAATTACTATACTATGATTACCACTACCATAGCTCTTCCTTAAACACTTCTAATTATCACATAATCATATAATGATTATATGATAATTAACCCCATCAAACTATTAACTTAAACCCAAAATAATCATCTCATAATTTCTATAACCTATAATTAGCTTCAAAACACCATTTACCCATTTCCCCAATTTGGATACATTAACCCTAACTTATAATCTCATCAATTACCTTAAAATAAAGGATTAATTACTTGTATGAATGATCAGTACAAACTTATTACTTGATTGGAGCAATAACCCACCTTGACATTATCATGATAATGATCTTGGTTCTTCCCTCTCTTTTCCCTAAATCGTACCACACACACCCACAATATTCTGGAATGTGTAGAATCCAGTAGAAGATAATTATTAGTAGTATAGTTTTCCTAATTGGCGCATTAGGTCCATTAAGTTCCCTTCTTTCTATATTAGCCACAATTACTTTATTACTAGTTTGCTATTTGACAATATTAGTCCTTTGAGTCCATTTTCCTAATAATTGTGACACATCATACTTTTTATAAACCATTTACATAACATTTAATACCTTAAGTTTGACTAACAATTCCTATAAGTCCTTAGAATTTATAAAAGTCATAGTCAACTATTCATATGGCATTCTTGTAATAAAACGCTTAGTACCGGTTTCAGGGTGTTATAATTCTACCACTTCTTTATATTTCGTTCCTGAAATCTCTAGTATAAATTAACCTTGACTTTATCACATTTCATCCCTATTCATAGCACTAAACAAATTTTCATTCATACATTTTGTTGCAAAGATCTAAGTGATCTTGCAACATTAAGCGATACTTTCCCAAAATTCTTGAATCACTCTATTTCATCGGTTATTTCTAAAACCAAAAGGGCCTTTATTAAATTCACTATATAATTCAAGACACATTTACTATAATCAACATATCATTTAACCAATTTCGTTACTAATACATCGCATTCTTAATTGCTTTACTTCTAACTTTTTATTCAAGGACTATGTGTCCTTGAGAGAATTTACATTATTAAAGCCTTACATAAGTCAAATAGTGACTAGTACAACTTAACCTTTCCATCCTTACCGTATTCAACCTATCAGCCTTTTAACATTTTTTTAAAACACCTTACTTTCTCTTTTTCACCTTAAGGATTCCCGTCAAGTATTATGGGACGCTTAAAAAATCTTAATTTACTAACACTTTCATAGCTTACCATTATCTAATACTTATACATTCTACCAGGTCATTCTATTATCCCATTAACATTTCACTATATTGTGTCATTTTCTCTATTTCTTTCCATAAATTCTTTGTCAAAAACTATAAGTCCCTTAAGAAAATTCAACACTTTGACTTCAGAAAGTCAAACTTAACTTACATCATCACATTTACACATAAAGGTATTAATGATAATTAGCATCCATTACTTCCATTACTCACATTTTGTACCACGCCTCAAGGCATATGATAACATCGTTACAATTTCTTAATGCTTTCAAGTTATACTATAGACACCTAAATGGTAGGCAACCCATTTGCCGGTAAAGGCAATACTTTTCATCCCGAAAGATCTTTAACACACCCCTAAGAATTCCTTATCATTCATTTATTTGGTCATCCTGAAGGTTACCATCATTAACATCATTAACTTGGTCATCTCGAAAGATACCACCATTAACTTGGTAATCTCGAAAGATACCACCATTAATTTGGTCATCCCGAAGGATACCATCCTTAACATCATTAGCTCGGCCATCTCGTTGGATACCATTATTAGCTATCATTAACTCATTGGTTATATGATAGTTACCCTTAACCTTTCACATTTTAACATTTGATCCAACTCGTTATCATTTTAACACACATACACTTTCCATTCCTATTATTTAGTTTAAGTAAGTATCATTGGTATATGATACTCGCTTATCATATTTATACACTTACTATGTGTTTACACTTGTAACTTAAATTTACATTCTTTAACGCCCATTAACCATTTCCATATCTCATCTAGTACTTCTTTTAGGCTACTCGATTCTTCTTCCACATTTAACCTTACATAGGTTAGTTCGATAACATATTCATTTATCATTTGCATTCTTTTAAACATTAACACGATCACTTCGTGTTTAGCTAAACAACATATTATTACGTTCTTACCTACATTCTTAACTCATCTTGTTTTAGTTACTAACACATTAGCCAAACCATTTTCATCCCATCATTACTGGTCATTGTTTCTTAATCCCATTCTCTACTTCTCATATTAGTAGACACTCAACAATTAGTGAGTCAATTTCCATATTGCTTTCACACATTATACTTTAGCATACTAATCATTACTACGCTTCATACTTAAGCGTCAAATATTTATTTCATTATTAACCCATCTCTAATACCTCTTACCATTTTAATCACCTCTTACCATTTTAATCACATTCTATTACCACTACTTTTAAAACACGTTCTTATAATCACCAAGCGATCTCCGACACTAACCAAGGTGCACGGCGATTCAATCACTTAAATATTTCAAGTCCTTCACGGATTTATATCATATACACGTTAACACTATAGAATACATTCATCATTATCAACTTAGGTTCATATAACCTATCTCAAGATTCACTTTAAAACTTAAACATTTACTTTCACACATAAGTTGCTTTTACATTCAACGCATCTACTAGTGGTTTAAGTCTAGGCAACCTAAAACGGAAACCTAATTCACTTAAACCGAAACTCTGATACCAATTTGTAACACCCCATGAACGACATGACTTAAAATAATCAAAAATAAAAACTTTAACGCGAAAATGACTTGACTTAAAACTGACCCGCTGTAACAAATCGTTAAACTGATATAATTCTATAACAAACTATCCATTGAAAGTATTTTTACATGAAACTAGACTCAATTAACTTCGAACCGCCGGGTGGCGGGACCCGTGACGACTTACCGTTTCAAAGATATGATTTTTCGAAAACTGACTCCGACTAGTTCTCCAGCTAGTTCTCCAACTAGTTCTCCACTAGTTCTCCAACTAGTTCTCAAACTATTTTAACCACTTTACAAACAATTAACCATATAAGAAGGACCTTGTCCCAAACACCCTTTTTCTGCATATCCTTTTTATGCACTTTTGACCCATTTTTTTGAAAAACGACTTCTATTACTCGAAAAGACACCAAATATCTCAAAAATTATTAAGACCTCATATATATCATTTCCATGCATAAACATTAACCAATTGAAAATGGTACTTTACAAAACGATGGGTATTATGTAAAATACCCGCTTTGACCCATTCTCATTACATATAACCTTTACCACTTCCAAATTGCTTCAAACCTTCCAAAAATCATTAACTTAACATAATAAATCATATTCATAATAATTAACTCATTTACAACCCAAAGTGGGTATAATTACACATTATCTCAAACAACCCTTTAGACAATACCATTAACACTAAATCATATTATGACACACCATTAACGAATCCATTACTTCAACGAATACGACACATACCTTGACACTTGACAACAAGTTGACAAAACCATTTAGACTCTCAGGGGTACAACATGGACTTGAGCTCGGTATCTACCTAAGCTCTACTTTCTTACCAATCTTCTAACTTCCTTCTAGAAATCAATAAGCCTTAATCCAATGCATACCATTACCATCACGTATGGACCTACAAAACATTGACATCTTAATCCGTAAGCCTAAAGCTTAGTAAGTAAAGCGATCATAACATAACATTATAATAATCTATACATTACACACCATAACTCATGAAACCAATACAATCATTAAACATAACACATACCTCCAATCACTTAAGGTCTTACTATTCTATCTCATCCACGCCTAAGACACTTAACTAACACATCTCTCGCGAGATATGTCACACTAGCCTTAACTTCACTTTCACATAAGCACAACATTCCATAACCTTAACATACAATCACATAACACATAATGTATAAAATCATCATAACATAACATTATAACCGGTTTACTTACCTTGATTCCAAACTAATGATATCAACTAGAATCGTCATCATCTCCACTCTTGCCATCTAAGCCAAAATCACTATAGGCATAAACACATAATCAAATTACTATACTATGATTACCACAACCATAGTTCTTCCTTAAACACTTCTAATTATCACATAATCAAATAATGATTATATGATAATTAACCCCATAAAATTATTAACTTAAACAAAAAATATTCATCTCATAATTTCTATAACGTTTAATTAGCTTCAAAACACCATTTACCCATTTTCCCAATTTGGATACATTAACCCTAACTTATAATCTCATCAATTACCTTAAAATAAAGGATTACTTACTTGTAGGAATGATCAGTACAAACTTATTACTTGATTGGAGCACTAATTCACCTTGAAATTATCATGACAATGATCTTGGTTCTTTCATCTCTTTTCCCTAAACCGTACCACACACACCCACAATATTCTGAAATGTGTAGAATGTAGTAGAAGATAATTATTAGTAGTATAGTTTGCCTAATTGACACATTAGGTCTCTTAAGTTCTTTTCTTTCTATATTAGCCACAATAACTTTATTACTAAGTTGCTACTTGACAATATTAGTCATTTGAGTTTATTTTCCTTATAATTGTGACACATCATACTTTCTATAACCATTTACATAACATTTAATACCTTAGGTTTGACTATCGGGTTTGACTAACCAATCCTATAAGTCATTAGAATTTATAAAAGTCATAGTCAACTATTCATATGGCATTTTTATAATAAAACGCTTAGGCCCGGTTTCAAGGTGTTATAACCATAGTACCATCACTTTTGACAAGTGGCATGGTAGGAAAATGATCAATACAAATTAACTTATAGTTGGATTATCTTGATCTCTTTTGGTGTTTAAAAAACTAAAAAGAAACAACATTACCAAAACCCAAAATCTATGATAAAGCTAGGCGAATAAGCTTATTGATTATGAACATGCTATAGAGTATGATTCATACCAACCTTATTTTGAAGCAAAGATTAGATAAGTCTTATGATTCACTAATAAAGATTAAAAAATTGAAGTAAAGACAAATATATCATAAATGGGTTTTGCTAAACACTATTCACTAGGCAATGCTTAAGGCACATTAAACAATATGTTCTTTCCATATTTAAAATAATTTTGCATTTAATGCATAATAAATGAACATAAAAATTATCTTAAATATATGTTATTTTTATTTAACAAAGTCCAAGTTTACTTTTATATTCATATTAAACATTGTCCAGTGAACATTGTTTAGCTAAACCCTAAATAAATTGTAAACTTGTTTCTAATTTAATGCTTTACATATCAAATGAGATAGGGATTTAATGCCATCATTTAAATGCAATTAATGGCTGAAAATAAGTCTATATTTATTGGAGTATCAATTATAAAAAGTTAGTGCTCCATCTGTTTTAAAAGAGTGTTTACAAATACAAAATGAACAAATTATGATATGTGTAATTCAGTATTATTTTTATTGCTAAAAATCCATTTTTACCCTTATAATTAATATAAAAACTATAAATGAGTTATTAATACAAGTTTTGATTAAAATGACACAATAGAAAAACCCTTCATAACTAATGTTCATATATAAAAACTGAACACTTATTTTGAGACAAATATAAATAGTAAAGTGAAACTTTTTATGAGACGGAGTGAGTACTTAATTAATAGTAACTTAAGTCTCTTCAACTTTTTTTAGTCTTTTACTTTTTATTTCAACCTATGAAAATATAAAGTTTTTCCTTAATATTAATTACCAAAATTTTGCTTTATGAATTTTTACCATTTTCGACTTTGTACATTTTATTGTTAGTAAGATGATCGAGAGCATATCATTGTTATACCAAAAGTCACAAGTTTATTATAGTTTTTTGTGTTTATAAAGAGAAATTTACATGAATATTGACAATAAGAAAAACTATCTCGGCATAACGCGCGAACACCTGAAAGCCTTGTTTGTATTAATCATGGGTATACTCAACACTTGTTTAGTTATGATCAAATGAAAAATAAAAGTGTATTAAATGCAGAATCATTATTATAGTAATTGTAAGTTTGTAAGCTTAATTAATACTTATTAAATGCATTTATTTTAAAGGAAACCTTGAGTGCATTAAGTTGTAAGGAATGCGCGGAGCCACGTGGTGCAACAAAAAGTATCAATACTCAATATCCACATTCCACGGGTTCTCTCGTACGTTTTTCTGATGACCAAATAAAGGAAAGGGAAAATCATGTTTTTATTTTTATTGTGCCCCATGGTTCTACGGTTCCTCACAAGTTATATTACGTAGACCAAAAGTCCAATTTCGAAAGCCTTAAAAAGCGGTCTAAAACGTCCAATTTTTTTTGTATACTTGGCTTAATTTTCTCTTCACGCAATGTCTTAGCAAAGCTCGTTTTACTGTTTTACTCTTATCTAGTCTTCTAGGCGAAGGCAATTTGAGTAATTTTCTTTTCTTTCAATAACTCATCCTTTCAAGTATGCAAGGCGTATGTGTAACTCATGCTATATTATGTTATTCCCTTTGGTCCTGCAGGTAATTTTGAACCATGAACGTCACCCTGATGTGTTTTACGTGCTTCCCAATGGGTTTGAATTAAGCACATCAAATGGGTTTGAATTACTAACCTCTTTAGTAGGCTCCACACCATTCTTCTTACTAGAGTTAGCTGTGAGCTTTTTTGAAACAGGTCTATACTCTTTTACAGGTTTAAAACATACTTTCGGACCAACCGGAACACCTTTAGAAGCCTGACTAGGCTTCATCAAGCTCTTCGTCACACCCAAACCAGGATTTTTGAGACATTCCTCATGAATATGACCAAAAACCTTACAGCACGCACATTTAGGGGGTTTCCAATCATATTCAACACGAACAATACACATATAAAACCCCTCCCCAAAAAGTTTAGGCATAGCCACCACAATAGTATCTTTCAATTCGACATCAGCCTGAACTTCAATCATTGCTCTAGCATAGCTTGACCTACCCCATGATTAGATGCACATGTCAAATGTGTAAGAATCAAGCATAAAAGAAGTACCAATCTTAGTAGCAACATCACTCAGACCATCCTCACTAAATGCAGTTACAGGGAAACCATGGAGTTTAACCCAAACCGGAACATTACTCACATCTTCTTTTAGTAAGTTCACATCTGGATCCCATTTTTTCAGAATAAGCGGATTATTACGAATAAACCATGGACCACTTTCAAGCATTGTATCCAAACCATAAATAGAGCTAAACCGGAATGAGAATATCTCGGTAGATGAGTTAAGCATTGATTTTAGCAGTCCATAATTACCCCGAGTGTTCCTAACGTAGTTAGCAACAAGAGGGTAAGCCACAAGCTAACCCAAAAAGAATCCATACACCGTATTAGCAAACCGTGCACTAATAGCTCTAATAGACTCCACCGGAACAACCGCATCAACCTCGTTTCCCCCCGGAGTAAATAAGGTGCGAAAATTCATATCCTTCTTACTCAGATCAGTAGTAAATAAATTATCATAAGAGGTACCTGGTTTCGGGTTAACATTAGGGCTAGTCGGTGTTTGCCCCACATTCACATCTTCAGTATTCACTATAGCATCCATAGATTCTTCCACAACAGACGAGGATACCATGAACGTATCCATGACAGCCTTCACAGAAGGTACAACACTACTTTTCTACTTAACACCTCTCCCACCCTCACCCCCTGTTTGGCTAAAAAACCTCGCTCCATCCCCAAAAAACCCACGAACAGTAGTATCAAAAACTAGCAGCAACCCACGAACACAAACGCATAACAGTGATTAGCAGGAAAAAAATAATAGAAACCCTAAAAAGTAAGAGATTCAAAACGATCGAGCCAATCCACTAACTAACCTCCATTATGATAGATAGATCATTTAGGCAAAATGGTGGTATAAATCAAGCAAATAATAATTCGTTTAGGAACGAATTCGGTTTTGCATGCAATTCAACTAACAACGATTATGTCAATTAAGGAATACGTATTCAATATAACCCTAAAAACGATAAAACACTTAGCACTACTAACCGACCACGATGGAACCAAAAATTAATAAATTAACTTGAGGATCTTAGTTGAGAATATGTAATTTTGATTCCATTACAAGATGTTATGAAAAAAAAAAGTAGATGACCTTTAAGGAATGGTTTTGGTATAATGGGTCATTCCTTGCAATGAGTCATTACATTCTATAAATATAAACAAACAATATTTTTTCATTACATCGTAATAATATTTTTCATTTCGTCTTTGATTACGATATACCAAACACTACGCTAATCTTTGCAACTACATATTTTTTCCAACATTACTCTCACCCATCCTATAAATAGAGGTTGTCATTTCTATACTTAACACATAAACATGGCTAAAGATAACGATGACGATCAAGATCCACCCAGAATAATTAAAGCTCCATACAACAACATGATCATTTTTGATTCATTGTTCTGTTTTTGCGGTACTAATTACTCTTTATATAATTTCTTTAATAAATAAAAACCAATGGTTTGTTTGTTTTTGTTGTTCTGACAAATCTTATTTTTTTAGAAGTATTTTCTAATAGAGGTTTGGGCAACAGGTTTGGACAAAAGGATTAGCTTTGCCTTTGTAATTGTTATGATATATGATGACATGCACACTCCATCTTCTAATCGACAAGCAACAACGTGGAGAGGAAAAAATTGTTAAGAAAATTTCTTGAAAAGTATTATTATCGCTAATGAGATATGATGATAAGGTGCCCCGATGGGGATTCACTCCCCTCATTTTCCCCGCCACGTCGACTTTCTCTCTCAAGTGACCTTGAGCGATTAGGTGCCCAGTAAGGGCGACCAACTTTTTTTTTTTTTTTTAAACATTTTAACACAAAATAAAATTTCATTAATAATTAAAGCGTTACATAAATAAAAGCGATCGAAATACATAAATCATAAATCTAATCGAATGCTCCGCATGCGAGTCATACGAGGAGTCGAGAACCAAGCAAATCCTCAAGCGAGCCAAATCTTCCTCGTCTACACCATCGTCTTTGTTCTCCGATAGCTCCAATTGATTTTGGTGTTGGCGTTGTTCGTTATCTTCGAACACACCGCCACAACTTGTGCGCAACCTCGCGATCTTTGCGGGCTTGATCTTTCAAAATTTGTCGATCACGACTTTTCGTTCGGGAGTAATGTCGTTGCAACTCTTGTAGTTTTCTCTCATTTGCTCCTTCTCCGCCTTCGCTGGTCAAACAATTCGATCACGCTTATAATAGCGTTTTTGAGCCTCATCGTCGTTATTGCATTGATTTTGAGCGTACACTTGCATATCTTCAACGGAATGGGGAGGCGGCAAGCCATATTAAATCTTGTGTTGAGAAGTATTTTGAGTTTGAATTGTGTGAAATAGATTTGTGGATTGAAGTGTGTTTGTATTGTGTATTTATAGGGTAGGATTTTTTTTTTTTTTTTTTTTTTTTTTTTTTACTTTGCAACGTTACAAATGCTTTGGATATCGATCGAGCAGGCAATCTATTTCAGTGTTTTTGGTGGCGATCGATAACAACCACATCAAGGGGATCGATATGGAAATCGATCGCCTAGCCCCTCGATCGACACTCGATTCATATTACTGCATTCAGCCTAAGTGGCATCAAAGGCTTCACAAGTCAAAGTTCGCCCCAATGGATAGGACAATACGTTAAGAAAATTCAGCTTTTGTTTTCTAGAAAAGCATAACTGAAAAAGGCAATTTATATAGTGTTATTATTTTGTATAAACATATTTTTGAAATTTGATGATTATTGGTAATTGATTTTTTATTTTTTTTAAAAACATACACTTTACCAAGATCGGGAATTATCAAATACTTTAAATCATGGCAACATGAATGTACAAAAATAATTGATATAAGGACTCTACAAGAAAAATCAAATAGAGCTAACAAAATTTGCTCACCATTGAAAGCCATGCATAGTGTTGTTATACCACCCGCTTTGTTAATTGATTATAATCATCAAGCAAATGGATATTATGTTACAACCTCAATCTTTATGAATAATAACGGTTTAGTTTCAGTTATTTTAAAGAGCCGCCATAACTAAACTACACGTTAAATGATTTATAACTAATCAATTAATCAGGAGATATAACATCATTACAATAAATCAGAAGACGTAGTGTCACTACAATGGGGCCATATTTACGCAATTCTATGTGACTAATCAATTAGAAGACGTAGCGTCATTAAAATGAGGCCGCACTTACTTTTTCACCTCGATGTTGCATATGGAAAAAACATGTTAGTCATCGATAGAACATGCAAAACTTTATTACTCAAGCAACTAATTGAACATAGTCAGATGATAAACTTTTGGATTTTGATTCCAACATCATTATAACCGAAATTGTTTAAGAGATTTTATTTTTTCATCAAATTCGGTTATAAAGCTTTTTATTAGAGATACAATAATAGTTATGTTATGTATATGTTTTGGTAATACTATACTACTGTCAAAATATGTTCATGTGTCGTCGTGGAGTGTTGTATTATTATGCGAGATTGTTGTATCAAGCTATTTACGATTTTAATCTTTGCTCCAATCTTTCCTTAAGTCTGCTATACTTTTATGCTTCTCACTAATTACCGTCACTTTTGACTAGTGACATGGTAAAAAAGTGATCGGTACAGATTAACGTGTAGCTGTATTATCCTTGATTTCTTTTGATGATTATAAAAGAAACAACATTACCGAAACCAATATTCTAAATAAAGCTAGGAAAATAAGCTTAATGATTATTTACATGCTATAAAGTAAGATTCATATCAACCTTATTTTGAAGGAAATGTTAGATGGTATTTGCTAAACAATACTCACTGGGCAATGTTTAATGCATATTAAATAATTTGTTCTTTCCATATTTAAAGTAATTATGTATTTAATAAGTACACAATAAATAAACATAAAAATTAACTTAAATATATGTCGTTTTTAATTTAACAAAGTCCAAGTTTTCTTTTATATTTATATATTGTTGCTTTAAGCATTGCCCAATGAGCATTGTTTAAAAAAATCCTATATTGGATAAGTCTTTTGACACCAATAAAAATTAAAAAAAAATTAAGTAACAAAAAACATATCATAAATAGTAAACTTGTTTCTAATTTAATGCCTTAGATATCAAACGAAATATAGATTTAATGCCATCATTTATATGCAATTAATGGTTGATTGTTATTTTTTTTTTCCAACATTACCCTAACCTTCCTATAAATAAAGGTTGTCATGTCAACACTTTACCACATAAACATGGCTAAAGATGAGGATGATGATCAAGATCCACCAATAATACTTAAAGCTCCATACAACAACATGATCATTGTTCATAGTATTCCAGCTCGTTGTTCTGCTTTTAACTGTACTAATTACTTTTAATACAATTTATTTAATAAAAATAAACCAATGGTTTGTTTGTTTTTGTTGTTCTGACCAATCTTTTTTTTCAGGAGTATTTCCTAACAGAGGTTTGGGCTACAGGTTGGACAAAAGGATAGCTTTGCCTTTGTAATTGCTATCATACATGTTGACATGTACAGTTCATCTTCTAATCAGCAAGCAACAACGTGGAGAGGAAAAAATTGTTAAGAAAACTTCTTGAAAAAGTTATTATCGCATATGAAATATAATGATAAGTGGCATCAAAGGCTTCACAAGTGAAAGCACGCCGCAATGAAAATAGCATTTTGCAATTTATATATTGTTATTATTTTGTATATGTTATCATTGAAATTTGATGATCATTGGTAATTGATTTTTTTATTTTTTTTAAATATACACTTTACCAAGATCAGGGATTATCAAATACATTAAATCATAGCAACATGAATGTACAAAAATGAATTGATATAAGGACTCTACAAGAAAAATCAAATAGATCTAAAAAATTTGCTCACCATTAAAAGCCATGCATAGTGTTGTTATACCACCGCTTTGTTAATTGATTATAATCATCAAGCAAATTGACGTTGTGTTACGATCTCAATTTATATGAATAACAACGGTTCATTTGTAGCTATTTTAAAGATTCGTCATAATTAAATTACACGTTAAAGGATTTATAGCTAATTAATTAATCAGGAGATACAACATCGTTACAATAAATCAGAAGACGCATCGTCATTTAAATGGGGCCATATTTACGCAATTCTATGTGACTAACCAATCAGAAGATGTAACGTTGTTAAGATGAGGTCGCACTTACTTTTGTCACCTCAAAGTTGCATAAGGAAAAACATTTTTGTCATCAATAGGACAAGCAAAAGCTTATTACTCAAGTAACTAACTGAACATAGTTAGATGATAATTTTGGATTTGATTCCAATATTATTATAACCGGCATTGATTAAGGGAGTTGCATCTTATCATCAAATTCTGTTATGAAGATTGTTATCAGAGATACAATAATGTTATGTTATGTATATGTTTTGGTAATAATATAACCACTGTCTGAATATACTCATGTGTCATCGTGAGGTGTTGTATTATTGTACGAGGTTGTTGTATCAAGCTACTTAAGGTTTTTATTTTTTGCTTTGGTCTTTCGTTAAATGTGCTATATTTTAATGCTTCTCACTAACTACCATAATACCATCACTTTTGACCATTGACATGGTAGGAAAATGATCAATACAAATTAACTTATCGTTGGATTATCCTTGATCTCTTTTGGTAATTAAAAAACTAAAAAAGAAACAACATTACCGAAACCCAAATTCTATGTTAAAGCTAGGAAAATAAGCTTACTGATTATTTACTTGCCATGGAGTATGATTCATACCAACCTTATTTTGAAGCAAAGATTAGATAGTCGTATGATTCACTAATAAAGATTAAAAAATTTAAGTAAAGTAAAATATGTCATAAGCAGTCAACTTGTTTCTAATTTAATGCTTTACATATCAAATGAAATACGGATTTAATGTCATCATTTAAATGCAATTAATGGCTGAAAATAAGTCTATACTTATTATCAATTATGAAAAATTACTACTTCCTCTGTCCTATAAAAAATGTTCACCAATAAAAAATGACAAATTATGATATGTGCAATTAATGTTATTTTTTATTGATAATTTTTTTTGCCCTTATAAATAGTATAGAAACTAGAAATGAGTAATTAATGCAAATTTTGATTAAAAGAAATTGTAATCTGAAAAGTAATTGTAATGTAATATGAATGAGTTGTAATATAATAATAATAATAATAATAATAATAATAATAATAATAATAATAATAATAATAATAATTGGCGCGTGGTGCTAACTACATTTTTAGTAGGGTTTGTTTTGCTATTGCTAGAGGTGGGAGCCCAATTAGTTTCTCGGCTCCCACTAATTTCTTATAATTTCCTATGATTTTCCAATGAAGTGATGTTTAAAACTAATAATAATAATAATAATAATAATAATAATAATAATAATAATAATAATAATAATAATAATAATAATAATAATAATAATTAGAAACAAGTTTGTGCCGGGCGTGCGGGTGAGTGAGGTCGCACGGCGTAAGCGTGCAAGTATGAGGCTAAATCGCCTTGAATATCGGATATGGGTTCCTCCCTTTCTTTTCTTCTTTTGGAGAACTCGAGAAAAGGCGGTAACCTTACTAAAGCGTATTAGACTTTTCTCCTTGACTCAAGACATTGGTGCTCGTCTTTGGTTCATATTTTTAATCGCATTGGTTTTGCTATTTGCAGAGGAGTGGGGGCAGTTGGTTTCTCGCTTCCCACTAATTTCTTGTAAATTCTTTAAGTTTTTAATAAAGTGATGTTTTAATAAATAAAAAAAAATAAAATAAAATAATAATAATAATAATTCTCCTCTTCTGGGGAACTTGAAGCTGATGCGGTGACCCTACTCAAACGGATCCAGAAGTTTTCTATAACTCAAGATGTTGTGGCACGTGCTGCTGCTCATATTTTCAGTAGGATTAGCTTTGTTATTGCTAAAGGCGTGGGAGCCCAGATTGTTTCGAGGCTCCCCACTAATTTCTTGTAATCCTATGGTTTGTTTTCTAATAAAAGTGTTGTTTTATTAAAAATAATAATAATAATAATAATAATAATAATAATAATAATAATAATAATAATAATAATAATAATAATAATAATAATAATAATAATAATAATAAATTATTTAAAATTATTTAAATAACATCATCAACAACAACAATAATAATAATAATAATAATATTAAAACAAAAATAATAATAATATTAATAATAATAATAATAATAAGTTAACTTTGATAAAAAGTAAGCAACTATTAATATATATATATATATATATATATATATATATATATATTTATATAATAATAATAATAATAATAATAATAATAATAATAATAATAATAATAATAATAATAATAATAATAATAATAATAACATACTTTATGGTCACACCAAGGCGTGCAGCAAGGTGACCCTCTTGGACCTCTCCTTTTTGCGTTGGTGTTACATCCTTTGGCTCGCAAGATCAAAGACTCATTTTCTCTCCCTTTTCAAGCTTGGTACCTAGATGATGGTACGATCATTGGAGACACTCTGTTGGTTGGGAAGGCCCTTGATCTCATTATGATAGATGGACCTCGCTATGGCTTGCACCTCAACGTCGATAAAACTGAGGTTTTTTGGCCAAGGGAAGATCCTAGAAGCAGACTCGCAGGTGTTTTCCCTCCTAATATTGCACGGCCCCTGCATGGTGTAAAATTGTTGGGTGGGCCTGTTGGTGTAGACCTCGAGTTTAGCAGTAAGCTCGTTCTGAAACGAGTTTCTAAAACCATTGAACTCATGGACGCGGTTGCCAAGCTTAATGATCCCCAAGGTGAGTTGATGCTTCTCCGTGCATGTGCTGGCATTTCCAAGCTATATTTCTCTATGCGCACATGTTCCCCCCGTGTCTTTGAACGTGCCCAGATTTCATTCGATGAAGCACTTCGCTCTTCTTTGGAGCGAATTGTTACTGCCTCTGGACCCGGGTTTGGAAATTGGCAATGGAGATTGGCCACTCTTCCTTTTGAATTTGGGGGGCTTGGTGTATACGCTGCTGGTGATGTTCTGAATTATGCCTTCCTTGCTTCTAGACTCCAATCGGCCACCTCATTGAACTTCTCCGTGATCGGTATTGGTGATTCTGGATCTTCCTTTGATGATGCCCGCATGTTTTAACGAGAAAATGGAGACCGACCTTTGGGTAGCTCTTGTGAGATTCGCCCCCAAACTCATGAAGAAATTGGCGGTTATATTTCACTCGTGTCACCAAAGAGGTGAATCCACCTTCGCTTATCTCGCTAGCAGATGGCCCTTTGGAGATCGCAAATGGAAGACCATACTTCAGACTGGCTCAGAGTAGTCCCGATAGTTGGGCTGGGGCAGACTATGAATGCTAAAACCTATCGGTGTGTTTTATGTTATCGTCTAGGTGTCCCGCTTTTCTCCACTCAGGTGCCGTGCTCTGCTTGTTCCAAGGTTTTTACGGGTGATATCTACGGAGATCATGTTGTATCATGCGCAGGTATTATTGGTATTAAACATCGACATAATGTGGTGCGTGACACTCTCGCTGATATCTGCTACCGGGTAGGGGTTTCGGCTCGTAAAGAAGTTGATATCGGGCTTTGTGGAGAGAGGGACCAACACCTACGCCCAGCTGACTTGTTACTTTACTCGTGGGAGAGAGGCCTTGATGTGTGTGTTGATCTTATGGGTCATCGCCTTGACACTGTGGCATGGTGACTTTGTGGCGGGCGTGCCGTGATTGAAGCCGCACAACGCAAACGTGTCAAGCACGAAACCAAATGTGTCGATATTGGATATAGGTTCATCCCTTCTCTTTCTCTTCTTTTGGTGAACTCGAGAAGGAGGCGGTGACCTCTTGAAACGAATCCGAAAGTTCTCGGTCACTCAAGATATTGGCTCACGTGGTGCTAACTATATTTTCGATGGGGTTTGTTTTGCTATTCTAGAGGGTAGGGGCCCGTTAGTCTCTCGGCCCCAACTAATTTCTTGTAATTTCCTATGATTTTCTAATGAAGTGATGTTTTAAAAAAAAAAAAAAAAAAAAATAATAATAATAATAATAATAATAATAATAATAATAATAATAATAATAATAATAATAATAATAATAATAATAATAATAGGATTAGCTTTTCTATGGCTAGAAGAGTGGGACTCGGATATTATCTCGGATTCTTATTAATTTCTTGTAAATCCTATGAATTTCTAATAAAGTGATAATAATAATAATAATAATAATAATAATAATAATAATAATAATAATAATAATAATAATAATAATAATAATAATAATAATAATAATAATAATAATAATAATAATAATAATAACAAACTGGTATGATGGATTTTGTGCGGTCGTGTAGTGATTGACGCCAAAAACGAAGCGCATCAAATACGGAGCCAAATGTACAGACATTGGATATGGGTTCACCCTTCTCATTTTCCTCCTTAGGAGAACTTGAGGTCGACGCGGTGACCTTACTTAAGCGCATCCGGAAGTTCTCTATAACTCAAGACATTGGAGCCTTGTGTCGCTCATATCTTGATGGGATTAGTTTTGCTATTGCAAAGGTGTGGGAGCCCAGATTGTTTGAGGCTCCCACTAATTCTTGTAATCCACCGGTTCATTTCTAATGAAAGTGATGTTATTATTATTATTAAAAAAATAATAAAAAAAAAAAAAAAAATAATAATAATAATAATAATAATAAATACCAAGGTTTTAAAGTAAATTTTTTGAATTACAACGTATTTCAAAACTTTTCATACAACTTCCAGTGTAATCTGAATTCCCCCACTTGATGTAACTAAAGTGACTGAATTACAATTACAACTGAAACAAACAGGCTACATAAAGTAATTTGAATTACAATTTATCTAATCTGCAAAACAAATAGACTACGTAATGTAATCAGATTACAATTATATTCAATTACGCCATATTACAACGACCCAAACAGCCTCTTAAGAGTTTTGATATTTGAACATACATGCATGTCCATGGCCGGCTCTAGGGGTACTTTACTTAAAGGCCACAAATTTCTAACTTCATTCACTATGTACATAACTACATATGCAAAATAAATATTAAAAAAAGCCCATATTTTTTTATAAGGATTTAAAACGTACACTTTTAAAGCTCATTTAAGCCCTTAATTGCCCACTTTTATATCCGTTACTGCTTAATTCCGTTCCTTTTCATTTTTTAGGTCTCTTGGAAGCAAAATGCTGGAATGATGCATTTTTGGACGAAAATGAGTATATATATGAAGAAAATGGCTAAGTCAAGATCAAGACACTCAAGCTGTTGGAATTACACCTGACGGCGTCCCAAACAGAGGGCGACGCCATCCTCTCACGTAATTAAATTTGTGACGACTTAGTAGCGTTTTTCTAATTTACACCGACGACGTCGAGCTTTGAAAAGTAAGGCGCCACGAAGACTTTTCTTCTTAGACGGCCTAGATCCGATTCGCACGACGTCACTCAAGACTGACGGCGTCACAACTACAACGTGACGCCGTCCCAATGATGACTTGGCCAAGACGAAACCCTAATGACGGCGATCTGACGGCGTCCCAACTATAAGGTGACGTCGTCGCAGTTGTAAAACTATATATAGAAATCGAATTTTCAGAATTTTAGAGACATAGACTTGTGGAGTAAAAACCTAAAACGATTGTAGTCCGGTTTGGACAGTATTTCAGGGTTCTCATACCCTATTTTACATCAAGATAAGTATTTTACTTCATTGATTTAATTATGTCTTCGATTGAATGTGTGTATGCTTGCATGTTTAACATGTTCGGCTAAATTTCTTTTGTGTTTGCTTAGATCTATGAAACCTAGTTATTAATTATTGATTGGTTGTCTCTTATCTTAATTGTTATTGGCTTAGGAGTGCTTTAGGCCATCGTTGTGTTTTTAATGCTTGAGTAATCTTTGTGAACCTTAGTTTATAACCACTTAGCGTAATTGTAGACTAAACATCCAAAGATAACCTTAGCGTTAGTTTATGAATCCTAGAGATTTCATAGGCAATAACCTTAAGGTAGTCTCAAAGAGTTAGGGATAAAAGCATACCCTACGACCTTAGAAAACACAACGCATTAAAAATAAGGACGTGACAATTCAAACACCAATAAAAGATAACTAGGGAGTAATAGTATCTAGGTAGAAACATTTTTAATCATCATACGAGCACACATCAATAGACATAGACTACCCATTAGTTTAGATAATTAGATAGTAGAGTAATCGGTAGAAGTACCAAACCCCCAAATCCAAACCCCGAGATTTTACCCTTAGCTTTAAAAAAATATAAAAAAGATAAAAAAATAATCTTCCTCAACCTCAAACCTTAGCGTAGTACATCTCTCACTAGCATTCCTATTCCCTTAGAGAATGATATCAATAACCGAGGCTTACCCAATACTACACTACAACGATTAGTTTCACTGCCTAGGGTGTTGAAAAACTTGCTCGACGAAAAAGAAGTTCCTTTGACCCCGAACGCGTTATACGCGCATCAATTTTAAACTCATATTTGTATTTTAAGGCTGCCCCCAGTAGAAGCACACGGTCGAGTTAGACGACCGATCCCCACTTGATCCTCCTTTGTGGGGAATAGATCGTGGAGCATCTTTCTTCCCACATGATCGTCTAGGCGATCGACTATACTACCCCATTTAATTTTGCTAACCGTTTGAAAAAGTGAACGTTTGAAAAAATATGAACGTTTCATTTATAAAAAATTGACCGTTTGAAAAAAAAATTACTAAACTACCCTATAAATACACAACATATTTACACACTTAAATCCACAAATCTCACTATCCTCTCTATCAAAAATCTCATAATCATCTCTATCAAAATGTCTAAGAAAAAACCACGACAAAAAGGCCGAAAATCCCTATTGGCACAAAACATCCCGCAATTAACACCGGATCCGAATTTCCGGTTAACAGGTGTCTCACCAAGCATCAGTTTTTGACCTGCTACTTTTGATTATCAATCGCAACAACCTCCACAACAACAAACTAACAATCTATTTTTTATAAACCGTCCTATGAATCGTCCATTTGTTCCACCGTATCAAAACATCCAACAACAACAACAACAAAGCCACTCCCGTCGAAGCCAAAAATCTATGTATGGCTCACCCGAATTGGTGTATCGTCCAACAATGGATTCATCAACGTCTTTATATTCAAATTATCAACATTATTCTCCGGTTAACCGTATGAATCTTGATGCTTGTGATTTTGAAGAACTATTATACACCAATCCTGATTTTTATGTTGGAACCGGTTCGGGTTATGTGACTCAAGAGTATCATGGTTGGGTCTAGGTTCGGCTCATGGATCGTATCATGGATCGTATCATGATTCGGTTACGAATGATGACGACAAGACTATTTCGGAAGAGACGTCACCGGTCAAACCGAGTTACAAAGGCGAAGAAGAAGGTTGTCGAGAAAGAAACCAAGAATGATTCGTCGCTTTGGACACGCGAAGAACAGATCGTGTTGTGCAATGCTTGGTGTGATGTATCCGAGAATAGCATAACTGGAAACAACCAAAATGCTAAGGGGTTTTGGCAGAAAGTCATTGCTTACTTTGAAAAGGATGTTGGTGCAGAAAGAACGTACTACTCGATCATTACCAAGTAAAAAAATAGGATTCGTCCTAGAGTTGGTCAATTTTGTGCCATTTACAACAATGCTTATAGGAATTACGGAAGTGGTGAGAATGACCTCACTGTTTACAGACGAGCGTGTGAAGAATACCAAATAGTGTGTAATCATGCGTTTGTATTGGAGCATTGTTGGGAAATTTTGAAGGACCGTGAGGTTTGGAAGGATATTGAGATGCTGGCTTTTAAGCCAATATGAGGGTTGGAAAAAAGCAAGGATTCTGAAACCGACTCGGATGTGCACTCGGATGGGCCTGTGCCTGCCTGAACGACCAATTGGTCGTGATACCGCTAAGAAGAATAAAAAGAAATCTTCGGAGAGTTCCAAAGCTAGCTATATGGAAGGTGTTGCCGAGAACATGTCATTGGGAAAGAAGAAGGAGTTGGCAGACGGATACTACGACTTGAAGAAGAAAGAACTCGAGCAAAGGCAAAAGGAGTTGGAGTTGGAGCAAAAGAAAGCAGAAATGGATGACAAAAGATTGACACTAGAACAAGAAAAACTTGAATTTGAGCGACAAAAGAAATATGAAAAAGACATCATATTCTATTGCACGCCAATCGACTCATCTTTGCCCGCACTACAGCGACAAAAATGCAGAAATCAAAGATTCGATCAAGGCACGCCACAACCTAGATTATTAGTTTTAATAAGTGTTGTAATGTTTTAATAAGTTTCAGTAATGTTTTATTTTATTAGAATTATTATGTAACATTTTAATTATTAATGAAATTTTAGTTTGTGTTAAAAATGTTATATATATATATATATATATATATATATATATATATATATATATATATATATATATATATATAGAGAGAGAGAGAGAGAGCTTGGATCATTTAAAAGTTGATCTCAAGAGAAAAGTGAGAAAAGTAATCTCAACCATTGGATCACCCTCTTCCCTCTTTTTTCACACTAAACTACAGGACCTAATTGTATTTTCCTTTATTCTTTAAGGAGGTTTTTAAATTGCACCTTACCCCCCACCCCCAAAAAAAACAAATTCCGCCAAATTTTTTATTGAGGCAATTTTTTTTCTTTTTGCCCAAAATTTCCGCCAAATTTTTATAAGCTGTGATGCACCTTTTATTTTGGTGCATCACGATTATAAAATTAGTTTTAACTTTGATGCACCAAATTTTATAACGAGATGCACCCAACTATTGTTACCTAATATGCTCCCATAACATTGCAATAACTTAGTATACTATGCTCTTTAAGGGGCAGTAGTTGTACAACCAGAGACGGAGCTATCGTAGCCATGGTAGCGCCGCATGCTTTGTCATTGGGATAACGCAAGTGCATATTAACAATTGTGAATTGATGAAAAGTAAGTTAACCATGTGATTAATAAAATGACTCTGAAACATGTTAGGATAATTGATTTCATTGTATATTAAGCATGTGATTAATAAAATAAGCGTGTTGAATCAGTTGAAAATCTCTCTTTTTATACACAAAGGTTGAGGGTTCTAATTCAAAGTTTTATGTAATAAAAAAGTAGTTATAACTATGATGCATAATTTTTTATAACCGAGATTCACCCAACGATCGTTACCTAATATGCTCCTATAACATTGCAATAACTTAGTGTACTATACTCTATAAGGGGCATTAGTTGTACAACCAGAGACGGATGGTAGCCATGGTAGTGCCGCATCTCTTTGTTATAACATGTTTTGTCATTAGGATAACGCTGATTGGTTCCAAACAGTCAAGTCTAATCACACAAGCTAACCACTTGTGAATGGCTAACCGTAACAGACTTAAAACTGCTTCAAACACAAATGCAATTAAGATCAGAGGAATATAGTGGATTCCTAGGTCGTTAAGTCCCACGGAGGATGAATTTGTGTTTAAACAACTTCAGATGATAGAATGATCACTAAGGATAGTGATCAGTAAGGATTTCGATGGATAATTACCTAAAGAAAAGATCTACAAATAACAGCGACTTAAATGCAAATTAAGAAAATTAAAAAGTTAAAATCTATTAAATAAACGCTATCACTATTTTTACAGATCGATGAACGTTTATTTTATAAAACAAAATAACTTAAATAAACTATATTAACTAAAGCGTAAACCTAAATAAACTTAAACGTAACCTAAAATGAAAACGAGCGTTATGTACTTAAAAATCTGTTTGGCGCAAGCAAAACGTAAAATTATTGAAATAAAAGGCCTCACGAGTGTAAAACTAATTTTCTTACGTACTATATGATAAAAGAAAATTTTAGAAAAAAGATTTATATTTTTTGACTTTTATATTTTTTATTATGATTTAAATAAGTTTTTACACTAATTAAATGTTAAAAAATACTAAAACTATTTATAAAAATCTGAAACTTTTTTAGAAAATACTTTATACTAATACAGATTTATGAAAATTAGAAAAGATGAAAAAACTATTATAAATAAGCTGGAAATAAGCTTAAAGCTACGTATAAGCTTAAAATGGAAAAAGGGGTTATGTATTTAATTGTGTAAACCTTGACAAGAAAGACCCAAGGGCGCAGTCTATCCAGGTACACACTCTATCACTCTCATAAAGGGGAGGTCTCGTGGTTCGAGCACGCCACCCCTTTTGCTAAACATTTTATTTTTGGATTTTATTTTACAAACTTGTTAAACACATTAAAATAAGCATATTTTACAACTACGACATTTTATGAAAATCACTAATAAGCTCAAAACGATTTTAATTATCTCAACAGATTAATAAGAAATGGAAATAAGCACTAGATTAAAGCCAAATGGCTAATAAGTCGATGAATAAGCAAATTTAAGCTAAAATAAGCTAAGTAGCTAATAATAAGCTAATATGAAAACCGAGAAAGCATAAAGATCTAGAAATAAGCACAAAATAAGCCAAAATGAGCATAAGTCCTTCATCGGTGCACGGATGTATGGTTTTACTAGGTACCTTTAAGCTACTATTTAAACACTTGAATAAGCTAGAAATGCAAATAAGCAATGGACTTCACAAGTACACCAGTTGAGCTCTCTAAAAAACTATTTTACAAGGTTTGGCTTTCACAAATAAGCTCTTGAGGAGCTTTTGAAATTTTGATCAACACTGACTCACTTATACACTTAAATGATTTGAACCAATCTAAAAGGCAATTGCAGCCTAACTAAACAAGTTGCAAAATCAAAACTAACAACTGAGACCTTGAGATGGCTAGTTAAGCTTCTCAAAAAGCTAAAACATGCAAGCTTAAGTTGACTGGTAAGCTCTAGAAGAGCTTATGAAAATGTACTACAACTGCGCATTGTGGCACTTACTCGAGACAAAGGTCTAAACAAAACTAGGAAATAAGTCGTTAATAAGCAAAGAAAACATGTCGATATTTTCTAATTTTATTAAGCAATTGAACTTTACTATCTTAGAAGCTCATGAACTAATTTTTAGTATTAAGCACACAATTAAAATCTAAGTTTTATTCAAAAAACAAAGTGAAATTTTGACTTTTAATTTACACTAACTAGTTGACTTTGATGAACTTTAAATGATCCTAGATGATTTAATGTGTTATGTTAAGCTATATTAAGATGAAATTAGGCTAGAGTACTAAGTTTTAAGCTGATTTGATGAGATTTGTATTGAAAAATCTCAACAGTGAACTGTTGAGGATGAGATTAAGCTTATTTTGACTTTTTTACAAGTAATGACTGGTTTTTATGCTTGAACTGAGCTAGTATATGCTATTGTGACATGCAATGATCAAGAACAAAGGTATAAACAATCTCTATTGCAGTTTAACAAATAAAACCAAACATTCCTTAATGAGACAGTTTTGAAGCTTTTTACACTAAAACAAGATTTCAAACCAAATAACCTATTAATTAACTGAAATTAACTATATATAAACAGGTTTAAACCACAATTGACAGGTATTAAGTACTTGAAACTAGAAAATGTAAAAATCAAGAAAATAGCTTACAAATGAGTTTAAGCTCAAAACAGAGAACCAAGGTCTGAGATCACATCCTATGGCTTCTCGGCTTCCCAAGAAGCACTAAACCCAATAGCAAGTCAATTCACTCTGCTTCACTCTTGATCATCATTCCATGATTTTTGAATTTACACTAATTTTTTTGGTATTTTTGAGAATTTTTGAGTTAAAACTTTAAACTGAACTTTATGACTTCTAAAAGCTTATAAGAGCATAGTAAAAGCTTATGTGAGCCTTTAAAATCCTTAACAATAACTAATAACAACAGTTGAGCTTATTGAGATTTTTAACAAAATAAAGCATAAACTGAATTCATAAACACAAACTGAAATTGACAATGAAATTGAGTTCTTAATTCACTGAGATGAGATTACAAAACACTTTGAAAGCTTAAACTTGAACTGAAAAACTTAAAAACTTAAAACGACATAAGCTAAATCTAAACTACTCTACTTCTAACTACTGGCCTTCCATCTCTGCTTCTATCTTTCTTTATAATGACTTCTAGGGCTCTGTGGGCCCCACTTGGTCTTTCCCATCAATAATCTGAGCCTTTGGATGAGTCAAACTCATCCTAGCCTTCAAATCTGTTTTGGCGCCAAAATTGAGACTAGTGGATTAGAGCAGTTCTGCTGTAATTAAAGAAGCTTGGGGTGTTGTGGAGGTGGAGGGGGACAGATTAGATAGTAGGTATGGGTCTTGGGATGATTTGGAAAGCAAAAGCGGTTTGTGAGTGCTACTGGTGGAATGCTATGGTGGGATGCATTTATTAGTTGTGGGCTATGTTGTGAGGAGGGGGTTGAGTGGAAAGGTGAATGAGGTGGAAAGGGTGAGGTGGTGGTGAGAAAACCATGGTGGTTTGAGATTACAGGGGTAGAAGAAGACGATGTACAGTGTCTGTGGTATATTGGCGCGTTTTGGTGGGTTTGACCAGGGATTGGGGTTGACTTGGGCTTGGGGAGATTGGGCCAGTAGCTGGGTAAGGATTGGATTTGTTTTATGGGATTAATAATACAAAGGTCCATTTGGTTTTAGTTAGTAAATCACAAGGACCAATTTGTAAATTGAGCAAAGTTAAGGGGCTGGAATTGTAATTCTCCCAAAGTGTTTTCAAGGACTGAACCTGCAATTAACCATTAGTACAAGGACCACAAGTATAAATTTCATTATTTTAAACCTTAGGGACCAAATCTGTCACTTTTCAAACTTGAGGGACCAAAGTTGTAATTTTGTGATTTTAAACTTCAAAGGATTATTTTGAACAACTTGTGAATCCCAAGGACCTAAAATGATATTTTCACAAGTTTTGGAATGACCAGGACCGTTGACAACTTTTGTAACTTGGGGACTAAAGCGCCAATTATGCAAACTTGATCGTTTTCATCGATTTTGATGTTTTGCATTTAAAACATATAAAACACTTGTTTGTGATATTTTATCATTTTGAAGCATTTCGAGTGTTTTCGATGTTTTGCGATCTAGATAGTATAAAAATGATGAGTATTTAGACACTCATCAATCCCCCACTAAGATATTGCTAGTCCCTAGCAATGATTTGAGAAAATTTAATGGATTTTTCTCTTTACCAAAAGCCATTACTCGGAGTAGCCAATTGTTTTGATTCAAGTAAGAACCTTGGTACAATGATAACCAAATGATTTTAAGCAAATCATAAGTCGTGAACGGATTTGATTTGTCTTTACGAAGCCGCTTTGCTTCGGACTAGCCAACTCTTTAGATAAATTATCAATATTATCTTTGGTGAGCCGATTACCAATTATGGATTTTCAATGCGCTTTACCACAAGCCATAAACTTGCGGGCTAGCCAACTCTTCACTTTTAAGGATATGGTGAAATGAACACCATACAATTTTGGGCAAATTGCAAGCCATAAACGGATTTGAGATATCTTTACCAAGAGCCGCTTGCTCTGGATTAGCCAATCCTTATGTGAGTTAGACATGGTGGACTGATTACCATTTGTTGTGTTTAGTACATAGTACTTCCACTAAATAAAAAATTTTTAAATTTGGCCATTTTGGGGAAAAGGGACTAAAGGGTACATTTATGATCAAATTTGCGAATTTCCCCACACTTAGAAATGAATATTGTCCTCAATATTCAAAGTACCTACTGTAATGCCGAAACTTAGAACGTAAAAGATAACATTTAAAACTAAGTGGGGTAACACAACAATTATTTTATTTTTAATATTTACAATTTTCAAACATTTTTAGATCTCTATACAACATGTGGGCATCTCCCCACACTAGGGTGGTACACACGGGTGAAAACCCATGTTTAGCTATGTTTTGATTTCCAGTCGCTAGCTTGACTCGACCCAATTCATTTGTTCATGGGAAGTAAGTGGAAGAGACAATCTCCATCGGACTTTCATTCAAAATGTTTGTATAAACATTGAAGTACATGAAAGTTCCACACCGATGAGATATCTGAGAGAACCGCTCAAAATGATAATTGAAAATGCCGGATCAAAAATAGTGTCCTCATTCCCGAAGGAGTGAAGAACAGTGAAGCTACGGGATAGGTGAAGAAGAGAAAGAAAGTCATGATAATAATCTTGACTAACTCATCATCATCGGAAGAATTCATAGTTTCATGAATCTTATCGCTTAAGCTCAATTGGTCTAAACATATCCCGGGTGTGTCTAGATCAAAGTAGAAGTTATCATACTCGTGGAGATATGATATGAGTGAGTTCACGGAGAACTCCTCAAAGGAAAATGATTCATATTCGGGATTGATTTGGTGAGTTCACCGGGAACTCCTCAAAAGTGAATGATTCATAATCCGGGAGAGAATTATGAGAATGAGAAGTGGTAATACCACTAATCTTCTCTCCCATATTGTCACACCTCGCGGAGGCGGAAACACGAGTGTAACGGAAGGAACATAAGCACAAGATAATAGAACATACCAACATTAATATTTAAAAGAAAGAGTACACCATTACAATACTAGTTTAGCCGTCATCGGCAAATACATTACAAAGTTTAGTTCCCAAAATATTGCGTTCTATTACATAATGATTTGTAGCAACAAGTGAAAACTTCATTATGCAAGACCCGGTTGAAAAAGCTTACTAACGATCACCTGAAATGCATGAGAGAAAACGGGTCAACTATGAAAATAGTTGGTGAGTAAACATGTTTAGCAAAAATAAGAAAACTCGAAGAAATATTCAAAGCTTTCGATTGAAAATGGTCCACAAAGCAAAGGCATTGTAAATCCACTCGCCCAAGTTCCGCCTATACAAAACTTGCAACCCGTGTGTTCACAACCCAACGCCAAAAGTAGTATGTCTAATAGTCAAGTATAAGCGGTCATAATAGTTCACAATATAGTACCACGAATATAATAATTCTGGGATGCTCCGAACATGGGAGACTTTACCTTTGCTCCAACAAGGAGACTCCTTTGTCACTCGACCACCTAGGCGAGAATTATTGAGAACGCCCACCAATAAGGCGAGACTTTGCACACTCCACCGATAAGGCGAGATTTATTGAGAACGCTCCACCAATAAGGCGAGACTTTATAGAGATGCTCGAACATGGGAGACTTTGGGACAAGGTCATAACATGTACGGTTCAATAAATTCCAACAAGTCATAAATTAGTAATTAAGTTCAAGGATTTGATTCGAGTTCACAAAATTAAGATTCAATTTAATTCAAGTATAGTTCATGCATTCACCCCAAAATGTAGTAAAGCGGTAAAAGAAAGGGATGTGATTACTCACCGTATGGCGGAATGATGACAAGAGTGAGTACACCGAGGTATAATGTGATGTGATAACCGGACCTATTACGAATGATATGATATGTAATGAGTTGCAATGTAATGTTATGCATGCATTTCGTATGTTATTTATACCATTAGCGAGTTTTGAAAATATTACTAATCGTCGAAAAATACTCTTTTGACGTCTAGACCCTTCAAAAATGACTTTACAAGTATTTACGTCAAAATGTCATCCTACAATGGTTTTATAATGATTTATGGTGAAATTTTCACTTTTCGTCGCAAAACAATGTCGTCGGAATTTTCATGAAATTAACAAAAATGGCTCCGAAAAACTAGTCGTAAAATGGTGTACGTCGATCGTTAGAGAACGAACTCAACGGTTTTGGAAAGTTTGTATCGAAATCTAGAAGTTTCAGTTCAGGAGTTTTCGTCCAAAAGGTCTCGAACATAAAGATAATAAGGGTTAAAGATGGTGATTTTGTCTAATTGTAGTTCAAAAGTGAGTTTCGCCAAGTTTAGACAACCATAAATAATTTACTACAACTCCGCTATACAAACAGCTAATTGTATTGAAAAATATGCTCGGTGAACTTGATTTTATTAGAAGACAATTCGTTCCAAAAGTTTTGCATCATGGTTAAAAACAGCCCTCAACATGGACGTTATACTACCGTAACACTTGTATCGTAGAAATAATATAGTTTTTCGAAAATAATAGTTACGGCAAGTTTATGAAAACGTGTATATCTTTGTCGTTTCAAACCGCTTTCTACGATAATACGTCCTTAGCTTCGTATCAAAGTATACTAATATATTTTGATAAGTCGAAATAATTTGTGAAGCTTAAGGCTCGTTTTGACCCGGACAAAGTAAAACACAGAAGTCGAAATTTCGAAAAGTATATTTTTCGATTCAAACTTGTAAAATCCATAACTTCTTCGTTATAACTCCGCTTTAATCCGTTCAAGCGCCACGGATTCGTTTTAAAGTATAATTTCTAAATATCAAGGCCAAAAGTCGTGCCTCTGTCGGTTTTCCAGAAAATTAAAACAAGGACAGAACCTATTTTATAGTTATCGAAAATAGTTTTTCTCGGACAAAACCTATTCTAATCCCTTCAAATCAACTCCAAAACTAATCTAATCCTACCATACACCTTCTTAGGGTGTCATGGGTTCCTAATCACCATCAAGACCAATGAATACCAAGGGGATAATTATAGGATGACCATTATATATATATAACTCTAAAATCAAGTAAAAATGGTATAAATCACATATGTCTTGCATGTTGCTCCAAAATGAAAAGATACATATGAAATGAAGAGGAAACATGAAAATGATAGAAACATGCTTACAAGTGAATATGATGAGGTGCAAAGAACAAGGTTTAGCCTAAACACTCTTGGTTTTTATTTCAAAACCTTATAAAGAGTATAAACTAGATTGTATAAACACTTGGACTTGAGAAAAATTTTGATCCCTCCTAGCTTATTGATGAGAACCGGTTTTGATGAGAGAACAAAGAGAGAAAATAGGTTTTTACTAACTTGAATAATGAGGTTGGATGAAATGAATTGAATGAAGTATGACTTTATGTTGTGTCTAAATCTATACAATCAAGGAATTTAATGCCAAACCAATAATGCATACACTTCCCCCCCATGGCCGGTTTTGGGGGGGATGTTTCTCAAAAATTATATATATATATTTTTTTTTATAAGTATATAATTGTTTGTATGTAAAAATGTAGTTAGGTAATATATATTGTAACTTGTATTTAGTTGTGAAGTTAAAGTGATATAGACTAAAAATAGTTTTAATGGATCAAAGTAATGTATATTGAGATCATAAAAATTGTAAAAATACCTTCCTTGTAAAATTTGAGTGATAAAATAGTTATCGTACAGTTTTTTTTTTTTTTTAAGAAAAGTGTCGTAATAATACAAATTCAACGATTTATATACAAAATAAATTTAAAACACTAGGAAAACTCAAAATATAGTTTTTACAACTAAATGTAAGTTTAAAAATATGTCGGGATCATTTTTGAAAGTAACGGATTAAATGTTCAAAATAATAACTCACGTGATAACGTTTATTTAATATAAAATTTACGCGATTAAAGTGAAATGAAATGTCATGAATGAACTAATATGATGAATATGGAGTATGAGGAATGACCGGAAATTGAGAATTGTGACACATATGATCAAAATGGAATGTTTGCAATTCGGGAATAGAATCATTGAACAAAAGTTCACTATCCTCAAATGGGATAGGATATGAAGTAGGCTTTTCATCAAAAGCCTCGATTCTAGAAATGAGAAGATTAACATTCAATAATGTAAGACGAAGAGCTTCGCCTTGGATTATTTCTTCATCATTCTCTTCTCCTGTGACAAGCTCGGAAGGAAATTCCTCCATATAACCGATGTCTCCACAAGATAACGAATGGTCCTCATCGAATCGGAGAACATCTCAATATGATCATTTGGAAAGACAAGAGGAGGAGGATATCACACACATGGTAAAAGTTCCTCGTGACTCTCGGGATTGGGACAAGGTCCTCAACACTAGACTTTATGAATTCGCCCGATTCCTTTTCGTGAACAGTGTCAAGATGCTCGCCCCCATGTTCGAGAGAGTGAGTGGGAGCTTGGTGTGATAGCGATTACATGAGAATGAATCTCAATCATTGAATATCCATCGATGAATTTGATGAATCTTCAGTGTATCTTCATCATCACCGTCATCGTGAATAAACGAAATTGAGAGCTAGATCTGGTCGCTTTTTTTTGCAATTAATTCCTAATAGACTTTTCAAAAGCAATTTGGGAATTTATCTTAACAACCGCTCTTGACTAGCAATTCTTCCATGGATTTCTCATGTGAATTTTGAATGACGGGACATTGTGGGAGTGGAGATTTGTCAAACCGGAAGGTTGACATTGATAATCATCATGAGGACCCCACAATATACACAAGAAAAAGCTGGAACATTATGAAATCTTGTCTTACTCAACTCCTCGGTTCTTTTCACCGACTCCGGAAGCTCTAGATAAGTGTCTTGTTGAGTTTCTTGAGGAGTTTGAGTCATTTGGCCTTGTGGAGGTTGGTCGTGATATGGATAGTCGTAATTGTTACAAGGAAATGGATTCTGTTTGACAATCGAGTGAAATGGGGACCTCCACAATTCTCACAACAAGAAACTGCTGAGCTTGGATTGGTGAATCATATGGATATTGGTCATACCCAAAGTTACGAGCATCACCGAAAACTGCTCATAGACAATCGTGTTTCGGATTGACATTCAAATCCTTGGTGAGGACCTCCACAAAATTCACAAAGAGATTGTTGATTATATGAAGATAAGTCGGCCGTGGTGGGTAATTAGAAAAATTTGAGGGTCGTTAAATGAGTTCGGATTAGGATCATAATCAAATGAATTCCTCGAACCACAAAACAAACAACTCAGTTACGAATATCATTACCACTTGCATACACGCATACACCGTCGTGGTGAACCATAAAGAGGCTCACCACAACCGACACAAGGAATAAACGATTCTATTTGAGAGTTATGAGAAGGAATCGGTTCATTCAAAGAATCAACAAAACCAACATGGTGATCTGAATGACTAATTAGACTCAAAGAACATTTTGAAAAATGCGGAGGTGGGACAAGTGGTGTGCTCACGAGAGCTAGCAATTTCCACTACTTCGTTATGGTCTCCGGTTCGGTTCTTGAGAAGCGTGAAGATTAGACAAGTCATTCTTGCTAGTCACCGGTCTAAATCGCATGTTTGCTTTTAACCGTAAATCGTGAAAGTTTAGAATCAATTCTAGACGGCTTATGAGCAATTGAGGGTTAGATTTTTGGATAACCGTAGGTTGGACGATTAGCACCTCCATTATCAAAAGGAAGTACCGGTCCTTTGTCACCCCGGTTTCTCGTTCTATTTCCCACGCAGAATAAATGGATCATCACGAACAACACGAATTCTTGACATTTGTGATAAAATAGGAAGTTTCTCAACTTCGTTCCAGATTTCGTCGTAGTTGAGAGATTCCATTAGAATAGAAGAAGTTTAGAATCAAACGGATAGAGGGTAAAGGAATAAAGAATCAAAAAGGGTAAGAGGGTAAAGATGAATATTTTTGGGTTTTTGAAAAACATGCCATAAAAACAAAGAATGAAAATATTTTTGGTGTTATTAACACTTTAGGAAAAGCGTTAATGAACTTTTTGATTTTTTTTTTAAAAACTGTTTACAAAAAGGTGGTATATGTGCAAGAATGGATCCGGAAATGCTTAAAACACGCTTACAGCCTCCCCGGCAGCGGCGCCAAAATTTGATTGGTTCCAAACAGTCAAGTCTAATCACACAAGCTAACCACTTGTGAATGGCTAACCGTAACAGACTTAAAACTGCTGCAAACACAAATGCAATTAAGATCAGAGGAATATAGTGGATTCCTAGGTCGTTAAGTCCCACGGAGGATGAATTGGTGTTTAAACAACTTCAGATGATAGAATGATCACTAAGGATAGTGATCAGTAAGGATTTCGATGGATAATTACCTAAAGAAAAGATCTACAAATAACAGCGACTTAAATGCAAATTAAGAAAATTAAAAAGTTAAAATCTATTAAATAAACGCTATCACTATTTTTACATATCGATGAACGTTTATTTTATAAAACAAAATAACTTAAATAAACTATATTAACTAAAACGTAAACCTAAATAAACTTAAAACGTAACCTAAAATGAAAACGAGCGTTATGTACGAAAAATACGCTGGAGCGCAAGCAAAAACGTAAAATTATTGAAATAAAAGGCCTACGAGTGTAAAACTAATTTTATTACGTACTATATGATAAAAGAAAATTTTAGAAAAAAGATTTATATTTTTTTGACTTTTATATTTTTATTATGATTTAAATAAGTTTTACACTAATTAAATGTTAAAAATACTAAAACTATTTATAAAAATCAAACTTTTTAGAAAATACTTTATACTAATACTGATTTATGAAAATTAGAAAAGATGAAAAACTATTATAAATAAGTCGGAAATAAGCTTAAAGCTACGTATAAGCTTAAAATGGAAAAAGGGTTATGTATTTAATTGTGTAAACCTTGACAAGAAAGACCCAGGCGCAGCTCATCCGGTACACACTCTATCACTCTCATAAAGGGGAGGTCTCGGGGTTCGAGCCCGCCTACCCCTTTTGCTAAACATTTTATTTTTGAATTTTTATTTTACAAACTTGTTAAACACATTAAAATAAGCATATTTTACAACTACGACATTTTATGAAAATCACTAATAAGCTCAAAGCGATTTTAATTATCTCAACAGTTAATAAGAAATGGAAATAAGCACTAGATTAAAGCCAAATGGCTAATAAGTCGATGAATAAGCAAATTTAAGCTAAAATAAGCTAAGTAGCTAATAATAAGCTAATATGAAAGCGAGAAAGCATAAAGATCTAGAAATAAGCACAAAATAAGCCAAAATGAGCATAAGTCCTTCACTGGTGCACTGGACTGTATGGTTTTACTAGGTACCTTTAAGCTACTATTTAAACACTTGAATAAGCTAGGAAATGCAAATAAGCAATGGACTTCACAAGTACACCAGTTGAGCTCTCTAAAAAACTATTTTACAAGGTTTGGCTTTCACAAATAAGCTCTTGAGGAGCTTTTGAAATTTTGATCAACACTGACTCACTTATACACTTAAATGATTTGAACCAATCTAAAAGGCATTTGCAGCCTAACTAAACAAGTTGCAAAATCAAAACTAACAACTGAGACCTTGAGATGGCTAGTTAAGCTTCTCAAAAAGCTAAAACATGCAAGCTTAAGTTGAGTGGTAAGCTCTAGAAGAGCTTATGAAAATGTGTACCACAAGCGTGCATTGTGGCACTTACTCGGACAAAGGTCTAAACAAAACTAGGAAATAAGTCGTTAATAAGCAAAGAAAACACAAGGTGATATTTTCTAATTTTATTAAGCGGTGAACTTTACTATCTTAGAAGCTCATGAACTAATTTTTAGTATTAAGCACACAATTAAAATCTAAGTTTTATTCAAAAACAGGCAAGTGAAATTTTGACTTTTAATTTACACTAACTAGTTGACTTTGATGAACTTTAAATGATCCTAGATGATTTAATGTGTTATGTTAAGCTATATTAAGATGAAATTAGGCTAGAGTACTAAGTTTTAAGCTGATTTGATGAGATTTGTATTGAAAAATCTCAACAGTGAACTGTTGAGGATGAGATTAAGCTTATTTTGACTTTTTTACAAGTAATGACTGGTTTTTATGCTTGAACTGAGCTAGTATATGCTATTGTGACATGCAATGATCAAGAACAAAGGTATAAACAATCTCATATTGCGGTTTAACAAACAAAACCAAACATTCCTTAATGAGACAGCTTTGAAGCTTTTACACTAAAACAAGATTTCAAACCAAATAACCTATTAATTAAGCGAAATTAACTATATATAAGCAAAGTTTAAACCACAATTGATGTGTATTAAGTACTTGAAACTAGAAAATGTAAAATCAAGAAAATAGCTTACAAATGAGTTTAAGCTCAAAACAGAGAACCAAGGTCTGAGATCACATCCTATGGCTTCTCGGCTTCCCAAGAAGCACTAAACCCAATAGCAGTCCAATTCCAGCTCTGCTTCAGCTCTTGATCATCATTCCCATGATTTTTGAATTTACACTAATTTTTTGGTATTTTTGAGAATTTTTGAGTTAAAACTTTAAACTGAACTTTATGACTTCTAAAAGCTTATAAGAGCATAGTAAAAGCTTATGTGAGCCTTTAAAATCCTTAACAATAACTAATAACAACAGTTGAGCTTATTGAGATTTTTAACAAAATAAAGCATAAACTGAATTCATAAACACAAACTGAAATTGACAATGAAATTGAGTTCTTAATTCACTGAGATGAGATTACAAAACACTTTGAAAGCTTAAACTTGAACTGAAAAACTTAAAAACTTAAAACGACATAAGCTAAATCTAAACTACTCTACTTCTAACTACTGCTCTTCCATCTCTGCTTCTATCTTTCTTTATAATGACTTCTAGGGCTCTGTGGGCCCCACTTGGTCTTCCCATCAATAATCGAGCCTTTGGATGAGTCAAACTCATCCTAGCCTTCAAACTGCTTTTGGCGCCAAAATTGAGACTAGTGGATTAGAGCGATTCACTGTAATTAAAGAAGCTTGGGGTGTTGTGGAGTGGAGGGATGATTAGATAGTAGGTATGGGTCTTGGGATGATTTGGAAAGCAAAGCGGTTTTGTGAGTGCTACGGTGGAATGCTATGGTGGGGATGCATTTATTAGTTGTGGGCTATGTTGTGAGGAGGGGTTGAGTGGAAAGGTGAATGAGGTGGAAAGGGTGAGGTGGTGGTAGAAAACCATGGTCGGTTTGAGATTACGAGGGTGAAGAAGGCGATGTCTGATTATACGTGGTATATTGGCGCGTTTTGGTGGGTTTGACCAGGGATTGGGGTTGACTTGGGCTTGGGGAGATTGGGCCAGTAGCTGGGTAAGGATTGGATTTGTTTTATGGGATTAATAATACAAAGGTCCATTTGGTTTTAGTTAGTAAATCACAAGGACCAATTTGTAAATTGAGCAAAGTTAAGGGCTGGAATTGTAATTCTCCCAAAGTGTTTTCAAGGACTGAACCTGCAATTAACCATTAGTACAAGGACCACAAGTATAAATTTCATTATTTTAAACCTTAGGGACCAATCGACACTTTTCAAACTTGAGGACCAAAGTTGTAATTTTGTGATTTTAAACTTCAAAGGATTATTTTGAACAACTTGTGAATCCTAAGGACCTAAAATGATATTTTACAAGTTTTGGAATGACCAGGGACGGTTGACAACTTTTGTAACTTGGGGACTAAAGCGCCAATTATGCAAACTTGATCGTTTTCATCGATTTTGATGTTTTGCATTTAAAACATATAAAACACTTGTTTGTGATATTTTATCATTTTGAAGCATTTCGAGTGTTTTCAGATGTTTTTGCAGTCTAGATAGTATAAAAATGATGAGTATTTAGACACTCATCAAACGCCAATGCATATTAACCATCGTGAATTGATGAAAAGTAAAACAAAATAACTCTGAAACATGTTAAGATAATTGATTTCATTGTATATTAACCATGTGATTAATAAAATAAACGTGTTGAATCATTTGAAAAATCTCTCTTTTATACACAAAGGTTGAAGGTTCTAATTTAAAACTTTTACGGAATAAGTTAATAACATATGCGATCGATGTACCTTTTTATTTTGGTGAATCACGCTTAAAAAAAGTATTTATAACTATGATGCACCAATTTTATAACCGAGATGCACAAAAAAAGAAGGTGCATCACGCTTATAAATTTTTGAGGAAAAAAACCCCAAAAAATTTTATGGAAATTTTTTTTTTTGGGGGGTGGGGTGGTTTTCAAAACTTACCCCTGAAGTTTGAGATGTTTCAAATTAGACCTTATAACTTTTTTTTCTCACTTTTCTCTCTAATTACACTTTTCTCTAGAACCGCACTCTATATATAGGAGGTAATGGTATTGAATCTATGAATCATGACTATTAAAAATTATTCCGATAAACGACGTAGAATAAGTTGTATATTAAATGAATGCATAACTGCGTTGGTAAGCCCTGTTGATCAGTCGGTTGGAATTAGCAGCAACATTGGGAGTCGATCGCCGTATCACGCACGATATGGGGGTGTTCCCGAGATTCATGTATTCGTGTAATATAAAACCTACTCTATTGAAATCTATCGGAAAAAATTTAATAATCATTATGAATCGATTTCAAGATTATTACTAAATCAAAGGGTATTATTTCTTCCGATATTGATAATGAGCAGGATCTATCTAATTCTGTAGAAGTATCAATAGCTAATATAGAAACTAGTTTACATAACTGGAATATACCTAGAGTAGAAATTAAGACTTTATATAAACAAGGTTCTTTTGATTGGTTTCAAAGTTATTCCATTAAAACTACAGAAAAAACTACACCCTTATTAAAAAACCAACAAGAAATATAATTGTTCTCTTCAAAAGCTATACATGAACATAGAAAAAATTATAAATTTTTACATATAGGAATGGTTCAAGTAGCAATAAAACCTATGACAATATTAGGAATTAATGCTCCAATATGTGTTGTATTAAGAGATGCTAGATTAACAAATTTTAATCAATCATTATTAGCTTTAGGAGAATCTAATATATGTAATGGTCCATTATATTTTCAAGCTTATCCTGATTATACAGTATCCTTATTTGATAAAAATATATTAGATGTATTAACTCTAAATTTACAGTTAAAATAAATTGAAATAAAAGAAGGATCTGATCCATTAGTTTTAATATATAGAGTATATTATAAAACTATGACCACTACTATAGAACCAAAATATAAAAAAGAAAAGTCAGTTAATGAAACTTTGCTTATAGAGTCTAATTTTCAAAACTCTAATATAACTGTTCCAAAAAGGATAAAATGGGATGAAATTATTAAGAATCAAACGTGGAATTTTAAAGAAATAATTGAACCAAAGCCTTTAGAAATGAATACTCAAGTAAATAATATTATAGATCACTCTAATGGAAATATTGATATAATTTTTGACAATGAGAATAAGTTCATTAGACATTAGGTTCATATTCCATCTACATATAATAATATTTGAATTTGAGAAGAACACAATCTATGAAAATGAAAGGAGTAGATTTTAGTGCATCTGTTCCTAAACCTTTATATGAAGACGATAATATAAATGATGATTTTAGTGATCTTAGGTGTCATTTGTTTTTTCAGAGCTTTTACCTCTTCATCTGCAAACCATGTCTGCATAAGAAGAGGTACATTTAAGCACTTCATTTGCAAGAAGAAGACCGTTTATTTTTTGTGCTATTGAAGTACTTCTTTCATTTTTCTTCTTTTTTTGAAAGAAATGGAAAGAAGTGATTGAAAGAAGTGGAAAAAGAGGAAATTTATGTCGCATAGTAGAAGAGGAAAGAAGTGATTTTACCCTCTTATGTCCGAAAAAAACGGTCTTCAACGAAATGTCTGCGCGCCTGCAGACATAAGAGGCAAAAAAGAGCTTCTTTGAAAAAACAAACAAGGCCTTAGTGATCAACCAACTAAATCTGAAGTCGAATATTATAGAGAAAACTATGAGTGATACGAAATTACAATTCAAAAATAATAAAAACCAAGAGTATATTAATCATCTAAAAACCCTATATAAACAAGAAAGATCTATAAGATTAGAAATAAATTACGTTAAAAATATGATTAAACAGGGGGCAAAATATGTAAATTTAAAAGTATTTCGAAGATATCAACTATATGATATTGAATGGAGTATTAAAAATTTACAAGATCAACTAAAAATAAATCAAAGTATGATAAGAGTTGTAAGATCAAAATTAATTATTTCTTAAAATAAAGATGAGCTTATATCAATATGAACTTAAAAACAAATTGTGCATTATCAAGAATCTATTTTAAGAAATAATAAATCAATAAAAGTATTTAAAGAAGAATTATTTACAGGAGAATATATTATTAGTAAAAGGCACATAAAGATATGATAGTAAGTTTAGTTTTACAAAATCTTCACTTAAAAGAAAAACTAGAACAATTAAAAGGATTAATTCATTAAAATGGAAGAGATAAATAATATTCCTTTTAAAATGGAAATAAAATTTCTAAAAGATGAAATGTTTAATAATTATAATAATGAAAAATTAATATGGTATTATTTAAAGTTTGATGAAAGAAAAAGAATGTTACATAATTTAGAATGGCAATCATATATTATTGATAATGAAGTAAACATTCCCTTTTTTACCTGGTTTCATTTATACAGTATAGAACAAAAAATAGAGGTTACTACAGATGATATTAATAAAGTATATTATGATCCAAAATCAAATAATCCAATAATAAGTCAACATCCTCCATGCAAAAATGTTATAATTAAAAAGGATAATGAAGAATATATAGGACAACCTTTAGCTAAGCATAATAATGACGATAAAAAATCATTATCAACAATAATATATCAAAATAATTATACAAATGAGATGTTAAATACTATAGGACAACAACTAGACCGAATGGAAAACAACAAAGAAGCAAATATGTCTAAAGAAGCTAGTACATCTAAAATTAAAGAAAATATAAATATTGAAGAAAATCCTTTATTTATACCATATAATATAGATACAACTATTAATTTGGGGAAACAAGATTCTATATTAAGAGAAATTGAAAATAAATTAGCAAATTTAAATATATCTAATGAAAAAATAAATGTTATTAACAAAAGTGATCCAGAAGATAATATATCAGAATTAGAAGAACAATTTGATTTTAAAATAAATAAACTAAAAAACAATTTTTATACACCAAAACCAGAAACACGAAATTATTATCCCAGAACTACACCTCCAGATCTACAATATGAAGAACGTCATACTTTAGTACAATCTAGATATGATGGAAGTTGTATATATGAATGGAATATAGATGGATGTTCAGAATATCAAATTATAAACCTTTTACAAGAAATGACTATGGCATCTAATGCTTACAAATCACATAATAAAGATGATGAACAAAGAGTTTTTAAAACATTAATAAGTGGATTTACAGGAGGTCTAAAAGGATGGTGGGATACGATGTTTCGTAAGAAGAAAACAAATAATTTATAATGCTAAAAACTATTATAAAAACAGAAAATAATCAACAAATCATACGTAAATGAATGATTCAGTTAGTACTTTAATTTTGCTATTCTTAAGAATTTTGTAGGAAATCCATCACCTATCAAGATAGAAGTCTTGCTATTTTATTAAATCTAAATTGTAGAAAATTACAAGATTTTAGATGGTATAAAGATGTATTTTTATCAAAAGTAATGCTTAGGTCTGATTGTAGGGAAGCATATTGGAAAGAAAGATTTATTGCAGAATTACCTAAATTATTTGCAGAAAGAATAAGAAATAAATTAAATAATGAATTTAGTAATTCTATCCCATATAAAGAACTAACTTATGGAGAAATTATAAATTATGTTAATCAAGAAGGTTTAGCTATATGCTCAGACTTGAAATTAAAACCCAAAATTAAAAGAGAATGTATTAATAATAGAAATGAACTAGGAAACTTTTGTGAGCAATATGGATATGAACCTTTAAAATTGCCATCATCCAGTAATAAAAAATATAGAAAAGAAAAAAGATATAAAAGGTTTGAAAAAACTAAAAGAAATTATATACAAGATAATAATAAAGAGAAGGACAATAAATATAAAAATAAGAGAAAGAAGTATAACTATAATAAAGATACAATTACATGTTTTAAATGCGGAAAACCTGGTCATATATCTAAAAATTGTTATACTAAAAAGAAAATAAATGATTTAAATATACCAGATGAATACAAAGAACAAGTTCTTAAAATATTGATAAATGAAGAAACCAGTGAATCTGATATATCTGACTATGAAGAAGACGATTTAAATATAGTAGAAAACGAATCTAGTAGTAGTAATGAATCAGAAGAATGTGAATGTTTAGGTAATTGTGTTTGTGAATATAAAATAAATGCTATAACTAATGATAGCGAAGAAATTAAAATATTAATAGAATTAATGGAAAAAATAGAAGACAAAGAAGTAAAAAGAATATATCTAGATAAATTAAAAGAAAAGATAAAAGAAAACAATACTATAGAAGAAACACAAGATTATAATCTTGTGGAAATATTTAAAAGATTCAACGAAAAACCCAAACCTATAACAATTCCAGAACTACAAGAAGAAATTAAAACTATAAAAGCATAAATAACTATCATAAAACAAAGAATGAATATATTAGAAACAAGTAAAGAAAAGGAAAAGGAAATTAATAATAAAGATACAGAACATCTAATAATTTAGCTATTAATAATATACAAAGTATTAGCACACAAAATGGTATATTAAAATAAATATTGTAATAAATAATGATTATAAATTATCGCTAATTGCTTTAGTTGATTCTGGAGCAGATTTAAATTGTATACAAGAAGGACTAGTTCCAGTTAAATATTATGAAAAGTCATCTCAAAGGTTATCTGGAGTTACTGGAGATAAATTAAAAATATGATATAAATTATCAAATGTTCATATTTGTAATAATAATTATTGTTATAAAACAAATTTAATACTAGTTAAAAATATGGGTTCTCAATTAATCTTAGGACAACCATTTATAACACAATTATACCCATTCAAAGTAAATGAAAAGGGTTTAACTACAAAAATACTAGGAAAAAGATATTATTTCCCTTTGCTAATGATAACTAAAGAAATAAACATTATTGATAATAAAAAGAAACATATAGAATATTTGATAAATGAAATAAATGATAAAAGAATAGAAAATCAATTACAAGATAATATTGTAAAGAGTAAAATAAAACAATTAGAAGAAAAGTTTAAAAATAATGTATGTGCAACTATACCAAATGCTTTTTGGAAAAGAAAACAACATATTGTTAGTTTACCTTATATAAAAGAGTTTGATGAAAAAGATATTCCTACTAAATCTAAATCTATACATATGTCTCAAGAATTAGTACAACATTGTAGAAAAGAAATATAAGACTTATTAGATAAAAATCTTATAAGACCTTCAAAATCTCCTTGGTCTTGTTCAGCCTTTTATGTAATGAATAGCGCTGAAATAGAAAGAGGAGCACCAAGATTAGTTATAAATTATAAACCATTAAATAAAGTACTAAAATGGATTAGATACCTATTCCAAATAAAAGAGATTTATTAAAAGATTATATGATTCAAAAATATTTTCTAAATTTGATATGAAATCGAGATTTCGCAAATACAAATAAATGAAAAGATAGATATAAAACAGATTTAATGTTCCTTTTGGTCATTACGAATGGAACGTCATGCCTTTTGGTTTAAAAATGCTCATTCGAATTCCAAAATATAATGAATGATATAATTATTCCTATAAGTAGTTTTGCTATAGTATATATTGATGACATTCTAATATTTTCTAAAAATATAGATCAAGATTTTAAACATTTAAATATATTTTATGACCTCGTATATAAAAATGGTTTAGCGTTTCTCCTACTAAAATAACTTTATTTCAAACCGAGATAAGATTTTAGGTCATAATATAATCCAAGGAACTATTAAAGCCATAGATAGAAGTCTACAATTTTCAAATAAATTTCAGACGAAATAAAAGATAAAAACAATTGCAAAGGTTTTAGGATGTTTAAATTATATTCATGATTTCTTCAAAGATTTAGGAAGTATATGTAAACCATTATATGAAAGACTTAAGAAAATCTCGAAACTTGGTCGAAAAACATACCCAAGTAATTAAACACATAAAAATAAAATAAAAGAATTACCTTGCCTAACTATACCAAATCCAAGCAAGTCTTATAGTAGAAACAGATGCAAGTGATATCGGATATGGAGGTATACTAAAACAAAAATTAAAAACAATGATAAAGAACAATTAGTAAGATTTTTCTCGGGATCTTGGAACGATACTCAAAAGAATTATTCTATAGTTAAAAAGAAGTATTAAGTATAGTTTTAAATATCCAAAATTTGAAGATGAGTTATATATGAAACCTTTTTATTAAGAGTTGATTGTTCTTCAAGAAAATATATCTTAGAAAAGATGGTAAAATTTAATTTCAAAACAAATTTTGCGATGGCAAGCTATCCTCGATAATTTTGATTTTCAAATTGAGGTTATAAAGGGAAGCCAATTCTCTCCCGATTTCTTATCAAGAGAATTTTTACTGAGGATGAATTGCACAACAAGAAACCTTTTGTTCCTATACCAAAACCCCGATTATCATCTCCATCAACTCCCCCAATATCCACATCACTATCTCCATTTTCTCAAAATCAATCTCCAAGAAAAACCTTATCCCCATTTTCATCAAATCAATTATCTCCAAGAACGTCATATTCTGCCTTAGCATATATACCAAATGTATCAAGTGTATCTCAAAGTCAAAACTCTTATTCATCAGTCGCCTCATCCTCAAATATGCCCAGAAATCCTAATAAACCAGAACCCAAAATAAATCCAAATCGCCAAGTTGTAAAGATTCTTGAACCAGAAGAAGAGGAAAAGTTAAATCAAAGTTTTGGTTCTCTTATCAAATATATTTTTCCAGAAAACACCCACTTTTATAACATCGATTTTCAAACAAGAGAATATTACGAAGCCATTTTATTAGAAAGTAAGTCCATCGAGTTATTCCATACTCAAGATTTTAAAATACATGGCCTTATCAGCAGTACTATAGTCAAAATTCTCAAAGTCTTATCTTTAGAAGACTGGGGAAATAAACCTTATGTCAATAGAGTCTTACCCCGTTTTCCAGAATATCCAGCATATAATTACTATGATTATCAAGAAGCTTGGTCAAAAGAATTTTTCTTGAGAAATCATAGTCATACATGGTTTTTACGATTTAATGAAGTATTCCCAAATAAATATCCAAGATGGTTCGTTAAATGGTTTAGATACATGGGAGGAATTCCAGAGATTTTCCCCCCAAAGATTCTACAAGGATATCAAAAATATAAATCAGTCTTTTCTCAAGAAAATATCCCTCCGTTTGAATATACTTTACAGTTTATGATTATATTTAGACTTCCATGGATTATGTCATGGAATTATAAAAAACAAGATGCAGAAGGAGTTTCTCCTCCTCTTTTGGTAAGGGAATTCAGTGCAAGATGGTGGAGTGCAGTTTTAGAAGATCAAGCAGATGAAAAAGCAGTTACAAATTATTATAATAATCTTGTCAGATCACCAAGTCCAAGTCCCTCCATCTCAAACAAATCCTATACAGATGAAGATGCAATCAAAAGAATTCAAGAATGTAAATCAAAAGAAGAAATCCAAAAGATTCTAGATGAAGTTCGTAAATCTCCAACTCCAAGTGAAGAGTTATATCAATATTCTCAAAATCCATATGAAGATGATGACTTTGAATTCTTAAGTTAATAAATTATATTTAAGTTTTTAATCATTATATCAAAGATGTAACATAAAAGTGTCAGGTCTTTATATTTAAGTAAAATATATCAAAGTAAAAATAATTGAGCATCCATTATCATATGAAGACAAGCAACTTTATAAAAAGAAGAAGTATGGCCGACAAAAGTTTATAATTGAAGATAGTGTAGCACATTTTTGAAGACTTTTTGGATACCAACAAAAAGCTTTATAAAAGAAAATCTCAAGTGGAATCTATAAAGAAGATGTTACCGGCATTTGTAAGTTATCAGCAATAATAGAAGAATGAACCGGCATTTCAAAGTCATCATAAAGAAAGCTATTGGCAAGTTCAACTATAAAAGAATGCATTCTCATCGTTCAGAGGCAGGCTTCATTTTATGAAGAAAAAAGAATCAATTATATTATCCACCACTCAATGTTCCAAAACCTTAGATTTCCAAATTTGTATATTTCCAAGTTCTTCTATACTTCAGAATGTCTCTACTGTAAACTCTGAATCTCTTTGTAATTATTCAGAAACAAATAATAAAGGTATCATTTTATAATCTCTTGTTATGTCTAAATTATCAATTATAGTTGAAAAATTATTTATTATAAGTGAAATATTCTTTCTTAACATTATAGTTTTTATATTACATTACTTAGACTTAATTTATTATTATATCAGACGTTTAATTAATAAAATTTATACATTATTGAAAAACTAAACGATCCTATATATATATATATATATATATATATATATATATATATATATATATATATATATATATATATATATATATATATATATTAATTCTGGTTGCCCTTAGAGCACTTGCAATGGGCAAATTATTAGCAAGTTAACCCAAGTTAACCACACCGTCATCCATGTTATTGTGGTGTTAAAGGTTGCACGTTACCATACTAACGTGCGTTATTTTCTCTTTTTTTTCATTTCTGCCCCTAAATGAGGGGTTGTTTTTGTAAATTGTTGGTGAGTTAATGTTTAACCTTGAGATGTTATGATAGTGGGTGTTTTTTTTTTTTTTTTGTGAGTTAAGGTGAAATGTTAAAGCTGATGTGGCGCTGACGTGGCAGGAGGTTAAAGAGTAACTTGAGTTATGGTAGCAAATGCTCTTACTGGGACACCCAATCGCCTGAAGGTCGCTGGAGAGAAAAAGCTGGCATGGCAGGAAAAATGGAAAGGATTGAGTTGACTTACTCGGGGCAGCCTAAAGATGTGTTAATTTACTGCCTTGAAAATATGAAAACTATAAATGTAAGGGATTCAAATCCATAACTTGGTAGATCAGGTATTCAAGTTAACCAAATGTAATCGATTAACCATGTATCCATAACTAGCTTATAAGACCCGTTGACACCGGGTTATTTTTAAAAAAAAATAGATAAATGAGATGATAATAAAAGTAATAAGATGAAAAAAGATGTTGCAAAAAGATGAAAAATTAGTATGTAAACAAAATAAGAAAAATAATGAAAGAAAACAAATAGTGAATCTGTTATTTATTAATATGAAGTCATAAGTCAAGTACAATATAGAGTACAATTATTGTAAGTAATAATGTAATAAATACCATTCACGTGGACTTCAATCTTGACAAATTTCAAAAAGAAAGTGTATGTAGTGGAAGTAGATGAATTGGTAAGGCAATAAAATTGTCGAGAACCTAACAAACATGAAAAGAATGTAAGTAAAACATTTGTGTGAATAACAATAAACATGTAAAAACAAATTGTATCACATTAAGTGAATATCCGAACATACCTATTGATAACTTATCAAAGACCGTGAAGAACCTCTTTATAGACTACATTTGTAGTAGTCTTTAATAAATTACTATCTGCATCGTAAATAACAACCTTCATTTTTAGTAGTCTTTAATAAATTATTATCGGCATAAAAATAACATTCATATAAAAATGCCAAATAAAAGTTTAATATATCTAGTATAGAAGTAGATCCAGGTTCGCTTGTCAAAACAATCACTTAAATTTTTATGCTTAACCTGGATCTACTTCTATATGGTCCATATTAATTTTTCTATTTGGCATTTTTAGATAAATTGTTATTTTTAGATGATTGTTTTAATGAGTTATGACCTGGATCTACTTCCTATATTGTCCATATTAAACTTTTTATTTGACATTTTTAGATAAATTGTTATTTTTAAATAATTGATTTTTGATGAGCAGGGTGAATCTACTTCCTATATGGTCCATATTAAACTTTTTATTTAACATTTTTAGATGAATTGTTATTTTTAAATGATTGTTTTTGATGTTATGATTTGGATCTACTTCCTATATGTTCCATATTAAACTTTTATTTGGCATTTTTAGATGAATTGTTATTAATAGTTTTGATGAATAATGACCTGATCTACTTCCTATATGGTCCATATTAAACTTTTATTTGGCATTTTTAGATGCATTATTATTTTTAGATGATTGTTTTTATATAAGCGACCTGATTTACTTCTATATGGTCCATATTAATTTTTTGGCATTTTTAGATGAATTGTTATTTTTAAATGATTGTTTTTATGAAGCAGGACCTGATCTACTTAATATATGCTTCATATTAAATTTTTATTCGCATTTTTAGATGAATTGTTATTTTTAGATGATTGTTTTTTATGAGCAGAACTGGATCTATTTTCTATATAGTCCATATTAAACTTTTAATTGGCATTTTAAGATAAATTGTTATTTTTGGATAATCGTTTTTATGAGCGAAATGGATCTACTTCCTATCAAATCCATGTTAAACTTTTATTTGGCATTTTTAGATGAATTGTTATTTTTAGACGATTGTTTTTGATAAGTTGAACCTGATCTACTTTATATGGTCCATATTAAACTTTTTATTTAGCATTTTTGATGAATTGTTATGTTTTAGATGATTGTTTTTATGTTATAACCTGATCTACTTCCTATATGGTCCATTTTAAACTTTTATTTGGCATTTTTAGATGAATTGTTATTTTTAGATGATTGTTTTTATAGTTATAACTAGATCTACTTCATATATGGTCCATATTAAACTTTTATTTGACATTTTTAGATGAATGTTATTTTTAGATAATTGTTTTTATGAAGTTAGAACTGGATCTATTTTCTATATAGTCCATATTAAACTTTTTAATTGGCATTTTTAAGATAAATTGTTATTTTTGGATAATTGTTTTTTATGAGCAGAAATGGATCTTCTTCCTATATGGTCCATATTAAACTTTTTATTTGGCATTTTTTAGATGAATTGTTATTTTTTAGATGATTGTTTTTTGATGAGCAGGACTGGATCTATTTCCTATATGGTCTATCTTAAACTTTTTATTTGCATTTTGTAGATGAATTGTTATTTTTGATGATTGTTTTTTGATGAGCAGAACTGGATTTTCTTCTTATATGGTCATTATTAAACTTTTTATTTGGCATTTTTTTAAGATAAATTGTTATTTTTAAGATGATTGTTTTTTGATGAGCATGACTGGATCTACTTCCTATATGGTCCATATTACACTTTTTATTTGGCATTTTTTAAATGAATCGTTATTTTTTAGAAGATTATTTTTTGATGAGCAGAACTGGATTCACTTCCTATATGGTCATTATTAAACTTTTTATTTGGCATTTTTTAGATGAATTGTTATTTTTTAGATGATTGTTTTTTATTAGCAGGAATGGATCTACTTCCTATATGTTCCATATTAAACTTATTATTTGATATTTTTTTAGATGAATTGTTATTTTTTAGATGATTGTTTTTCGATGAGCAAGACTGGATCTACTTCTATATTGTCCATATTACACTTTTTTTTAGCATTTTTTAAATGAATTGTTATTTTTTAGATGATTGTTTTTTGATGAGCAGGACTGGATCTACTTCATATATGGTCCATCTTAAACTTTTTATTTGCATTTTTTAGTTGAATTGTTATTTTTTAGATGATTGTTTTTTGATGAGCAGAACTGGATCTACTTCTTATATGGTCATTATTAAACTTTTTATTTGACATTTTTTAGATGAATTGTTATTTTTTAGATGATTGTTTTTGATTTGTTATGACTTGATCTACTTCTGTATGGTCCATATTACACTTTTATTTGACATTTTTAAATGAATTGTTATTTTTAGATGATTATTTTTGATAAGTTATAACCTGATCTACTTATATGGTCCATATTAAACTTTTATTTGGCATTTTTGATGAATTGTTATTTTTAGATGATTGTTTTTGATGAGTTATGACCTGATCTACTCTTATATAGTCATATTAAACTTTTATTTGGCATTTTTAAATGAATTGTTATTTTTAGATGATTGTTTTTGATAAGCGAACCCGATCTACTTCCTATATGGTCCATATTAAACTTTTATTTGGCATTTTTAAATAAATTGTTATTTTTAGATAATTCTTTTTGATGAGCGAACCTGATCTACTTACTATACGGTCTATATTACACTTTTTATTTGGCATTTTTAAATGAATTGTTATTTTTAGATGATTATTTTTCATGATAGAACCTGATCTACTTCCTATACGGTCATTATTAAACTTTTATTTGGCATTTTTAGATGAATGTTATTTTTAGATGATTGTTTTTGATGAAGCGTAACCTGATATACTTTATATGGTCCATATTAAACTTTTTATTTGACATTTTTTGATGAATTGTTATTTTTAGATGATTGCTTTTTATGAAAGAGGACCTGATCTACTTCTTATATATCCATATTAAACTTTTATTTGGCATTTTTAAATAAATTTTTATTTTTAGATGATTGTTTTTTATAATGAACCTGATCTACTCCTATATTATCCATATTAAACTTTTTATTTGGCATTTTTAGATAAATTGTTATTTTTAGATGATTATTTTTTATGAGCAGGACCTGATCTACTTCCTAAATGGTCCATCTTAAACTTTTTATTTACATTTTTTAGATGAATTGTTATTTTTTAGATGATTGTTTTTGATGAAAGCGAGAACCTGATCTACTTTATATGGTCATTATTAAACTTTTTATGTGACATTTTTAAATGAATTGTTATTTTTAGATGATTGTTTTTTGACGCAGGACCTGATCTACTTACTATATGATATATATTACACTTTTATTTGGCATTTTTAAATGAATTGTTATTTTTGATGATTGTTTTTGATAAAGCGTAACCTGATCTACTTTATATGGTCATTATTAAACTTTTATTTGACATTTTTTAGCTGAATTGTTATTTTTTAGATGATTGTTTTTTGATGAGCAGAACTGGATCTACTTCCTATATGGTCCATTTTAAACTTTTTATTTCACATTTTTTAGATGAATTGTTATTTTTTAGTTGATTGTTTTTTATGAGCAGAACTGGATCTATTTTCTATATAGTCCATATTAAACTTTTTAATTGGCATTTTTAAGATAAATTGTTATTTTTTGGATAATTGTTTTTTATGAGCAGAAATGGATCTTCTTCCTATATATCCATATTAAACTTTTATTTAAGATTTTTAGATGAATTGTTATTTTTAGACGATTGTTTTTGATGAGCATGACCTGATCTATTTCTATATGGTCTATCTTAAACTTTTTATTTGCATTTTTAGATTAATCATATTTTTAGATGATTGTTTTCAATGAAAGCGAACCTGATTTTCTTCTTATATGGTCATTATTAAACTTTTATTTGGCATTTTTTAAGATAAATTGTTATTTTTAAGATGATTGTTTTTTGATGAGCATGACTGGATCTACTTCTTATATGGTCCATATTACACTTTTTATTTGGCATTTTTAAAATAAATCGTTATTTTTTAGAAGATTATTTTTTGATGAGCAGAACTGGATCTACTTCCTATATGGTCATTATTAAACTTTTTATTTGGCATTTTTTAGATGAATTGTTATTTTTTAAATGATTGTTTTTATTAATGAACCTGATCTTCTTATATGGTCATTATTAAACTTTTATGTGACATTTTTTAATTTGAATTCATATTTTTAGATGATTGTTTTTGAAAGCGGACCTGATCTACTTACTATATGATCTATATTACACTTTTTATTTGGCAGGAATGGATCTATTTCCTATATGTTCCATATTAAACTTATTATTTGATATTTTTTTAGATGAATTGTTATTTTTTAGATGATTGTTTTTTGATGAGCAGGACTAGATCTACTTTATATTGTCCATATTACACTTTTTTTTGGCATTTTTTAAATGAATTGTTATTTTTTAGATGATTGTTTTTAATGAGTTATGACCTGATCTACTTCATATACTATCCATCTTAAACATTTTATTTGCATTTTTAGTTGAATTGTTATTTTTAGATGATTGTTTTTGATGAAGCAGCTGGATCTACTTTATATGGTCATTATTAAACTTTTATTTGACATTTTTTAGATGAATTGTTATTTTTTAGATGATTGTTTTTGATGAAATATGACCTGATCTACTTCCTGTATGGTCCATATTACACTTTTATTTGACATTTTTAAATGAATTGTTATTTTTAGACGATTATTTTTGATGTTAGAACCTGATCTACTTCTTATGGTCCATATTAAACTTTTTATTTGGCATTTTTGATGAATGTTATTTTTAGATGATTTTTTTTGATATGACCTGATCTACTTTATATATCCATATTAAACTTTTTATTTGGCATTTTTAAATGAATTGTTATTTTTAGATGATTGTTTTTGATAAGAACCTGATCTACTTCCTATATATTCATATTAAACTTTTATTTGGCATTTTTAAATAAATTGTTATTTTTAGATAATTCTTTTTGATGGCGAACCTGATCTACTTACTATATGGTCTATATTACACTTTTTATTTGGCATTTTTAAATGAATTGTTATTTTTAGATGATTATTTTTGATGAAAGAACCTGATCTATTTCTATATGGTCATTATAAAAATTTATTTGGCATTTTAGATGAATTGTTATTTTTTAGATGATTGTTTTTGATGAGCGAGAACCTGATATACTTTATATATCCATATTAAACTTTTATTTGTCATTTTTTGATGAATGTTATTTTTAGATGATTGTTTTTATGAGGTAGGACTTGGATCTACTTTATATGGTCCATATTAAACTTTTTATTTGGCATTTTTAAATGAATTTTTATTTTTAGATGATTGTTTTTGATTTAACCTGATCTACTTCCTATATGGTCCATATTAAACTTTTATTTGGCATTTTTAGATAAATTGTTATTTTTAGATGATTATTTTTTTATGAGCAGAACTGGATCTACTTTCTATATGGTCCATCTTAAACTTTTTATTTACATTTTTTAGATGAATTGTTATTTTTTAGATGATTGTTTTTTGATGAGCAGAACTGGATCTACTTCTTATATGGTCATTATTAAACTTTTTATGTGACATTTTTTTAGCTGAATTGTTATTTTTTAGATGATTGTTTTTTGATGAGCAGGACTGGATCTACTTACTATATGATCTATATTACACTTTTTATTTGGCATTTTTTAAATGAATTGTTATTTTTTAGATGATTGTTTTTTGATGAGCAGAACTGGATCTACTTCTTATATGGTCATTATTAAACTTTTTATTTGACATTTTTTTAGCTGAATTGTTATTTTTTAGATGATTGTTTTTTGATGAGCAGGACTGGATCTACTTACTATATGGTATATATTACACTTATTATTTGGCATTTTTTAAATGAATTGTTATTTTTTAGATGATTATTTTTTGATGAGCAGAACTTGATCTACTTCCTATATGGTCATTATTAAACTTTTTATTTGGCATTTTGGCCAAACTTTTTTTACCAGCTAATGCTTCCACAAATTTGATATACATATGGGCAAGATGGGTGGATATGGTAAAGGGTCACAACACATTAAGCTAAAATGGATTGAAGTTTAGTACGTGTCAATATTAACAGATAGGATTGTATTTACCAACAAACATATTTTGACCAATTTTGTATAAAGTTTATCACATCATTTATGATCATAAAGACAGTATTGTTACAATTATAAACTACATCTCAATTAACCCTACCAATTGGTCAAATAGTTTACCATTTTCTGGACCATAGTTTACATTAGAGTGCATCAACTGACTATAAGAATTTGATATCACATGATCACAAAAAGCAATACCTCTTTTCCTAGTTTCATAATATACCACCAACTCGCATAAAGGGTTTGAAACCTATTCTATTCCGCCGTGATAAGTCGACTTTGCAAAACCCATTACGTCACAGTAATAGTATGTCAGCTCCAACAACTACGATAAGATTACTTGTCGCTGTGACTCTGACGTCTTTTGAAATCAACAAAATTAGCATATAATGAGTAACATATTAAAAAAATCACAGATTCATCTAGAGCAGCAGTTACAGTTTTGGCTTTATCGAGTTAGCTCATGATGATATGCCCTCATCCTTTGCTTATCCCAGGCTTTGCATTCCCTAAACAAACCTAATACTCCAACCAAGAGACTGCTGTAAACTGCTTATCAGTAATACTAAATCTTTTGAAATGATCTCAATTGCACTTATATTTACAAAATAAGCAAATCCAAACGCCATTTCCTAAAGTACTTACTTACAACACGCTTACGAACTTATGTAAAAGTTGAAAAGTTCAGAAGCTCTACCGAAAAATTAGTGAAAAGCATCACCATGTAACCATTGAGATTTTCCACACTGCTATTTGATATAGTAATGGGAAACAACTCTCCTTTGCTTTTCAATAAGTGGCCACATTACTTGCTTGTATTTTTTTATATTTCCTTAATTTTAGCAAGAACAATATATGGCTATATGTTGTGATTGCTGAGGGGTGTATTAGTTATCGAATGCATCTATTTTGAGAACGAAAAAATGCATACCGTCAGTATACTTTCGTACGTAAAAAGGTCGTACCTTTTTTTTCACGATGCTCCTGAAAAGGTGGCCGCTTCCATCGTTACACCTTCTTCCTTCTTCATAATTTCCGGGTACACCAATTGAAGTATGTTTATACTAACAAACATATATGGTTATTCCAACAACCTGATATGCTCATATTAATTTTAACCTGGTGTGTTGTTCACCATTAAATGAATAATTTTTCCTTGACATGTCTTAGCAAACACCCAACTTTTTTTTTACATAAATAAAATTAACTCCATCTACACCCTTTGAAGTTTAAACCAATTATGTGGTTAAGAAAGAGATGTATAATGGTTCTGATCACAGAAATGCCACACCCTTTAATTTGAAAAGTGAAACTTAAACTTGATACAGAAACACATGACATTTAATATCCACAACACTTCTTTTTAGTGAGGAAGATGATATTTATTTATGAGAAATCCTCGAAAAAAGTAGAATATAGTTCAATTTTACGATAAACCGAAGTCTCATAAACCTCCATCTGTTTCAACCCGTACTAAAGAAAATTACTCATTTCACCCCAAACCCACTTCTACTGAGGTGTGGCGTGGTGGTATATGGCGTGTGAATATCATCACGAAAATGTGAGGTCTCACGTTTAATTCCTAGTTGGTGTAAACAACTAATGTAGCCACGCTAACCTTCCCCAAAAAGAGAGGGTACCCGGTTTTTTGCTATGTGGTGTTGGGCTTAAACCCCATGGATTAGTTAGCCGAAATATCAGAGGACATAGTTACCCAAAAAAAAACCCACTTTCAATCGTTACCCAACCCACCCATACCAATATATCATCAACTACAATATAAACCCAATTAAATATTAAACTGCTTAGTAGGTAAAATGCATAAGCATACCTTTGTCAAACTTAATTCAATCTACTGCAAGTCTGCAACCACAAACTAATCAAAACAGAAGCCCCCATAGCTCTTGTATTGGCCTCCTTTATGATTTGCGCCAACACCTAAACACCATTTAGAAACAAAAAATGGGTAAGATAATTAAATTCCGTTGGTAGCATAGAATCGTCTGAAACTGTTTGACTCATTTCTGTACAATTAGTAGATGATAAATTAGACTTGGAATTCCAGATTACGTGTAAAAAAGAACAACTTACATGAGTGATCAATGTTATTCCGAACACAGGCTGCATTCTACTTGTTGCACCTGGATATGGCGTGTTTGACCCATAATTCTACACGGAGTTCTCGAGTACTTTTCTCTTTCCAACTTCCTGGACTCCACGGCTAATTTAAAAAAAAATCACCTTGAGGAGCATGCCCAATTGGACTGTTTGATGAAAATAATACAACTGGTCTGTTGATAAAGAATTCATGACACATTCATGTTAATAGTTGTCGTATCCGATTAAGGAATTCTGTGTCTTTTTAAGTCTTTTCAAAGGTTGAGTATTGATTTCACCTTCTTCATGCTTACTCTTGGGTTGATTGTTTTGGTTTGGTGAGTTCTCCTTGGTATTGTATCCTGACCAATTTGAAGATATGGTGATGACTCCAGGTACTACCTTTTGTGCCTACATCTCAGACTTGCCATTGATGGGCTTCATATAGCAAAACCTTTTCAAAAATGTTACAGCCATAGAAGTCGTTAGATAGTAATTAAAAAATGACAGACAAATGACATTTTAAAAATAGATATGCAAATGTATACTCTCTATACAAAGGGACAACTACAGAATTACATATATAGGCCACCTGAGTTTGATCAAGTACACAAAATAAATGAATTGGATCTCTACGAACAAATATTTTATTTCAAATATGCATTTTATCATATAGATAAAATAGTTACTTTCAACCATTTGCTCTATTAGACAACCTACACAATAAGATATATATGATATAATTTAGAAAACAATATATTGAATACCATTCTAGGGGGAGTGTCTTGCAATCAAAATCTGGGTGTAGCATCCTTCGTTTCCTACACTTGTTGCACTGCACCCATTCATGATCAGGCTTATGCCGCGAACCACCTTTTTTCTACATTACAATGGTATGAAAGGAGATCAACATTCTAAGATGACAAACAACAACTCATTTGATAATTTATAGCAGGATTAACGAAATAGGAATTACCACATAGACCTTCTCAATAGTGTTATCCAAGTACTCGTCTAACTTTTTACTGAAAAGTCTGCACAAACCACTACAATGAACATAAATCGTCTACCTTTTTACCGACAAAGAAATGATCCGAGAGTCGGCTAAGAAGACGTGGTCAAGTTTATCCTAAAATATTTACAAACCCAAAGCTTAATCATCCATCCAAATCGAAAGGAAAAAGTATAAAAAAAAAAAAAAAAGAGATACAAAATATTATCGACGGGCCAATGAAGTTTACCGGTTTTGATGAGCTTTCTGGAAAACATCCTCCTGCACTGGTCTAACGATGCACTCAAGTTCATTCAGTTGGTGCTCTTCCTTTTGCCTTTCCAGTTTAAAGGCTGCAACTCGGCAAAGAAAGAAGTGCTGAATTTTCCAGCTTGCTTATAAAAAAGAAAAAAAAAATTTGTTACCAAGTTCAAAAACATTGTTGCAAATAAAAATACACCAAAGTATTTCTTGATCAAACCATCTACTTATAACACACCTGCACAAACATAATAAAGAAACACAACCCACTTCAAAACAATCGCTTTTACTTGGCCAATTTATAATACACCATAGTTCATCATGTTAATCTGGTACAGGGGCAAATTTACAATTGATTTTTTTTTTTGTAATTAAGATGGACGATGCAGTAACAAATCCGACCACCATCAAAAGTTTAAAACTAAATTAATAAGGTGCATATATATAACACAATATACAAAACTCACAGTATTCTTGTCGGTATTCGATGACCTCTTTATTAGAGATAATTTCGTTTGGCGGAGTGATTGATTTTATGTGTCCATTCTTATTCGAAGATCGCATGGTGTCTGTTGAGCCGTTTGTACCAGCTTACAATTTTGAGCCACTGGCGACCACTGAAAATATCCAAGTGATTAAACCCCGTAATCTACTACATGTCTACCTCTAGAAGAAGAAGAAGGTCAACCGACTCAAGATGTTAACGAAGTCATATGTAGGTGAAAACAAACTTTAACTTTGCTTATTGATGAGTGCATTTAACCGCAAAAGCATTTTGGCGCTTTAGCAGTTTCAAAAGTTGTCAAAAGCAGTCCTGGTAAAACAAAATAAAGAAAAAATCAAGATGTTAACGTTAAACTATAAGAGGCGATGCTTATATGTAGTTCTTTAAATACCAAAGCTTTTCATATAAGTCAATAAAAGCATTTGGTGCTATAAAAGAGAGGAGATGAGAGAAGAAAGTAGTAGTTAGTTTTAAATTTTTATGTATGTCGTTTTTATGTTTATGTTTTAATTAAACTCTAAGATGTAATCTTTTGTTTCTATGTATCAAACTAAAGTTGTTTTATAGTTTTAACTTTGCTTATGCTTATTTGAGTTCGTTCGGTTTGTTGTGATGTTCTGTCTTCATTTCATATCTCGCTAAAAATTGTGAAATCAAAATTTTGATTTGTGCTTAGAATTCTGCACATACAAAAGATATAGGTGCAAAGACTTATAATATAAACTACTAAAGGTTTTGAATACATACAAAAGATATAGGTGCAAAGACTTATAATATAAACTACTAAAGGTTTTTGAATTCAAACTTATCATGTATATTGAACCTTTGACTATTGATGTAGCATCGGACTGTCCTTCTACTCCCGCTAGTTTCTTCTAGTATCGATTTTTGTGATCATGAAATCATACCATGCTTCAAAGTAAAGATAAATTCGAGATACATTGTATCAAGAACACGTTAGTATGTAAGCTGACTCCACCCGTTAAGACATACATAAACTACTCTTGATACTCAAACCCAATATATTCCATAATTTAACCTACCCTTTATCTAATGCCAAGGTAAATGACCTATTCTTATTTCATATAACTAATTGAAACCTCTATACTTCTGATTTTCTATAGCTACTTAACTCAAAGGAATCATGATAAAGTTGTTATAATGATGTACAATAATATCATAAATTTGGGCATACATATAGGTTGGCAGCCATTTCATGGTATTCAGAACCGCTAAACGTGAAATTAGCCCCAAGTAGGAGATTCTTCCCCTTTGCTGTAGGTTCTAATCTCACCATTAACAGAATGAATAACTACAGACTAAGTTGTAACGAAACTCCAACTGAGGATCAAAACAAAGAACAAACCTGGGCGGAAGCAATCTCAGATCCTGCACGCACACATAAAAAACAAACATCAGCAGAAACACCCATGATTATATACTGATATACAGAAAATAAGCTACTGATAGATTAACAAACCAACATAACAGATCATAACCGCCACCAATTCAGAAACTTACAATCAAAACAATCTGCAACAATAATTGAACAGTCAACATTCACTACAAAGGATTAAGAATACGTGGAAAAAATCACGTATCTTACGCAATTTAACGCAAGTCTAATAGTACTTATCAAAAAACTAATATAATTAGATATAGACGAATATTGATAGCCAACATGATTAACAAAAGCATCAGTAGGAAGTACCGACATAAGGAATCCTATAGGTAGCGTTGGACTGCTAATCTTCATCCAATCTAAAGGAATAAAAAAATTGAAAGCAATATGAGGAAGGATAAACCGAGTTTCGTTTACATAACCTAAGCTTACGACCAATGTGGGCATTTCCTATTATTGTAAAACTTGAGTAGTTTTTACTTCAACCACACGATATGCTTTTTGCCATGGCTCTCAAAGACTGACCATCTGAGCCACACGATAGCCTCCTAGAAAAACTGCACAAGACCATAAACATAGAACCACTCATCTACCAATTCCTTCCATTTCCTATAACAACAAAGAACAAAATGATATAGCAAAACAATTAGACAATCAGATCTCAGTTTTCTACAACCTTTATGTCCCAAATTCACTAACCTCAAAAGATGCTTCACTAATGATCTCACTTCACTCGACATATACTTTCGCAGCTAATTCACATGTCTCCATCTTTTTCCTCAAAAGAGTATGATATTCGTTTAGTGAATTGGCCAATCGTTTTCTCCGCCTGATCATACAACCATCATTAGTTTAGTAATCATGATTATTAAAACTAAATTATTTAAACAATAAAAGATGCAATTGATAACAAAATTAGTTTCTCATGCATTTCATCGAACACATAGTGTACATATAATTCCATCAATGAATTCTATACACACCAAACTCATAGTTGCTTCACGAAAAAAAAATAAACATAACAATCAAAAGGTTAAAAAATTTGTGAAACCTTTTCGAACAAAAACATCATCTCTTTGTATTGAGTAATCGCATTTGCTGCATAATTCCCTAAAAAAATCAATGACAAAAAACGAATTAAATCAGTCCCAAATTCACAATAGAAAAAACCCAAAACTCAAACCTGCAATCATACATCAATACACCATAGTGACTCTTAACACCTACTCGCCGAATGAGACAGAACAAAGACTTTTACCTTTTACCTTTAATTTGCAATAAGAATTGAACTTTTACCTTTAATCCATTATTCACAATAAGAAATGAACTTTTACCTTTAATCTGCAAAATTATAGATTCTAGGTCATTGACGGATTTCTGAAATTAGATGGATGCACCACTTCTCAAATTTAACATCCATAAGAGAAAGCATATGTTTGTCTCACGAATGAAAGACCTGCAAAAAAGATTAAAAAACAATTATATGAGTTTTGTAGGAGAAAAGTTCATGAATGTTTAACGAAACATACATAACCATGATTGCAAGTGTAACCTGCAAAAAATAACAAAAATTAAAACCAAAACCATAGTCTGAAACGTGATTTGTTTCTGAATCGGTGATTTGTTTTTGTATATTTTTTTTGAATTTGAATTGGTTGACATTAATTGTGAGATTAAATTGTAGAATTGAAACTGAATCGTGTAGAGGAAGAAATACATTAATTGTTGATTTGAAATTGCAGAATTGTTGATTGAGGAGCGAAGGTGAATGAATTTGTGTTTTAATAGTGCAGAAGGAGTACTGAATAAGTTTTAGGACCTCACGTGGTTCTATCACGTGGTTGCAGTGTCTTAAAGGGATGCATTGGGTCTTGTACATTAGTGCTAAATATGAAAGTGTTTTTAATATTAAAATTTAATGTTGTGCTTTATTTGGTGGTACAGTATTATCATATATTATATAGTATAGATTAATAAATAATAACCACCAACAAAGTAATTGAGAATACATATGCCATTTAGAGAAAAGAATACGGCAAACATTTTGTTTTTTACTTTTTTTGATTTTTATGTTTGTTAGCCTTAATAGTTTTTAATAAAAGTGATGGTCATTCATATTTAGGAACTTTGTAACGTGTGTTAGATATCATGATAGAATAGTCAACGGGCTCGTGGATTGAGCTAAGCTAAATGGCTTTTAGTTAAGTTAAGCTAGCATTTTATCATTTGTAATCCAATCCATGTCCAACCCATATCCAAGAAGCCCATGGCCAAGACCATTAGGGCATTTTGTCTTGTACTATAAATACCCCTCAAAGTCTCATTTTAGGGGTGTGCTTGAGTGTGTATGTGTGTGTGTTTTCTTTGAAGTAATACAAGTTTCTTTTTTTCATCTTTTCTCTCTAACACATATACGCATAACCTATATCATCAAGTCACCATCTTTCCATCTTAATCTTTCTTCTTTATTTACGCATAGCTTTGTGTTTGTGTTTCACGTGTTCTACGAGTAACGTGTTTAACGTGTTCATCTTGTGATAAGGTTGATAAAAGTAAGGTCCTACAATATGTTCAATTTTATTATTTTGAAAAGTTTTCAACTCTCTTTTGGGTTATCTTTAATAGCAACTAAAACATTACCTAAACTAGGTATTTTGATCTAATAAACAAATTCATGTTGATTACTTGAATGGAATCAATCAAAATATTACTCCCTCCGTCATATATTAAGTGTCAACAGTGAAATCTTGAGATGTTTCAAATTAAGTGTCCATAATGTACTTCAACCAATAAGATGAGACTTTAGTGGGTGAAAATGATATTCTATTGGTGGAAAAGGTAGTTAGTGAAATTTCCTAAAACTTTGTGCATATTGAAAGTGGACACTTAGGTGTGTTTGTTTTTACAAAAAAAGTCTTACTAGCCCTCTTACTCTTACCAGGAAGAGTGGGCAGACGCTTTCCTTGTTTTTTTTTTTTGAGTAAGACTCGCCAGACATATAACATCTTACTCGAAGAAGAGGTGGGAGACTTGTCTTCATCGCCTCTTACTCGCTTTGCATACTTTATACAATATATTTGAATGTTTATTAACTATGTTATATTTATGATAAAAATTTTGTTTCAAATTTACATAAGTTACTTATTATCGCATTGCGTTGGTTTAATAAACAAATTGCAAAAACGAACACTTAAAATCATTCGAACAATTATACAAAAACAAACAACATTATTTCGTTCAGATTTAGACTTTCTAACCACCTCTTACCAGTAAGATGCGGTAGTCAGATTCAGACCCAAAACATCTTAATGAAACAAACACACCCTTAATATGAGACGGAGGGAGTATAAATTAGTAGTATGTTTCCCGCATGGTAAGATATTAACCATGTGGTCCTTCACTAAATACGTTCAAAATTTTGTGCCAAATGTGGTTTGCTTGTAGTTATGCACAGGGCCACCGAAAGTCATGAGACGATCTTGTGTATATGTCGTCATGTATATGTTATCACGCTATATTATGTTAATCCCTTGGGTCCCGCAAGGTAACCTTGAACCGGCCATGAACGTGACCCTGATGTGTTTTACGTGCTTCTAGCGAGACTCTTCAACAAACGGTTATATATTTTGAATGGGCTAAGCGTATTAGAAATATCAACCGGGTTGAAAGTTTTTGTAATGGTCATTCTAATCACATTTAACGTATTAATTACTTAATCGGAAAATTAGAAGTGTTACTGTAATCTTGCAATTCATCGAGTCAAATGTAATGACATGTTGGATATTTTTGTAAGTCATTTTTTAACTGTTTTTATGTGTAGGCAAATAAATTCGACTCTTGAAATGCTGTTTTTATGTGTGGGCTTTTCAGATTGAGCCTAAAGCCCATCTGTATTCGACTATTTCCTGTTATGAGTAGACTAGTAGAGTGAGTCTCATAGTGAACTTGCAGAACACGAAGATCAGTTGATCTATACGAATCTCGAGTGGATGGTTGATCACCGCCTCCTTCCTGTTGGCTCTTCGGATATCGTCTCGTATAATTCACTAAGGATGTTTCTTTTGAAAAAATAATTTATAAGGCAACCTAGTTATGTGCAGATTCTTTTTTGGGTCAATTTATTTTTTCCATATAAAGGCTAACAAGCTTTAAAAAAAAGCAGTCTCATTAATCATAAAAAGAGCACAAAACAAATCCACATAAAAAGAATGTATACATAACCTCTTGATTTGTCGAGATTTAATAACCAACGTGTTGGCCACCTTCGTAGTGTGGGATGTTGTTTTAATCACCTATGTAATAAGCTAGTTCTTATTTTACAAGGGTTTCTTATCAAGAAATTCCTACAGAAGATCGATAACAATAATCCAGTCGTAGTTCTTAGTCAAGTGCTAGAACGCGCCGCATTAACTAGGAAACAAAAAACGTTTAGGAAAGAGCCTATCATATCACGAATGATGCACAAAAGTATGTACGTTTAATAGCAATATAACAATGATGACGGAATAATTACTAGGTACGAACTATAAATCACAAATACGTCAAATCCTTTCATATGGCTTTCGAGATTCATACATATTTCCCAAGAACATTAGCATGTATAGTAGGAGGAAGAACATACTTGACGACTTTCTGAACATTCATTGATCATTCGTGGTAGAAAATGTTTGTTATCCTTAAACGTTAGTTTTTTAGAAAGCATATGTCGTAATAAGAAATGATCGATCTGGTGCACATGTAAACTTAATCTCTAACGAAGAACTTTCTCTAGACTAAAATTCCCTTGCTAAGAATTGTTTCAACAATTAAAACTAAAACAACCATAATAAGAAAGAAAATTAAGGTAAGGATCAATATAGAAAGATGTTAACATACAGTACAGATTCTATAAAACTTACATGGAAATAAATTCTAAACAATTAGCAAAAAATATACTCCTTCCGTCCCATAACCATTATCTCACATTACTATTTTTGGATGTCCCAAAATAAGTGTCCATTTTATATTTTGAAACAATGAGAAGAGATGTTAGCGAGAGGAGATGATATTTGATCCGTGAAAAGTGTAGTTAGTGAGATTTTTAAAACTTTGTGCATTTTGAAAATTGACATTTTATTATGGGACGGAGCGAGTACAAAACATCACATGATTGGGAAGACAAACATCTACTACTATCTTTAAAAGTAAAACACAACGCATAAATGGTTAAGTAGGTTTCATATCTTGGAACATTAGAGACCAAAGTGAAGACAGCGTCCCATCATCTTCACCACCTGTCTTCGTCATGCTGTATGGAGTCCCAATTCTCGGACTGTACCCGACAACATCAAGCGGCCCTGAGCCATTTGGTCTGGTCCTGGAGTCCATTGGGCTACTATACATGAACATCATGTTCTCTTGCACCTTCTTTTCCAAAGGTCCCGAAATACTAACTTTTTTCGGGCTCATGTAGCTCTCTTGTACTTTTCTTTCCAACGGTCCAGATCTCATCACTGTCTTCACTTTTTCTTCGTTAGTATCTCCAAACCCCATGGTCTTCCTTAGATTACTACTGGGCCATTGTGGTCGAAATGGGTTAGGGTCGCGCCTAGGTGTGTGGTATTTACTAGAAACACATCTTCCTATGTTCCTTGAAAGCAGCATTCTGGTTTTGTTAATAGCTGAAACAAGCTTTGAGAAGCGGTTTTTGGGATGTCCTGATAGATTCTTTCTTGCAAGCTTTAGTATCTCTAGCCTGTGTTTAGCAACCGAGACTCCCATGCTTTGAAGAAACTCGTGGTTGAAGTAGTTTGTGTCTCCTCTTTGAAGCTCGTTGTGTGTGAATGCTTTTCCATACTCGTAAACTAAATATGGGTCTAGATTAGTTTTGGATAACCACGAGTACCAATCCATGGCTACCCTAAGTTTAATGGACAAGAGATCAGAGTACGCGTTACTCGTATATATAAGATGCTAGGTGTAAAGTTTTCTCAACCACCAAAAGAGTTATAAGTTAATGCACTTGATCTCATTCTATGACTACAAAACAACCATTTTGGCACTTAGATCTTTCGATACTCGAAAGGGTAACATTGCTTTAAGTAAAAATGATGGTGCAAATAGTGGGCTGGTCCTTGGTGCTTTTAAAACCGTCTTAAAGAAGTTTTAAGAGGTGGTTGAGAAGAACACAAAAAGCTAGAGGCATCGTCACCTTGTCAAGTAAAAAGTGCATAGTGTGATAGTGAGTTCTTTAGATGCACACATCCAAAAGTGAGTTATAAGCTGATAACTGAGAGTTACATATACCTGTTTTTAGTATTATAAGTTTCACGTTTTCGGAGTTAAAATGACATCTAATTCAAGTTTCACATGGTTATGTTTCATGTTCAGAAATCAGAAGCATACTTTAGAGCACGTATGTTTTGTGACCGTGAAAACTGTTAAACGTCACTTTTTATTTATGTATGCAACCTGCTTCAAACTTTAATATTACAACTCAGACTTTTACGGAATTAGAACCTTTTGTAACTTCTTTAGTTCTTTAGTTAGTGTTTACCGCCTTTGTCGGTTTTGGGTAAACACACTGTCACACCGACAACATACGCTAGATCTCATGAAATATTTCATTTTCTATAACGCTTTATCACATGAACACAAGCTCGATGCACTTTCTCTTCACAAAATGGTAGGGGTCACATTTCCATTAAAGTTAAGAATAATGGCACATTAGTTAGACAATCAATAAGTTAGTTAGTTATATTTACAGGCCACTTTGCGGTACGAATCATAAGGGTGCCAACTAGTGTCATTGATGATCACATGGTTAACTTGAAGTCAAGAACATGCTTATCTACCTTCAGGACAATAAAAGACAATAACTTGGTCTGTTTAGTCACAATCCTAGATGTGCATATTCCATAGTTAATACAATTTGTGTATTTGGCCATTTGAAAAGTCTAATCATAACAAAGTTTTCCTACAAATCCCTTGAACCGTGCCTTGAATTTGTGTATTGTTCAATTCTTTACACACTTGCCATGCAAAATTTATAACTGGTGTGGATTATAAAACGACTTTTGATTTGTGCAATGTCGAGAATTGGCATACCGCCTTTCAAGTTTTGGCCTATTGTATGATACTATTATGGACGAACAATTCAACAACTCGTACTAACGAACAACCAAACAATCAATGTCGGTAGTCCTATGTCTCCTCATTTCAAGCTTTTGGCATATTGTACGATACTATATAATGAACGGGCAGTTCAATAACTAGTTTCTAATTACGAACAAGCAAACAACGACACTTTAGAAATTGGCCCGTTTAGGTAGGCATGGTTTTGGGCACTTGTACATGTTTTGTCATTTTAGTGTTACTGTCGATTATTATGATCATTTAGTTGGGATTTGAGAGTATGGGGGCTTGTTTAACTCCTCACATGGACTAGGTTGAAGCTAAGGGTGAGCATATGACCCGAACGGACCGGACCGACCGAAGGACCGACCGAACCGACACGGACCGAGACCGGACCGACCACATTCGGTCCGGTCCGCGGTCCCGCTTTTGGGCACTGGTCCTCGGTCCGGTCCGTCCGATCCGACCAAAACCGACGATTTGGCCTTGTTGGACCGGACCGACCGGTAGATCGAGACCGACCGACCATTCGGTCCGGTCTTCTAGGTTTATGCCGAAATCGGTTTTCGGTCTGGTCCGGTCTTGGCCGCTCCGATCCGGTTTTTGGACCATACACACCCTTAGTTGAAGCAACTGTACTATAGTAGTAACGTCTTTGTTTATGCGTATTGGTCCATTGTAGTATATAGTTTTCTAGGTGACAATTTTTCTTTTTTACCTTATGGTGAATGAAGGTAATTAAAAGATGGTAGAAATGCAGGGATTGGGGATTGGGGAGACGGCCGTAAATGAATCGGACGAACACAAACAGAGCATTATTCATGTTCGTTCGTTTAATTTTAACCGGACAAATAAACAGACACGAACGCTTAAATGAACGAATTTTTTTGTTCATGTTCGTTTATAAAGAAATTAAGTTGTTCATGTTTATTTATTTTCGTTCATTATGACATTAAACGAACGCTAAACAAATATAAACGATCAAACATAAACAAACAAACGTAAACTTTATTAAATTATGCAAAATATATTGTTTTATAAGCGTTGTTTTGTTTAAACAATCCAATTTTAAAATTATACAATTAAAATATATGATAGACTAAAATACACCGTTGGTCCCTAAACTTGTATCGGAGGATCGCGATGGGGACGAAACCGGCATAATCATCGCCACGGTCCAAACAAGACCAATTAAATGCCGATTGGTCCTTGACCAATAACGGCGTTGTCAACGTTCCGTTATACCCAAAATAAACCCGTAATCATGGTACTGCTGAGGTAGAATAGTCATTATGTGGTATACATCGAGAACTTGTCTTGTCCAATTTCCGCCATATTGTACAATATAACAAAACCGGTACTCATTGCTCATCCCCAAACTTGTTTTGAAGCCTCACCAGAAAACCCAAGAATGTCTATCATAAAATCAAATAATGAGTAAGAAAATAACAAACAACCACCTTGGATTTACTCGTGGCGAGTAAGGAATATCCTTTATATGATGATCGTGAAACGGAGGAAAGAGTCATGATCTGAAAATATTGTAAGTCTTTTTGGTTAGAGCCTATTACAATCATATGTTAGTACAGTGATTAAGTTATTCCCTTTAGGTAACTTTAGCTTAACAAAGTTTTGTACATTTTTTATACATGGGTGAACTCGGATCGTTTAGCATGATGTTCCATTATGAAGGTACATTCAAATACTTTCCGTAGGATATATCAAGGAGGCAAGAAATGCCTTGTTGATCTTGTGGAAATAAAGAGGTATCTGCTGATGAAATGGATGCTCTCATGACCCAAATCGGTTATAACCGACAAACCAATTATTTCTACTTTCTTAAGCCTCGGTTGTACATTAGACGACGGTTTGTTTTCTTTCCGTGAACTCGCTAATCTAGACTTGTTGAAAGATGTTGTCATACTGACAAAGATAAGTCGATAGACGTGTATGTTGAAATAGGAAGACTAGATTAGAATTTTGTGAAATGTCCCCACAATCAATTAAGACCGTGTTTTGGGAGATGGATGAAGATAGAGAAAAGTTGCTCTGCGGCTATTCAATCATGTTGTAGACGGTTGGTGTTAGATGATATAGATAATGAACCGCCACTAGATCGCTTTATCCAACTTACACAATTGCTCGTGGACGCCAATGATATTGGTGAAGCTAGCAATTTGCCAAACATTGAGCCACTCTTTTCCACCTTAGATCGCTCATTTGCTAGCCAACCTGCTCAAAACAGTGAGCGTGCTTTAGTAGTTGTTGATGAGGACAATGCTCTAAAGGAGCCTCGATAATGTTGAGGTTAACTGTTTAGAGTGATTCGGGGAAGGACTTTGACAACGGTGGAACATCACTAGTTGATGTCAATAACACCTTTGAGGAGCCCGAAAATTTTGAGGTTAATCTGTTTCAATTGACACAGACAAGCATTTACACAAAGCAAAGCGGACCACTACTTGATGTGAATAACACTTTGAGAGCTCGATGTGGATGTAAGTCCTGTTTAACCGACTCGAGATAACATGGAAGAGGATCATGTTGTTGATCTTAGTCTCAGCATAAGCGAGTGACACTAGTGAATTTGCAATGCAGTTGAACCAAATCAAGATAACACTTGTCAAGAGAATGATGCACACTTGGTATGCTACAAGTAGGTCGACTCACCGATTCGGTGAAGAAGGAACAACATGTTATATAAGTGATGATAGGCGTTGGTAAATGATTTACCGTGATGGTTGATGAAGTATTTTGCGGTGACCATGTTAGTTTCAACACGCACACTTTGCTAATGGCGCTTATACCACTTTTTCTATACTTGTCGAGTTTGCTACTGCAGGGAAGTAAAAAGCTAGTAAGAGAGCATTCAATAGAAACTAGGAGGAGTTGTTTTTTAAGAATGACAAAACAAGAATAAGTGGTCGTGTAGGGGTTGTGTTCCGTTTCAGCCCAGTGAAGGTCCCGATCAATATTGGCCCATCTAGAAGTCCATTAAGCGAGAAGGGGTATAAGAGCATTGCTTTCGCCAAAAGGACCCTTCGAAATACTCGCCCATGGCTATTGTTTGTCGGCGAGAATGGTGAGACAGTATCCGGTCGGTCGAACATATAATGAGCAACACACTTGTTTGCAATCAAGGAAGTCGAGCTTTTGACCTTTGCTATATCTCATGAAAATTACAGACAAGTTGAAACAAATTCGAGCTTCCTGTCGGTCGGTGCATAATCAACTTACCAACCAATACGACCTTCAAGTGTCCCTGCAGAAGGTATTATGGTCAATTCAAGCTTCAATTTACCATGTTGAGAGATTATGTTCAAGAGTTGCGAAGACAAACCCTAATACGACAGTGGAGATGAATGTGGAACGACCTCCGGATGAGTCTCTTCCAACCGAGAATTCAAGAGAGTGTATGTTTGTTTAGGTGCATCAAGCAAGGATTTAAAGATTGTGGAGATCGTTGTGGGCCGATCGCTTTTCAATTCGTGGTCCTTTCAATGGTCAACCGATGACAAATTGTGGGAATTGATAGCAACAAATGGTATATACCCTTTCGCTTATGCTTTTGTTGATTCGTGATAACATAGGATCATGGACTTGGTTTCTTCATTGTTTATCCGATGATTTAGCACTTGGGCCAATTTCAATCATCACTTTTATTATCGACATGAATAAGGTACTCTCTTACTCTGCTCATGAATTTAAGTCTCACTGTTTGAAACAGATAGTAAAGATATTTGATTTTTGTGCAGATATAAGTAGTCATGTGAAGTTTTTGAAAGTGCAGAACACGATTTCGATTAAAAGCATACCCGAGAAAATGAAATTGCAATGGAAAGGTAGGCCTATAAAGACCATCTGTGGAAATGTGCAATGCCTCAACTGCTGTAATAGCTTCAAAGCTATGGTCGATCTCAAGAAACTTAATCAACCAGCCCATGATTGGTTAAGTAAGATACCACCGATCCATTGGTCAAGATCACATTTTGCATGTAAGTGATCTATCTGTTTCACTTACTTTGTATTCGAATTGCGGATAAGCAGTTACAATTAATACATGTTTATTACTTGTCATCTTTAGGAGAGCTACTCGATGTGTTACTTAATAACATGTGTCAAGTGTTTCATGAGAAAATTAAAGAGGGCTAAGCAAACCTATTATCACAAACCTTAGAATACATCGGGAATATTTTATGAAGAGGATCATGCATGTTCTTATGGTGATTGAGAAGAGTGATGGGCCATTAACACCAACTGCACAACACATGCTAGAGGCTATTAAGAAAGAGGTCATAAGTATAATGTGTTATGGAACGGGGATCTAAGTTTCGTGTTAGTGGACCATGGGGTGACCAATGTGTAGTTAATGTTGTACACAAGACTTGTACTTGCAGAAGGTGGGAGATAACAGGTTTACTATGTAAACATCTTTGTTGCTACCAATTGGAATATGGCTTTAAATGGCCAACAAGTCTGAGTCAGAAACATGGGCTCATCCTTGTTACTATCTTCTCACTGGGAGGCTACCTACAAACACTATGTCCACCCTATAACTAGCAAAGTACATTGGGAAAAATCAACTATGCCAACAACAATTGTTCCACGAAATCCGAAACAAACCCGCCGCAAAAGGTAGAAAAAGAGTTAGGATAGCACCAAATCAAGAGATTGTGAAGGATGGTAAGTCGTCAAGGGCTTGGAAGAGTGTCGGTGTAGTATTTGTGGCATTCTTGGACACAACCGTAACATGCCTAGGGTATGGTGGAGCTCAACATAGTAGAAGCGCCAATAAGGTAAATGTCAAAGGTGCCTACTAAAGTCTGCAGGAAAAAAAGACATCCTAAATGTAAAAAGGTAGCAGCAGATAAAGAAACCGAATGTACGAGTGTTGTTCTAGAAAGCCAAGTTAGTGCGATTCAGGAAGTGGTGTTAAATCTACAAATCAAGAGCTGTGAACTCAAGATCCCATCATACATGATGCATCCTCGTCACAATCCCAAAGAACTTCAAGTCAAGCATTTGTCGATCCCATCATGCATGAGCAATCCCACCGATTTTGAGATTCAAGTGATGTTCAAGCGGTTTCGCTCAACCCACTGCCACTACGAAGAATGACTAGAAGAAGGCCGACTTGAAAGAATGATGGCCTCACCATAGGTCAAATCATATGCTAATTATCTAGACAATGTTTCATCTAGTTTACTATTTATTTTCTATGGACAAGTTATGTAATCTAAAAACATATCGTGTGTGGGTGAATCAGTAGCGCTCATGCTTTGAAAAGTATGCAATTTTATGTAGTCGGAATTATATCCATTTGCATTAACTATGGAACCATGTCATTATTGTGTATTTTTTGAAAGTGACTAAGCTTGATGTGTGAATAGTTTGCGTCAAAAGTAACCAAAGCTAAAATAGAACATCATAAGAATGTTGACATTTAAAAGTCAACCCCTAAACACATTGCAAACCATCTGCATTGCCATGAGGCATAGAAAATCAGAAACAAACAAAACTGAATACTTCATAACAAGGTTACTACAATTCAAGATACACAACATTAACCAACTAGCCTCATTACATAAAAGGTTAAAACGTTATCCCAATGCATAAACAATGAAGAACAACATCCAACTTAGCACCATGTAAATCTTCCACTTCCACACATCACCTGAAACAGCCTACTAATCTTGCCTCAAGCTCATTTCTCCCCTCAAAGTCCCGGTATGATCATTCTTGAACGAGCACAGATTTCAAGATCATACCATCTTATCCACCGACAAGAAGACCCTTATCGATGGTTATGACAAGTCATTAAACAACCACCATTGTTACAAACTTACACAAGAAATATTAAGACGCACTTACTTGAACAGACAACCAAATAATCGACGCCTGGGTTGGCGAGAGGTCCACGAAGCACGAATAATAGCTTGCTTACCACACCAAAGAACGTACCATCTTGAAACAATTATCGTTTTGAAGAGGACGGTTTTGAAGGATAGTTTAGGGATGGGTCATAAATGTAGATCAAACCTTGTTACACACATATACTAGCTACATACATCGTAGAACGGTTTTATTTAGTACGCTACGGTGAAAGCGGTTTGCCCTCAAAGAAAATAACGTTGACAACGGCAGATTGGTCGAGGACCAATCTGCATTTAATTGGTCTTGTTTGGACCCGTGGCGATGATTATGCCCGGTTTCGCCCCATCGCGATCCTCCGATACAAGTTTAGGGACCAACGGTGTATTTTAGTCTATATGATATACGAACATAATAAATAAATGAATATAAACGAATGTTAACAAACGCATATCGGACGTTCACGAACATAAATGAACGGACGCGACTTTTGTTCATGTTCATTCATATAACTAAGCAAACGTAAAATATTGTTATGTTCGTTCGTTTAATAATAAACGAACATAAACGAACTTTTTACCGAACGGTTCATGAAATGTTTACTGAACGTTCAGCTCGTTTACAGCCCTAATTGCGAATATAGACGAGACTTCAAAACTTTTGAGCTGACGAGCCATTTAGATACCTCATTTTATTTTGCATTTTTATTTTATTAACTTCTAAACCGAAAACGATCTGAAAATGCATATAGGGTGTGTTTGGTAAAAGTAGCAGTAGTAGTGAGCAATAGCAATAAACAATGTTTTAAAAATCGGGTTTTTAATTGACCCGGTCGAGTCACCGGGCACCGGGTCAACCCGGTTTTTCACTTATTATTATTTTATTTTTTCTGCTTGGGTCAACCGGTTCGACTGCCGGGTCTATCCGGGTCAACCCGGTTTTTTATAAAAATAATTTAAAAAAAAATTAAACCCGGCCGGGTTTCAAGACCAGGTTGACTGGTCACTCAAACCCAAGGGTCTAACCGGTTAACCAGATTTTAAAAACCCGGGTTTTTTTACCTGTTTTTGTGGCCGGGACAAGGTCCGACCGGTTGAACCGGCCGGGTCGACCTGGGTTTGAAAACATTGGCAATAAGCAGTGAGCAGTGAGAAATAGTTGTGAGCGGTAGCAGTTTTTTTCTATAAAAATGTTTGCTGGTAACATAGTTAGAGGTGTAATTATAATATGTAAACAACTTCTAAATGTTTAACACTTTTAAATACTATTTCATAAAATGTTAAAAAATAAACATTCTGAAAAAGCACATAAAGTTGGTTGGTGCTTGTCAAAAGAGCATATAACTGCTCAAAATGTGTGCTCATGAATTTGACATTAAAGTTATGTAAATATAAATCTGAATAACAACTACATATAACTGCTTAATCTGTCTCTACATTAAAATTCAAAACAACCAGAATTAAATACCAAGTGGTCAACATATATACCGTATACATTGATGATTCCATTATATCTAGTCAAACAGAAACACACACAATTGCACAAAAAAAGCTTAACCGTTTAAAACAGTTAATGAAATATATAAATGCTAATACACCAAAGTCACCAACCTTATATAATGTTCTTACATTCTTTATTATACTATAAAATTAAGTTTCACAAAATGAAATTTTAGTCATGGCCCAAATGTAAGCCCAAGAACATGCCCACTATAAATTCTAAACCCATGATCTAAGTTAAGTATTTTTAATTCTTTTAACAAAAATAATCTACTCTTCTTATTTTAAAATAATTATCATGTTTTAACTTTTTTTTTAAAGTCTAATAGATTGGGTTTTAAATGTATTTATATTAGTATCATTTTCATCAAGTATTATAAATAACGAAAATCAAACTAAAAAAAAAAAATAAAAAGTCAGAACAATTGTTTTAGAACGATACGAGTAACAAGTATCTAACAGAATTACCAACCACTTTTGACCAAATCTCTCATTCAGTAAATGAACCACCTTCATTCCCGCTATAATATTCCACAAAACACTCCTAATAAATTTCATTAATTTCATTAGTTCATCTTGATGATCCAAAACTGATCCAAACAAATATTAAAAAATCGTTACTATGCATTTTTCCTCTACATTCTTAAGAAAAACCATTATTTTCTGTCACATATCGCGCTCTTGCTTCTCAATGCCATCATCACGACCACTATCGTACGATATCTACCATTTCTAGCAAGTCGAGATTTAATAACGAACGTGACAAGAGCGTTGGATCTTTTGTTGAATCGTTAAAATCGGGTATCTTTGTAGTTGGATTGAGTTTAGGGATATGTTACGCTAATTATGTATCTCAGCCTAATGCACATATTGTGTATGCGGAGTCTAATGATAAGGCTACGGACGATGAGAAGAAACCAAAGTATTTATTTGCGGATTCGTATAGGAGAAAAGTTTTTTTCAAGTATGAAAAACGAATTAGAACACAAAGTCCACCTGAAAAGGTAACGTATAAACGTATAGAATTGATCAATATGGTGTTACAAATTCTTGGTTTGTTATATTTGTTTGTGTTTATATGTTTCAATAACTTTTACACGGGTTTATAAGATCGGGTGAATTCCATATATCCAACGGCGTAAACCTTAATATATGTAATATCTATCCAACGTAGCTAAAAATCATAATGTCATATATATCCAATTTAAACATTTAAGAGCAACGCACGTTAATGGTCTTTGCGGTTGGTTAGTGAAACTAACCTATTTTGCGACTTCTTGATCCTATCGGTTCGTAATTAGTGTTACTTTTGGTTTCTTGTGCATGTAACTAATATCGCCTTATTCAGATAGACGTCGCTCACTTAGAATAGTTCATAGACGTGGGACATTTTTGTACGCATGAACACAATGAACGAGTGAAATTTGTATATTTGTTGTATGAATTTGCATAGGTTATTAGTAGATTTTATCGGTCCTATGTGTGTGATTCTAGGTGTTCGAGTATTTTGCATCTTATCTATCACCCGATGGTGAGCCTTTTATGACACCTGCGGATTTGATGAGGGCAGTGGTGCCCGTGTTTCCGCCTTCTGAAGCTTCTCGTGTTCGCGAAGGAAGCTTGAAAGGAGAGAGGGTTTCTAGTGATTTACGTTGCCCTCCTTCAAAATTCTTCATGCTTTTCGATACTAACAATGATGGGCTTATCTCGTTCGCTGAGTATATATTCTTCGTTACACTGCTAAGCATTCCTGAATCAAGCTTCGCTATAGCTTTTAAAATGTTTGATCTTGATAACAATGGGTAAGTAAATTTATCAATTTTTGTAGCTGTGCTTTTCCATGTTTTTATGAAATAACTGATGTGATTGTTTTTGAACTCTTGAATAGTGAAATCGATAAAGAGGAATTTAAGAAAGTCATGGAGTTGATGCGAGCTCAACATCGACAAGGGTCAAAATATAGGGACAGGGTGCGTAGTGGACTTAAAGCCTCGACACCAGTTGAAAACGATGGGTTACTTGAGTATTTCTTTGGGAAAGACGGGAAATCGCGTCTTCCTCATGAGAAATTCGTTCAATTCTTGAAAGATTTGCATAACGAGGTTCGTAATCGTGTTTCACCTAATGAAATTAGTACTAAACAGCGACAAATTTGTTTGATCTTTAGTGTATATTTGTCTATGTACGTGTAGATTTTGTCACTTGAATTTTCTCATTATGACTACAAATCAAAAGGGACGATATCTGCCAAGGATTTTGCGTTATCAATGGTAGCATCTGCCGATATGAAGCACATCAACAAGTTTCTTGATCGAGTAGAGCAATTGAAAGATGAACCAAATCTTGCAAACATTCGCATTACATTCGAAGATTTCAAAAAGTTTTTCGAGTTACGAACACAACTGAGACCTCTATCTCTTGCTATTTTTAGTTTTGGTAAAGTTAACGGGCTCCTTACAAAAAAGGATTTCCAACGAGCTGCTGAACAGGTTTGCGGGATTTCTTTGAGCGACCATGTTGTTGATATGATATACTATCTATTTGATGTAAATCAGGATGGAAGGTTAAGCTCAGATGAGTTTTTACGAGTATTGCAAAGGCGAGAGGAGGACAACTTACAACCAAGGGAGGCAGGACTGATGGGCTTACTTTCGTGTTGGTTGCAATGCTCGAAAAGCAATTGTTCCACGAGAATACTTTTTTAATTTTCTCGGAAACAAATGTAGAGCGTGAACCGCGATCAATTTGCATGTACATAAAATGATGATGCAGAAATTTTTTGTTGCAGATCATAGAACTGAGAAATTTGTTTCGCAAATTATAAAATGATCTTCATTTGGATTCAGTTTGACTTGTCTGTGTAAAAAAGTTACAGTATTACCACAAATTTTGGGTAAAAGTTACAGTATTTCTTACTTCAAGTATATGTTTAGTTGAAAGCTAAAGTTTCATGGTTTAGGAAATTGCCAACATTTTCACGTACATGTCGTGAAACACAAAGAGTGCGCGCCTAACCATCTATTTCACATGTTGCAAAACACAATTTAATATATATGTCCGCTTTTCTTTAAATAACACGGTGTAATAACATTCAACTGAAATTTCACCACATAGGTTTGTTTGCATCGAATTACACTAGTTTAACTATATCATGTAAAAAAAACTGTACCTCAAAATGGCGATAAATCATTAAACTATTCGGGCACAACCAACATACCACTTTGTTAGCTAATTTGATGTGAAGATGGGTGTGCAACGTGCATAGATCTTTATGTCGCGTATTCTACAGAATCAGGTTGTGCTGATTGTGATGGTGTTGATATCTCCTTATCGGTTACCATGAGGGCGATATTGGGTTCTTGTACAAAGTCATCCTCCTTTTTTGGTTGTTTGTAGTCTTTTGGGAGTGGGTTACAGTTGATTGTATACCAAACTGGTCTTTCTTCTTGGAACAATCTGCAAAGACGAAGATACAATGAGGACCAGGAAAACAATGTGCATATGTTATTCTTGATTGGCTAGTATTATAGTTTTATTTCTACAGAATTAAGAAATCCAACAACTATTATAAGTAGGTCAACAGAAAAATATTTTTTAATAGTATGATTTTCGAAAACTACATTAAGGGGTGTTTGGATGTGATTATAGAATTGGATTAAGATAATTCTAACTTTATTTACCAGGTTTTTACTTCAACTAGTGGTTACACAAATAGAAAAATGCAGAAATAAAAGAAGCACTTACGGGTGTTTGCAAAGCGTTGGGCATTGAATTGTGAGTGCATATTTGCATGTTGATAACTCAGTGATTGAACTAATCATGGCTCTAGGTTCCGAGCACACAAATCTTACCTACAAATCATATTAACAAACACAAAAACAAAAACAAATTCAGGATAAGGTGAAATGACTGAAATCCGTATAGTATTGAGTAAAAATGTCGAATCCATCATACCTCAGTTTCCCGAGGCTCATTCGTAAGATCACAAGTGGTCCCATTTTTGTATATATGAGCATGATACCTACAGTAATAAACATATTCAGACGAACTTTGCTTCAGTATATAAATCTATTTGAAGCATTAATTTATCACATTTATGTAATAACCAAAAAAAGTTGATAATATTTTACTGATAAGAAATCGATAATGAAAACTAGAAAATTTAGCTATAACCAGAAAGCAGTGAAATGGCTTCCAATGTATGCTCAAGCGTTCACAACCTTATATATTGTTTTACTAATATAAATACATCATTTTACAATACTAGTTTTTAAAATCATATAAAACATGATCATCATTATCTACAACGTGTCAAATGAGTAAAGTTTCACCCCATTCCACTAAATTTGGTGTGTTTGTGTTATAATTTACCTCCAACGAGTCAGTAATATTTAGAATCTTAACTTATAATAGAACAAGTCAAACGGTTGTGATATACTACTAATATACCTTTGTGATGCATCTTTGGAGCGAGGATCCTTCAAAGTTGAAATGTCTGATACGTTACGATTATAAGCAGCTGTAGCTTCAGCATCATATTCACCCAATACGAACTCTTGAACAGCCTGAAAACAAAAAGATTTGGGCACGAAGTGTAAGCAGCAGCTGTAGCTTCAGCATCAGATACGCTACGGCTATGTTCCCTTTTGTAATCATAATTACAAAGACACTACTTATACATGAAAAGAAATATAAAAATATTTGGGCACAAAGTGTTTAAAGCCAACCGGGCCCATTTCAACCAAATAAAAAGTTAACCATTTTGTATTTACCCATCCTGCCCAACTTGCCACCTCAAAGATTTATATGTATAGTAGAAACTTGATAAATTAATACTCAATTAATTAATAAACTTTCTAAAATAATATTTTTTGTATGTTCCGATTCATCAATTTATAAATAAATTAATATCAATTAATTAATAACTCTTCTAATTAATAAATTTAGGTTGTCCCATGACAATTAACTGATAGAGTTTCTACTGTATATCAATTTGTACCTTGTCATCCTCCAAGTGAACTTGACGCAACTTCTTGTGATAACAAAATTCATACGACCACCACCCTTCTTGCTGCAAGAAACATCACCAAAGATAAGTACGAATATCATATAAACGGGGTCCACAAAATGAATGATAAGTTCGAATTATGAAAATTGGTGAAAGTACTAACCCTGAGAAAGCATTTGTCTTTAAATGCTTCAAGTAGTTCATCAGGGGTCTTCAATTTGAAGCGTTTTTCAGTTTCTAAAATTAAGCTGGTTGTGTTCTCATGCACGGTTGGTTTCTCACTTTTGGATTTTTCCACTTTAGGTAAGTAACAAAGAAATTTGTCTCCGTTTTTCTTTGGCATGACCACCGATTCTTGATCATCATCCTGCAAAACACAATATATCACGAATATGTTGTCTACTGATGCATACGTGTGAAGCTTGGTATGCTGTTTTCACTTACAGGAATGAATGGTGAATCTTCTGTGTGGAACTCAATATCATATTTTGGTTCTCGAGAGCTGCGACTTAATCCACCTGACAATCAACCATTTATAAACATTCAATGTCTATATCTAATTCTTTTAGCAATTCATCAATCATAACCTACTCGATACCGGCATAACTACTTAACTAGATCACAAAAAGCCTTGCTACAATGGTTTCCCTCAAGCTTGTTGATTCCACAAAATTAATTTGTCACTTGGCCAACACGAGCAGGACATATGATATAACGAAGAGCTTGCAGTTTTTGTCGCTGAAAACTGTATCTCTCATAACACTGTGTCTATCAACCTAAGAGCTACGAGCTTGCACATTGACAAGAATGTAATCGGCAAATACAGGTGGAAAAAGAACCAGTGAGGTTAGAAGCAACTTTAATTCATATAATGACTACAGGGTCTCTTAAACAGTTAAACTTTATCAGTATCAGCTTATCGAGTACTTATCAAGATTAACCTACATTTTCAGACATGATAATCATCTTCATTCTTTGTAGGCAGAGATGATCCGAATTAGCTAGAGGAAGGACCAACTAGTATGCCTTTAAATGATATAAGATCGTTGGCCTTAAACAAGTCATATGTCACTACGTTAAATCCCATTCTTTCAACACATCCAATCAATACCTACAAATAACATTGAATGCTTCTTACTCTTTCCTATTATTACAAGCCTCAAGTCACTAGTACAACTTTCTTCCACTATATTGTAGTATTTCGTGTTCTAGTGTTTGTTTGTGGAGCAAGTTTAAGCATCTATAGTTCACAAATTCATCAAGGATAGCTTCAGATTTTCAATTTTCAATTTTCATTGTAGTTTACGGGATGAATTCTCATGTCCTATACCCCATTAAACACACACATCACTCACACGCATAAAACAATTGATTTCAATCGGTGATGGGCGTCATCGGTAGCACACAAAATCCGCCCTTCACGCGTGGTGCATACACCCTTGTAATAATGCTTCATGTGTGGTGCACAACACCATTACGCTCCCTAGTCTTAATTTTCATGACCTTACATACTTCATGACCCCAGATAAAGTAAGCATCATCGACATTGCTTACTAACAACTGCTTATTTTACACAATATAAGAGGGCATTTGGGATTGATTACTTTTTTCTGCTTTTCTGCAATTTTAAGCGGAAAAGCAGTTTTTCATATGCAGGATAGGAGTAAGGAGTTGCTTATTTCATATTACTTATTTGACATAAAAACAAAACTACTCTTATGTATAACATAAAACCTTTTATAAATGAATTTTATAGAAAAATTGTATCAAAATATTATCTTTTCGCGCATTATCGATTTCTACAAAATAAGCAAATCCAAATACTATTTCCAAAAGTACTTCAAACTGCTTATCTGCTAAATAATAAGCACAAAAAAAAAAAAAAAAACCCTCTTCAATCAACCCATTAACCCAAATCCTGAAAATCTCAATAAAAATCATAACTTTAAGCTCTATGACAAAAAACCCATTATATATCTAACTATCTTAATCCTTAAATTTGTATCTAAACATGTAAATACAGCAGCTAAAATAATTTTTTTTATAAAAATTGAAGGGTAATTACCTGAATGAGTTGGGAAGATCTGTTCAGCAAAAACATTATAATCAAGAATCAATAAACTGGTTGATATAAACAAAACCCATAAAAGATTTGAACCCATTTTTCACGTTTAACTGTTTGTGTGATTTTGTTCACCAAGATCAAGAAAATATGTAATCTTGTCTTGGAGTGTTTTTGTTAATATGAGGGAGCTGAGTGACATAGTGTGGTTTTATGAGGGGTTAAAGTGAAAGTTTGGCAAATAGATCTCTCTGTCCAATACAAGAGTGCCACGTAATTAAAAAGGGTGACATGGCAAAGGATTCTTTCGGTTGTTGGATTTTGGAGAAGGATTGGTTATTGGTCTAAAAATCAAAAATAATAAAAGATAAAAGATAAAAAAACTAAAAAAATTGTCTTATCATGTTAATAAAATAAATAAAAAAAAGTAAGAGGGGGTAAGAACTAAGAAGTACCGATACTAGTATCTTTTTGAAATTTTATATCTTTGTACCAAAACTAAATTGAATTATTCATAAATTGAACCGAACTGGTTTAAAACATAACTGAACTAGAAAACCTTTAACATGAAATCTAAAAGATTATTGAACCTTATAAGTATGAAGTTTGAAGATTATTAGATCGATTTGAACTGGTGAGGTTCAGTTATAAATCTATAAACTTCATCCACTTTTTAATTTATTTTCTCACTTCTCGTTAGTGACGAAATATTCTCAATTACTTCTTTTTCAAAACCATTTTGTCACACGAAACAGAACCCTTTTTAATTTTTATCTCAACTCGCCACATATATTATCCACAAAATTACCAAAATATGTTGCATTAACTTTTTAAAACATGTAAATACATTATGAGGATAATTCTTTTAGGTTTTGTCTTCGTACAATCGAGTTGTTCGTGATTTTGGTGGCTACAAGAATAATAACAAAAAGCCTATCACACTTGTAAATTTAAAAAAAAAATATATATATATATATATATATATATATATATATATATGATTGTTTGTTTTATATATATATAATTTATACTTATTTGGTTCTCGGTCCTTGTTTCATAAGCACACTTTTTGTGGCTTATTTTGACATTTTCCAGCTTATATAAGTTTTTGTATGACTTATATATGTTTAATGTTATACGTATTTATATGCAAAACTAATAAAAATGTGACCCCTTTAAGTGGAGATCCTGTGCGACGGCACCTATTTCACACCACTCCAAGACCCTCTGGTGCCAGTATCACTTTTGATTTTGCCGAGTTTCAATGCAATATGTTCTTGAGTCAATATCTATTTCAGTATTAACAAATCGATTTGTTCATTATATCAAGTTTGTACTATGGTATCTGTTGCTTCTGGTTTATTAGACATTACAAAAGCCCGCCAAAACAATCACACAGTGACGGAGCCACACTATCATTTGGGTAGGCCAAGGCCAACCCTAACTTTTTTATAAATAGCAGTAGTGTAGATGTGGTGTAATGTATTTTATACACAAAATATATATTTGGCTCACCCAAAACAAAATATTCAGCCCATGGACAATTAAAAAGATTAAAAAATATGTCTTGTCCTATTGAATTATTGAAAACAGAGAAGCTATATCGTCAAAGTCAAATTCTACATTGATAAATGATACGTAGTACTTTTTTGGAAAAGTCATAAACCATTCACCACATTTAACAGTTACCACTTTATGAACCAGAATACTAGATCGTCCACCATTGAAGACTTTAAATCTTTAATTCCATGGTATTTATTTATTTTAAATCATCAGGTATGTAACTCAGTAACACTTTTTTGACATTTCTTCATTAATAATAGTGTTTTACTTGTCCTAAATATGTACATTTGGTTAGGGTTTAGCATTTTAATGGTTAACTATTTAGTACTTGAGTAGGATATTTGTGTTTGGTTAAGAGAATTGAAGATGGAGAAATGAAAATGACTTTAATTCTCGTGTTTGCAGTTCAGGAGAAATGGAAAAGCGGAGAAATTGGTGAAATGGAGAGAGTTGAGAGTCAGAATTTAATTAAAGCGCCATTTCCATTAATTTTGTGGAGAAATAGATTAATTTTTTGAAAAATGATGTTTTTTTTTTTTTTTTTTTTTTTATATAAAAATTATTTTAAAAAAGTTTAAAATTATTTTTTAAAAATAAGTTTAAAATTATTTTAAAAAATAAGTTTTTTTTAAATATATGTCTAGAACTATATTTTGGTAAAATCATTTAACCATACTGAACTAAATTGATTTCTATTTTATGAACTCTTTGACTTGAACCTTTGAACTTGAATCAAACCCTTGAACTTAATTACGAACTTATAACTTGTTTGAACTTATTGAACCGTATGTGCTATGACCTAAAAGTCTCCCTATGTGAACGGAGCAATACCAAGTCTCGCCTTATGGGTGAAGCGTGCAAAGTCTCCCTATGTGAACGGAGCAATACCAAGTCTCGCCTTATTGGTGGAGCGTGCAAAGTCTCCCATGTTCGGAGCGTTATTAATTGTATATAATAGTTGTATGATGTACCGTTCGTACATTCGCATTGTTAGTCTCCCTATTAGTAGGTAGTATGGATAGCGCTATCGTGGGTCGACCAACCTCGCTCACTATGTTACGGACGATATTATTTATTCTAAGGACTTTGCCCGCATACATTATTATATACGTGGTGCTATATTGTGAGCTATTATGACAAAGTATACTTGACTACTTGACATACTATTTTTGTGCAATGTGTTGTGAACACACAGGTTGCAAGTTTTGTTGGGCGGAACTTAGAACTGAGTGGATTTACAATGTCTTTGCTTTGTGGACTATTCTCAATGACCGAAACCTTTGACTCTCTCTTAAGAGTTTAACATATTATATAAAACGTGTATACTCGCCAACTATTTTCATAGTTGACCCGTTTTTCTCTCATGCATTTCAGGTGATCGTCAGTAAGCTTTTCTTCAGGGTCTTTGCATAATGATGTTTTCACATGTCACTACTAATCATTATGTATTAAAACGCAATCTTTTGGGAACTAAACTTTATATTATATTTGCCGATGTCGGCTAAACTGGTATTGTAATGATGTATCCTTTCTTTTGAATCTTAAACGTTGGTATGTTCTATTATCTTATGCTTGTGTTCCTTTCCAGTTACACCTCGCGTTTCCGCCTTCGGCGGGGTGTGACAGATTGGTATAAGAGAAAAGGTTATAGAGAATGCCCATTTTTTTTAAAATAAAAATCGCAACTATAACCAGAATAAAGTTTTATTAAACATCGAACATCATACGAGTCAACTAGTCATATCGTTGCATCGTTAATCCTAAATTATACATAGCCTGATCACCTATTTCTAATTCATGAAGAATCATGCAACGATAAGAGTGGTAGTCTTGAATCATGTTTAGTCGGGTCTTAAGAGTCTGGTCACCTGAAACTGCATTGGTCGGGTGGGTATGCTTAGCATTTTTTTTTATATATTCACGTTTACGTTACCGTACCTTGTTTATACCTTCTCTTTTCCCACATTTCGACTTGTTAGACATAGCATGTCTCTGTTCCTGTCATATTTCGATCACTATAACACAAATTACAACCGTTCCGCACCTCATCTGCCTTCGTTCGAATGTCATTTACTCAACCCGATGTTTTGGTCCACTACAGGATCATGGCTGCAAGAAACACACGCTCAGGAGTCAACAACCACGTCGATCCAAACAACAATGTCAACCCAAACAACAATGACAATCCAAACAACAACGCTGCTGGAATAGCGTACCTACTCACCCAAATTGTGACGCACCTTGATGCTAGACGAACCAACGTTGAAGAAGGTACTTCAAACACTGGTCATGGATGCAGCTACAAGACTTTCATGACATGCAAGCCAATGGAATTTTATGGTACCGAGGGTGCCATTGGACTGCTATCATGGTTCGAGAATGTTGAGTTGAAACTCGGTATCACGAAATGTATCAAGAAAATAAGGTTGAGTCTCTGTTGGTCTACTACGGTCGAGCATTGACACGGTGGAACAACCAACTCTGCACTGGAGGAAGAGGGTCGCAAATGCGTTATCTTGGGCAAGATTCAAGAAACTACTAAGCGATGAGTACTGCAGAAAAGATGAAGTGCGTGTCGGAAGCGAATTTTGGAACCACTTGATGGTAGGGTAGAAGTCGACAAGTACACGATCCGTTTCCACGAGTTAACTAGAATGGTTCCTCACATGGTTTCCACTGTGGAGAAATTTATCGACCGATATATTTGGGGATTGATACCTGAAATTAGGAGGAATGTCACCTCATCGAACCCAACCACTCTGCAAGCCATTGTGGGTATGGCGTACCGCTTGACAAATGATGTGATCAGGTCTGGTGAACTAACGAAAGGAAATGACGGTGGAAGAAAGGCGGGAAGATCAAGAAGAAGCCGTGACCAAAATCAACAGGACAAGAGACAACGAGTAGTTGGGAACTACGGAGCAATAACTCAAGGGCCCAGAAGATACGCAGGTCCACATCCTATGTGCACTCGATGTAACTATCACCACTCAGGAGACTGCCCAAGGTGCAACAAATGTGGACAGACGGGTCACATCATGCGGTATTGCTCAAACAAGATTGGGAATCAAGGAAAAAGGCCAGCATGTTACGAGTGTGGAAGTCTAGATCACTTTCGGAATACCTGTCCAAAGTTGAAAAGAACTCCCAACCAAGAAGGAAATCGTCCAAACCTGGCGTTGGCAATAGCAGCCCACAAGATCAGAACATTGATGTTCCCCCCGCACGTGGTCGAGCATTCTATATGGGTACCGAGGAAGCCCGCAATGCGTAATGGGTACATTCTTTTGAACAACCACCTTATTTCTATACAACATAATTTTGAGTGCATAACTTACTTCCAATTCTTACCACGTTCACGACATTGATTAATTTGAGACCTAACGATATCGACCTTAGTTGTAATTTATTTTGTTGATTTGATTTGTGTAAGCAATTCCAAGATCGAATGAATCTTTCAAAATACTTCATTCAAGGATGTTGAATCCTATCTTTCTAACAACTTGTTTCCTAGCTTGATCTAGTGACAGCTCTTGTTTGATGAGTTGCGAAAATCAAGCTAAGAGTCAAGTTTTTACTCAAAAGGTCTTTTGAGGGCTACGTTCGATGTTGGGTAAGTTTACCCCATCAACCGATCACGAGCACGCACCTAGTTGGATGAGGAACCCGTATACATGAGCATTGACATAATCATTTAGACTATACACACGAGCATGAACTTTTAGAACCCTTGTCGAGGTTCGGACTATAGTAATCAATAATTGAATCACGAGGACGCGATTCCTCTAATGAGGAAGAATGTCACAATTCTCAAATTCGGTCATTTTGCAAACTTTAAAAATTTTACTATTCATCTTAGAATTTACTATTCATCGTTTACTATTCATCATTTTACTATTCATCGTTTTTGAAGTCAATTTGATATTTTGAGAGGTTATTTCAAAATTTTACTATTCACAAAACACTATTCATTCCCGGAGAAAATTTTATATTCATGATTTTTATTCATCATTTTTCGTAAACTAGGTTTACGAGTATCAAATTCGCGTAACCGTAAGGGTTTAGTTGCGTATTCATGAAACATCATTGAGAATACTTCATATAGACTAGAGTTAGTCTACATATCATCAGTAACGTCATTTTTATATTAGTTCATGCATGGGTTTGCATATTTCATTAACGTATATTTTTCTATTAAATAAACGCTATCGTACGATCATTTATTTTGAATAATTGATCCGACACTTCCAAAAATTATCCTGATATATTTTTATACTTATTTTAAGACTATAAAAATTACATTATTAGTTTACCCGATGTTTTGAAATTATTTTGTATATATATTGTTATATATATATATTTACGACGGTTTTCAAATTTATTCGATAATTATTTATTCACTCAATACTATAGAAATGTATTTTTATAATTTTATGACTTCGATATATTTTATTTTGTTTCTGTTAAAATCGATTTTTAGCTAACGCTACACTTAATAATTATTTACATGTACAAAATACTCAATATACATAACTTTATATACATTTAACTAACAAAAAAATATACAACCCTTTCCCATTCTACCCTTGCCGACCTCCCCCACTAGTCACCATTTTATTAAAAATCTTACAAGTTACATGTACACCTACACATCTTTTTGGATAGATATTTGCAATATACATGTATTATATTCATTAAAACACATAACTTACACATAGCAAAAGGTGAAAAACAACTAAAACTCTCTCATTTCCTCTTTGAGGTTCGGCCAAGCAAAGAAAAATAAGAAGAAACCTAAAGTTTTCAAAGATTAAGTGATAATTAAACACTAGTTTACTTCTCTATTAGGTTTTGAAATAAAAACCAAGAAGTATTTAGGTACATAGTTACTTAAACCTCATCATACTACTAGTAAGTGTTCTAAATATTTTTACTACTCTTTCATAATCATATTTGATCTATTTTTATCATGCTAGTACAAAAACATGCAAGTATCATATGTATTTATACCACTTTTACTTGTTTTTATTACCTATTATTAGTTTAAACTTTCCTATAATTATTCCCATGAGACATATCATTGTTGATGAAGTTTAGGAACTCATGACACCCTAAGAAGGTGTATGGTAGGTTTAAAATAGATTTGGTGTTGATTTGAAATGGTTGGAACAAGATTTAGGCAAGAAAAATCAAGTTAGACGATAAAAATATAGTTGCTGTCCATTTTTGTAAAATCTGGAAATTTCGACAGGTCATGGACTATTTTGGTTTATATTTTCAGAAAATAGACTTTAAAACGAAACCGTGGTCGCTTGAACGGGTTAAAACGGATTTATAACGAAAAAGTTATGCTATTTTCAAGTTTAACGACGAAAACTAATTTTCTAAATGAGTCAAGGGATTTTAAGGGGCAAAAATGAGTTTTAAGCATTATCTAAATGAGTCGAGTTATCAAAAATATATTAGTATACATTAACACGAAACTAAGGATATATAAAACGTAGAAAACGGACTTATAACGACTAAGTTACACGCGTTTTAAATATGGCTATCGTAACTATTTTTCACCAATATTAACACTTACATATTTTTTATTAGTCCAAAATGGTTATCGCAAGTGACCATGTTTGGAGCTATTTTTCATATCGATAGAATACTTTTGAGAAAACGATGGCTACAAGTAAAAGTGAGTTTGTGTATTCTATTTTCCAAAATGTTCAACCGTTTGTTAAACGAAGGTATAACGAATAATATACGATCACTCAAAATTAGCCATTTTCATGAGTTGTCAAAATTATATTGTTTTACGACGAAAAACTATAAATTCTTGTTCTATTTCTAAACGACTATTGTGGGATGTTGTTTCAATATATATAAGCGTAAAGTATTTTATAACTTGACAAGACGTTATAAACTTATGTTTCGACAATAAACTTTATTTTCAAATGCACAAGTGGTATGAATATCATATGAGTTTAAATGCACAACATTATTTCATGACTTATATTAGAGCATATCATTCATATTAGGTTGCGGATAGAGATTACACCTCATTTCAGCGTATCCACTTTTGTCATCTTAATTATTGCAAATGGTGAGTATTCACAATCCCTTTTTTACCGTTTTTACTATATTTTGGGGCGAAATGCATGAACCATACTTGAACTAAATTGATTTCTATTTTATGAACTCTTTTGACTTGAACCTTTGAACTTGAATCAAGCCCTTGAACTTAATTACGAACTTATAACTTGTTTGAACTTATTGAACCGTATGTGCTACGACCTAAAAGTCTCCCTATGTGAACGGAGCAATACCAAGTCTCGCCTTATGGGTGGAGCGTGCAAAGTCTCCCTATGTGAACGGAGCAATACCAAGTCTCGCCTTATTGGTGGAGCGTGCAAAGTCTCCCATGTTCGGAGCGTTCTTAATTGTATATAATAGTTGTATGATGTACCGTTCGTACATTCACATTGTTAGTCTCCTATTAGTAGGTAATATGGATAGCGCTGTTAGAGGTCGGGCAACCTCTCGCTCACTATGTTACAGACGTGATGAGTGTGCAAATACTCATCATTTTTGTACCTTTTAGATCGCAAAACATCCGAAAACACTCGAAATGCATCAAAATGATAAAATATCACAAATAAGTGTTTTATGTGTTTCAAATGCAAAATACCAAAATCGATGAAAACGATCAAGTTTGCATAATTGGCGCTTTAGTCCCCAAGTTTCAAAAGTTGTCAAATCTAGTCCTCGGTCATTCCTAAAATTATAAAAAGTCATAAAAGTCCTTGGATTCAAGTTGTAAGAAATTGTCCTTTGAAGTTTAAAAATTACAAAATGGGAACTTTAGTCCCTAAAGTTTGAAAAATGTGAAAAATAGTCCTTGGTGAATTTAAAAAGTAAAAATAATCAAATATTATCCTTGTACTATTCATACTTGGCAAGATTGGTCCTTGTGTTAACTTTGGAAAAATGGCAGGTTCAGTCCCTCAAGATTGTCAAAATTACAACAATGGTCCTTGTGATAAACTACAAATCAAATGGACCCTTTTTGTATTATTACCCCAGACAAACCAAAAGAACCCCCACATAAACCCGTGAACCCCCTAATTTGACCCTTCCTTATTATTAATACTGGGTCAACAAAAGTCAAAACCATAGTTACTGCTCATCGCCTCACACAAAACGCGCCTAAAACCAGATGACCCATCAAACCACCATGGTTTTCAATTCCACCTTTCCACCTCACCTTAACACTGCTTACCCACCCTCCACCTCCACATCCTCCCAAACTTCATTAATTGAGAAAACTCCGTCAAATGACTTTTGGCGCCAAAACTCCAAATGGATGGTTCGATGATTTTAAAGATCCAATGGTTGGAGATAAGTGGGAAAGTCTTAGAGGTCGACAAGGGACTCAAAAGATCATTATAAAGAAGAGGAGAAGCGGTATGAAGAACTATCTAGAGTAATTGTAATTTTCTTAAGTCGTTTTAAATAATTTAAGTTTTCGGTGTAATTTAAAGCTTTCAAATACTTTGTAATCATATTTCAAAGGTAATAAAAACTTGTTTTCGTTTCAATTTCAGCTCATGTATATGAATTCGGTTTATGCATATTTCCTTGTTCAAATTATCAAAATAATCAAATATTGTTATTAGTAGTTGCTAAGGACTTTAAAGCTCATATAAGCTCCTTATAAGCTTTTAGTAACTTTAAAACACAGTTTACAGTTAAAAAGCAAAAATAAAAAAAATCACTCAAAAATAGTTAGAAAATAAAAAATCATTGGAGAAGATGCCAGAGGTTGAAGCAGGGTAATTCTTGGACTATCCTTGGGTTAGAGGCTTAGTGGTAAGCCCATAGGAGTGGTCCTTTGTTCTCGCCTAATTTTCAACCAAATAGCAAGTTTGTAAGCTTTTCCTCAATATTTGCATTCTATCAGAGACCCTAGTTTATGCTATTTTCTTTGTGTTTATATGTTTCTATGGTATGTTTAAACAATAACAATGCTTAAAATTTCGTGTCTGTTAATTGAAATTCAAAGTTGCTTAGATTTCTCATTTTCATTCATTACAATAGTATAGGACTGAATATTGGTTGCTTGTTGTTATCCTTGATACTTTTGTGTCCAAACCGCTTTAAATAATCATAATAAGTCTTAATGAATCAATTGTATGGTCTAATTCAAGATTGAGTATGAAAATCACTTAATCACTTGCTTTTAAAGAGTGTTTGAATAAACTATTGCTTGAGTTTTATAGCTTCTCAAGAGATAAACTCATTGATAGAGTCACCTTTAGATATACTAGAGTCAATTAGCTCATTTACTTGCACCTTAGAACATTGAAGTCAAATTCCTTTTAAACCGCTTCTAATTTCCATATTAGTAATAATCTATTGCTCATATCTTGCATATAGGATTATAAGTAGTTATAATAGCCTAAGTTAGTTTCATTTAGTCATAAAACATCAATTTCATTCCATTTTATAAGTGCACAATCTCACAAAAGTCAACTTATTAGTTTATCTTAAAAAGTCAAAATATCACCTAGACAGTTTTTGAATAAACTAGAGAATTTTATATAGGATTTAATATTGAATTTCATGTTTTATGCTTTTGGGATATTAATATTTAGTTGCTTATCTTTATCATAGTATTTTTCTTAATTTCTAGATAGCTTATTAAACTGCTTATTTCTTGACTTGTTTTAAGTACTTTTACAAAAATCTCCCCTGTGCACAGTTCTATAAGCTTATTTCATAAGCTTGAAATTTGTTCATTAATCAGCTTTAGCTTGCAACTTTTAGTATTTTGTTAAGCCCATCTGGCTAGCTTGATGTGCGAAAGCTCATTTTCCAATTTTCAGCTTATTTGATAAGCTCGCTAGTGGCTTTTTGTTTGTCCATTTCATCCAAAGATAATCGCTCATTCGGTGTTTACTAGATTTTCATAAGCTCATTATAAGCTCTCTAGTGAACACCACAATTGAGAGTTTTAGCTTTTTGGAAAGCTTAGTTGGTAAACTTGTTAGTTCCGGTGTTCTTTTCATTTCCAAGCCTATTTAAGTGCTTAAAATAAGCTTGAAAGTGCTTAGAACCAAAAGGTGTCCTGCATCACCAAAGCTTGTGCTTATTTGGAATTTGTTAAGTGCTTATTTCTAATTCATTGAGCTTTTCGGTTATAACATTAGCTTATTGTAATTTATTTAGCTTATTTTCATTCAACTTTGCTTATTTTTAGCTTATTAGCCATTTGGCTAATCCTTGTGCTTATTCCATTTCTTGCATAATCATAATAATAATAAGCTTATTCGAGCTTATTAGTGTTTTTTTATAAAAGTTATAGTTTTGAAATTTGCTTATTTCATTGTGCTTAATTAGTTTCAACAAGAAAAATCCAAAAGAAAATAAAATAAAAGTCCATTCTTGGGATTCGAACCACCGCCACCCACCACCACACAACACACTCACCAACCGCCTTGGACTTTTAATGGTTATATTTTGCAATATTTAATACTTAACTCTTTTTGTCCATTTAGCTTATACGAAAACTTTAGCTTATTTACGACTTATTAAAATAAGTCATCACGCCTTTTATATTTTTCTTAGCTTTGTATTGTTATAAAGTATTTTAGAAAAAGTTTTAGAACTTTCTCGAATAGTTTTAGTATTTTTAATCATTTAATTAGTTTAAAATAGTAATTAATTCATAATAAATAAAATAATTATTTAAAAATATAATTTTAATTTCTAAAATTTTCTTTTCTTAAATAGAACTTAGGAAAAATAGTAATACACTTGTAAGATTAATTTTAGATATTTCACTTTCGTAGCTCATTTTTAGAATTCACGCTTCGCTTTTAGTATAATTTGCCTTAAGCTTAATTTTTCTTATGAGATTTTGTTTCCTATTTTTAAAATAGATTTAAAAGTAAAATTAGTTTTTAATTCAAATAAATAAAAGAAAATCACAAAAAAACATCATTTTAAAAATAGTGATAGCTTTATTTAATAGAAATTAGCTTTTTAATTTTCTTTAATTTGCATTTAAGCACCTGTAATTTACAAACTTTTTCTTTAGGTATAATTATTCCAAATCATCACCTTTTCCCATTCCAATCAATCAGTAGTGTAGTTATCAATCAAAATCCTTACCGATCATTATCCTTAGTGATCATTCAAAATCAACGTTTTAAGCACCATTAATCCTCCGTGGGACTTAACGACCGGAATCCACTATATTCCAAGGGAAATTGCATTGGTTTTAGACTGTTTGAATTTTATTACGGTTGGCCATTCACAAGTGGTTGACTTGTGTGATAAACTTGACGGTTGGGACCCAATCAGGACGTATATTATTTATTCTAGGGGCTTTGCCTGGCATACATTATTATATATGTGGTGTTATATTGTGAGCTATTATGACAACGTATACTTGACTACTTGACATACTATTTTTGTGCAATGGGTTGTGAACACACATGTTGCAAGTTTTGTATGGGCGGAACTTGGAACTGAGTGGATTTACAATGTCTTTGCTATGTGGACTATTCTCAATGATTGAAACCTTTGACTCTCTCTTAAGAGTTTTCATATTATATAAAACGTGTATACTCACCAACTATTTTCATAGTTGACCCGTTTTTCTCTTATGCATTTCAGGTGATCGTCAGTAAGCTTTTCTTCAGGGTCTTTGCATAATGAAATTTTCACATGTCACTACTAATCATTATGTATTAAAACGCAATCTTTTGGGAACTAAACTTTATATTATATTTGCCGATGTCGGCTAAACTGGTATTGTAATGATGTATCCTTTCTTTTGAATCTTAAACGTTGGTATGTTCTATTATCTTATGCTTGTATTCCTTTCTAGTTACACCTGCGTTGTTTCTTGATGGGTGTGACATGAATTTACATCCAATCGATGACAAAAAAAAAAAAAGAAACAAAAAAGGCTGGATTCATTTTTTTCACGAACGGTTTCATCGAGAATTGAAGAGGATACGACATTTGAAGAAGAGAATAAAGAACTACTAAGGGACGAGAATCCTCCACTGATTTCGGTAGTAGAGAATGCTACATTTTCGTCTATTCAACGTGACCCAGGACTACGTCAACCAATATAGAATTACCAGTCTATAAGAGAGACGAGATTCGACGAGCATACTTGAAATTTGGACCTCATCACCTAGTGTTACCCAAATACCCTTTAACAGGATCAAAAACTCATCCACGTCGTTTTCAAGCTAAATGGTATATTGAATATCCTTGGTTAGAGTACTCTCGAGCTACCGATAGACCATATTGTTTTTATTGTTATCTCTTTTTGAAAGAACCAAGTACTAATAAAGGTCAAGACACATTTGCAATTAATGGTTTCAAAAACTGGAATAAGGTGAAAGGAAAGCATTGTTCATTTATGAAACATGTAGGAGATGGACCGAACTCTTAATATAATAATGCTATAAGATTTTGTGATGTTTTGCCAAATCAGGAAGGGCATATTGATCAGGTTATGCAACGGCTATCAAATGAAGAAGTTAGATTGAATAGGCTATGGGTTAAAGCAACGATCGATTTGGTTCGTTTGTGCTCATTTCAAGGAATTAGCTTTAGAGGTCATGATGAAAGAGTTGGCTCTAAAATCGGGGGTAACATCCTTGAGATTCTTAATTTCGTAGGCTCATATAATGAAGAAATTGCAAGTATTGTCTTAGAAATGCTCCTGGTAATGCAAAATACACTTCACCTTATGTCCAAAAAGAAGTTTTAAATTTGTTTGCTGAGAAAGTTTGAAAGAAGACTGTTGAAGATATTGGAAATTCTAAATTTTGTATAATGGTAGACGAGGCAAGTGATGAAAGTAAGAAAGAACAAATGGCAATTATTCTTCGTTTTGTTGACAATAAGGGATTCATACAAGAGCGGTTCTTTGGTGTTATCCATCTTAATGATACATCGTCTGCCACTTTATACAAAACAATTTGTGCAACACTTTCTTCTTATTTGCTTCCTATTGAAAATATTCGTGGACAAGGATATGATGGAGCTAGCAATATGAGAGGTGAATGGAATGGATTACAAGCATTGTTTCTCAAAGTTAATCCATGCGCTTATTATATAGATTGTATGGTTCATCGATTACAACTTGCGTTGGTTACAACAGCTAGAGAGGTAGATTATGTACATGAATTTTTTGAAGATTTATCTTACATTGTGACAGCTGTTGGGGCCTCTTGTAAACGACAAGATGAGTTACAAGTTGCTCAAGCTGCTCAAATTGAAGAAATGTTACAGAGAGGTGAAATTGAGTCCGGTAAAGGAGCTAACCAAATTGGTACTGTGAAACGTGCTGGCAATACACGTTGGATCTTACATTATACTTCAATTACTAGTCTTATTCGGATGTAAAATCCAACATGTACAGTTTTGGAGAAGATAAAAAAAAGATATGTGCAACTTTAAAACAACGGGCGGTGCTAGTTCATCATTAAAGAAGTTGACATCTTTTGATTTTGTTTTCATATTACATATGATGAAAACAATATTGGGTCATGCTGATGTTCTTTGTAAGGCTTTGCAACAAAAAGATCAAGAGGTCATAAGTGCAATTAAAATGGTTTCACAAACAAGAAAGCTGATTCAAACAATAAAAGATGACAAATGGGGTTCTTTTCTTGACGGTGTCAATGTTTTTTGCAAAAAACATGGTATTCGTAGTCCTGATCTCAGTGCTCCTTATTTCGAAGGGAGAAACGTAAGGAATCAAGATAACGCTACTAATGAGCATCACTATCATTTTGATATATATATATATATAATGAAATAATAGATTTTCAGTTGCGAGAACTTGACTCAAGGTTTAGTGAGAAAATTGTGGAACTTTTAGAACTTAGCTCTGCTTTGGATCCTAGGGACGGATATATATCTTTCACTTCAGATTCGATTCTAAAGCTTGTAAAGAAATACTATTATCTTGATTTCACAGAGGAAGAACTCGATAACTTGGAATTCCAGTTGAAACACTTTGAACTTGATATGAAAGATCATCCAAAGTTGAGAAAGTCATCATCTATAGCTGATTTATGTCAAGGCTTATCATACACAGGAAAGGCAAGTCACTATTATCTCGTTGACAGGTTGATACGACTAGTGTTGACTTTTCCGGTGTCTACTGAAAGTGTTGAATGTGGGTTTTCAGCCATGAAAATCGTGAAGACCAGATTACGTAATAAAATGGGTGATGACTTTCTTTCAGATAGTTTAGTACTTTATATTGAAAAGGAAATTGCAGATACCTTTAGTTTAGATAGTGTTCCAGATGATTTTAATGATCTTAAAAAGCGTCGTGCTCGGATGAAATGAAAAACTCTTATTGTACGGCTTTAATTTTCAATGTTTTTTTCGGTAACTTTTATCAAGTTTTTTGTTCTGGCCCCGACCGAACAATCCTGGCTCCGTTAGTGATGGCACTTAATGATTACAGGGTCGTCTCGTGGATTTCAGTGACCCTGTGCCATTGCTACAAAGAGATCCTCAAACACAGTACATAATATACATATGTATAAATAGTGCATGAATTAATTAAACTCGAGTCTTATATTGTGTTTGTTTTTTATAATAGAAGTGCATGAAATTTTGTTGCCCTCGTCGTACGGTGGCCCTGTGCGATCGCACCTCTTGCACTCCTCTAAAGCCGGCCATGTTAATGAATTTCTAGTCCAACATTTTGCCAAATACCATTCATGCGATAATGTAAACAAGTACGGCGGTATGTTTAAACGACCTTTTCAGAAATCGTTAATATATATGATTCAGTAACTAACATAATAAACGATTCATTGTTACTTCGTGTTATTGCTTCTTAAGTTTTGGGGTTAGTCCCTCTACTGCACCCAAAAAAAAATATACTATGCTATAAAGAAGCATGTTAGTTTGTGATGACTGAGAAGTTTTTTTATTACGAGATAACAAATGAGAGGGCATAATTTGTCATACACATTTCGACAATTAACACTAATCTCCAAGCTGAGTTAAATCATTTGAGCATACAAGTTGTATAAATTGGTAGTGACTACGGGATCGGTACTTGATAGACTATCTTTAACATATATATCATGCGATTATACATGCATGATAAACTTATGTAATCCGAAAAGTTTCAAGATAAGTCACAAAATATGAGTTTATTTAAGATAGGTCGAAAACCAAATAAGTCATGAGCCCGCCATATAAGCTTTAACAAACATGCACCCTAAACCTAAAACCACTTTCACAATATGATTCAAACACCACAACACAAGAATTTTCAAACAAATATTTTCTAATCCAACAAAACACCTAAAATACACAATGTCGTTTAAAAATTCAGATAACCATTCGTAATTTAACACATAGTTTAAGCTATATGTAATGGGATATCCTTTTTGCATCGGATTGTGAGTGTATATTCGCAATTTAAAAATTCATCGACTGTAATGACCATCTCACAATTAGGTTCCGAACACTCAAATCTAACCTGCAAATCACATAAACAAACAAAACAAAATTAGCTAGGCTCAGGTGAAAGTTCTATGAAATTTACAACCGAATGTTTTGAGTCTATCAAACCTCAGTTTCGCGAGGCTCATTTGTAAGATCACATTTGGTTCCATGTGTGTATATATGAGCATGATACCTGCATTAATCATATCGATCTCTATATTATTTGATATTTTAGCTTAGTATGAAACAAGTCGTCAAACGGTTGTAATGTACCTTCGTGATGGATTTCTCCATCTCAGATCTGTCAAAGTATCAAAAAAGGTACGTTTGTGAGCAGCTGTAGCTTCAGCATCATATTCACCTAATACAAACTCTTGAACAACCTGAATACAAAAATATCGCAAGCTATAAAAAAGGTCAAATTAGAAGATAAGTAAGCTCCAAAAGTAAATGTCGGAAGATGTCCAAAGTGTTTCTTATAATGATAAAACCTTCTAAATCATTTTTTTTTTTCAAAACAACAGATTAATTACTACTGAAAATAATGATTTGTACCCGTCCATTCTCAACATGAAATTGGCGCAGCTTCTTGTGAGAGCAAAACTCATACGACCACTGTCCTTGTTGCTGCAAGAATCATCAACAAAAAAAGAAAAATCAATTTTGCCATGTTTTCATACCTTGTTATACACCCAAGTACTAGTTGTTATATTTAGTCTTATGAAAGTACTAACCGTGGTAAAACATTTATCTTTAAGTTCTTCAAGTGCTTCATCTGGTGTTCTAGATTTGAAGCGTTCTTGTGAGCTGTGACTTAAACCACCTGATAAATTAAACTAACCATTTAATTATAAACATGGCCCTAAATAATACACAGCTTTTAAAACTAGTTTTTAATCATGTCAAAGCTAGTTTAGACCATTAACGTTAAACAAGTTGAGGTTTTTAAACAACTAGCAATAATGTTTATCTTTTAATCGAGTATGTGACTTTGATAGATAAAACGAGCCAGTATGCTATAGCAAACAGACCCGGGCCCACAAGATCTTAATTTTGCGAGGGCAAGTCCACGCCAAAAGTCTAATACTATTGGCGATGATATATCCTCGCCAATAGTGGGTGATCCTCTTGGCAGCATATTATCAGATATTTTATTTTATTTTTTTGGAATTTTTCCAGAAAGAAATCCTCCTAGTTAGTTTCACAACCTGTTTTCACCCGACAGATACATACCAAATTTTGCTACAACACCACTAACTCGTTAAAACATTGTATTTTAACTTAGAAATGCGTCAAATACTTCAAAAAACAAAAGTCCCTAAAAATATACGCAAACAGCAAACCATAAACATCCCTACAACTATCCATATAATCATAATCCCTGACACAATCCGCAATCACATAATAATCCATCCAAATGTCCGCAAACACAACAAAAAACCACAAAACACATATATAAACCATAAACCGCAACCTACTCCCCATCCCCATCCCCATTACCTTCACCATCATTGTTTCCATCATTCGTTCCCGGAATGGCTCGCGCCAACTGATCGGCGAAACTCGGCTGACTGCTCAAGAACGCCATCACTTGACTAACTTGCTGTTGTGTGGTCGCTAGTTCCTTTTCAAGCTTCTTAGCCGCTTCTTTAGCTGCATTGGTTTCCTCCGCCTGTTTATGATATTTTTGCCCTATTATTACATATACTAAAAGGCAGGACAAGTTTGTACCCAAAGTGTTTGCATTAATTGCAAACTTTCTCAACTTGGCAACAATAGTCCCCGAACCACTGCAAAATAAGTCTCGCATCATTAATTGGTTTAAGCAACCACCACATCGCAAGTTGACACTAAACCACGGGGTTTAAAACGTAATTCAAGTAAACCAAGTATATCATATAGTAAAATAAAAGTAAATCCACATAACATATGGAAAAATAAAAATACTGTAACTTTAAAGCTCTTTAATCAATAAAAAGACATTTTTCATGCATGCATGCAAGGTTACCTGTATGATAAGTAAGTAAAACTGCGATTATAAGCACAAACCACTTCCTATTCGAACCCATATTTCACCTTATTATGATGTGAACAATTCACCAAGAACAAGAAAAAGATTTTTGTTGCGAATGTGTTGCATTGTTTTGAGGTTTTATAATGTACGTTTCATGAGACGTGAAAGTGTACGTTTTGTAAATAAATCATCGGAACCAATTATTAAGTGCCACGTGGCTAAAAAAAAGGGTGTCATGGCGAATTGAAAGGACTTAAGTTTACAGATGGGCTTGAAATGGGTATATAGAGTTTAGACTCAATAAGTACTTGGGCCATATGCAATTTTCGACTCTGACCATAATAAAGAAACTTTATTAGAGTCAAAACAAAAGTCACCAATAGGCAAAAGTATGAAGTTACTACAAATGATGCATTGAACAATGTAAAGAATTAGCATGTGATTAAAATGTGAAATCAAGAAATACTAGAGGCGAGAAAAAAAAAAAAAAAAAAAAAAACACGAAGGCTAAACTGAAAACCGGAAAAGACCCCTAGCCAATCGAAACTAAAAACCGATTATTCACTTTTTTATTTTTCAAGACCAAAAAAAATGTCGATCATTTTCGATTTTAGTTTTCCAAAACCAAATACATATTTCATTCGATTTTGTTTAGCCAAAACCCAACCCACACCATACCGTGCTCACCTAGTCACCCCTAAGAAATACCATTATATGTTTCAACAATAAACATACTTGATAGCTTCTAAATAAATATCTAGATGGATGTTGATTTTTGGAACAAAAAATCCACATGGTTATCTTCCGCTTCGTTCTGAAATTTGGGGGGTTACAAAATGTTGACATTGGATCTGCATAACTATAATGTTAACACTGAATTTGTATAATGCAGTGCCAAAGACAACAAAACTGCCAATGCAAAATGCAAATCCAAACACTCCATATATTCCAAAATGCAAATGTTTTAGATAATTTGGCACCTAATAGTCAAACTGCGAATGTTTGGACAAAAACTTAGATTATGATCTGAATTTTACAAATAATAGTTAACCTACCCAATTGACTTGTAAAAGTCAAACTAACCAAATACCATGAAATGCAAAATTTTGATTGTTGACTACTCTAAATCAAACATATTTAGCAATTCACAACCAAACACTATCAGTAAAAATAACAACCAAAATTTTTGATTCAGAGTATGCCATAATTATAAACCAACATTTTTATTGATCATTTTTCTGTTGACAACCATTACAAATTTCTGATTCACCAACCAAACACTATCACCTAAGCTTCACCAAAATGCTAAAAACATACATCCACCACCATCAAAAACTACGTTACAAGTGCCTCCTTTTTTCTGATGGTTCATCCCATTTTACTAGAACCACAACCTTCTCTTCATTCCTTTCCTTGAGATGTGCAAACAAAGCTTCAAGATTTGCTATCCTCATTTCCAAATCATTAACTTTTGATAACTTGCTATTTGCTTCCCTCCTTAACACCCAACAACTCTTCATAGTAGTTTTTTTTTTCCTCAGCCAATTCAGAATCTTTTCTCTCAGCTCCTTTGGTATCTTCTTATATGAACCATATTCATCAATTGGTTCAGCTCCAAATGTATCAAGAACTTCATCAAAGAGTTGTATGTTTGATAAAACTTTTGCCCATTCTTCTTCATTAGACCCAGAGTACAATGCCTTCCCCTTATTATTTGTGCCATTAGAGATTATGTGTTTTGGGGGAAATTAGGGTTGGAATGAGAGACTGTGTGTTTAGGATAGGGTTAAATGAATTGGTTTGCTTTGGTTATGTAGTACAAGATCAAACTTTAAGACGTTGCAATATATGTCCTTGGAAAAAAGTCGTCATTGGGAAGAAAAATTGCCAAGTGCAGCTTATCAAAGGCGGGAAAACGTGTAATGACGAGATTACCCTCAAGACATAATCAGCTGCGTCCACTAAACGAGAGTACTAACGGCAGTTAGCTCTCGGTGGCTAATTTACAAATTTTGAATCTCTTATTTGCAATTTTGGCAAACATTAGGGACGAAATTTGCAATTTACCCTAATTACTTAAAGGTAAAACTGTTATTCTGTAAAAACTATAAGAGAGAAAATAATAATAGTTATATTTCTTTTAAACTATATGTTTTTTTGTCGAATGAACAATTTTTTTGAAATCGAAGGAGTAGTTAAATTGAATTGAACTGATTTAAAACCGAACCGAACTATGAAAATCTTTAACATGAAATATGAAAGATTATTGGACCTAATAAGTATCAAGTTTCAAGATTATTAGATCGATTTAAACTGGTTCAGTTCATTTTTAAGTCTCTCAACTTCATCAATTTTGTATTCTCTTACTTTCATTAGTGACGGAATATTCTTAGTTATTTCTTTTCAAAACCATTTTAGTTTTGTCACACGAAACACAATCCTTTTTTAAATCTCAAATCACCTCATATATATTGAATTATTGATTTATTGACTATCCGCAAAATTACCAAAACATGTTGCATTATTTTTTCAAAACATGCAATACATACTGAAGAGGATAAAACTTTCAGGTTTTGTCTTCGTGCCAATATCACTTTTGATTTTTTCGAGTTTACCTGCAATAAATTCGTGTTTCAATGATTAACAAACCGACTTGTTCATTATAACAAGTTTGTGCTATGGTATTTGTTGCTTCAGGTTTGTTAGACATTACGAAAGCCTGCCAAAAAATGACACTTGATGAATTTCTTGTCCAACATTGTGTCAAATATCATTCATGTGATAATGTAAACAAGTACGTGTTGGTGGTTAAATCCTGCAGCAGGTTAAGATAATCAATAGCAAACAAATACCAATTCAGTTACAAGATATCACTTGAATCGTGTTATCACTTTTCAAAGTAAACTATTCGACTCTAATGCCCAGGTATTACGAATATCTACTGGGATAAGACCAAATGTATGTTATTGAATTAGGCACAAATCAAGAACCCTAGCGCATCCAAGTGTTTATGTTTTCTATATTTTCTTTCATGCATGAAATGATTTCCTATTTATAGGAAAATACTCATAGCTAGTCAAATGGAATTATGAGGATTAATCGGCCCATTAATCGCCTCATAATCATCCCCATTATAGCTAATAGTGGTTACACGACCAATTAAACGTGGTCATTAATGCAGATTTAACTGCCACTTGAATAGGTCAAAGCCATTACAAGTTGGTTATGATTCTTGTTATTAAGCTCAGTGATGAGCTAGTCCCTGAGAGGGTTGGTCACTGAGTGTGCTCACTCAGAAGTTCACTCACTGATGACATGAGCTATCTGATGACACCACTCACTGATGAGATCCATTAGTTTATTACTCAGAGAGTACAAAGCTACACTCATAAACCTGATGAATACCGTTCATAGTGGACTCATCAAGAGTAAACTCCACGAACTTAATCAAAGACCGAATCATACTTTACCACTATAAGAGTCGTGGTGTTCGGGGACCCATGGGTGTACACTCCGCACCTCCCGACCCATTACCGTGTGTGAACTAATCCACAAGTGTACTAAATTTTCCAACAATCCTCCCAAAATTTAGTTCACTTCTTTGCAAAAAAAAAAAAACATTAAACAAAACATGTGCAAAACGAAAATATCCTAAGGATTGAATTTCCATCTTAGTACATTACACGTTCAAATATTCGAGAATCAGGGTGTTCTAAGAATTGAACCCTTCAACCCATTTGAATACCTAAAGATAAAATACATACAAGTTTTCAAACACTTAAAAGCTCCTGACACTATACAAGCCATGTGTCCATATCCAAATTCATAAATGTTGTAAGAGCCAAAAGTTTAATGCTCCCTGAAGCGGCAAAACTTCAACATTCACATAGGTGGTTCCACTTTATTCATGCTCATGCCAAGCACTTTTTCAAAGAAATTAACCATTAAGAAGTAAAGACTTCATCCTCCTTTTCAGCAGGTTCTGAGCACAACCTTGGGATGTAAAATAAAACATGTGCTCCAGTCATCAATATTGACTTTCCACATTGAACTCGGCTCCCACGCTTCCTCGTGAGGAGTTGGGTATCCTATCATTCGATGACTAAGTTGGACTTAAACCCATCCCCTTAGCAGACTTTATAACCAAGTCTTTAGCCAAACCCTTCGTCAAGTGATCAACTAAATTTTGTTGAGATCTAACAAACTCTATAGATACCACCCCATTCATGATAAGCTCACGAATCATGCTATGTCTGACACCTAAGTGTCTAGACTTCCCATTGTACATCTCGCTATAAGCCTTTGCCAATGTAGTTGTACTATCAAAACGGATAGAAATAGGTTCTATAGGTTTAGGCCACAATGGAATCTTAAGAAGCAAGTTTTTCAACCATTCAGCTTCTTTACCAGCAACTGCTAAGGCCACAAATTCAGATTCCAATGTGGAGCTGGTGATGCAAGTTTGCTTCTTGTATGCCTAAGAAATTGCACCTCCACCAAGTACGAATACCCAGCCATTGGTAGACGAATTTTCTTTAGTGTTACTGATACAACTTGCATCAGTGTATCCTTCTAGCACTGAAGGATAATTAGTATATGAGAGACTATAATCCATAGTTCTCTTCAAATACTTCAGTACCCTCTGAACTACTTGCTAGTGATGAGCACTAGGATTGCTAGTATACATGCTCAGTTTACCCACTGCAAAAGCAATATCAGGCCTTGTACAAGTCATGGCATACATTAGGCAGCCAATTACCCTAGAATACTCATGTTGAGATACAACCTTGCCCTTATTAGGCATCAGCTTCTCACAAGTATCCATAGGTGTACTCACTGGAGTACAACCAAAGTAATTGAATTTCCTTAACACATTCTTAATATAATGAGACTGAGAAATAGAAATTCTTTTACTTTCATGTTTAATCCTTATTCCAAGGATAACATCAGCCTTCCCCATGTCCTTCATGGAGAACCTTAATGACAGAAATTCCTTTGTCGTCAACTCGATTTTGGTCGATGCCAAAGATCAAGATGTCATCAACATATAGACAAATGATGACTCCTTTACGATTTATCAAATTTGCTATACACATATTTGTCGACTTGGTTAAGAACATAACTACTAGACAAAACCACTTCATCAAATTTTGATGCCATTGTTAGGTGCCTGATTTAGTCCATAAAGAGACTTAATCGGTTACACACCTTGTTTTCATTGCCATGCATAATGAAGCCACGAGGTTGGTTCATATAAACCTCTCTTCCAATTCACCATTCAAGAAAGATGTTTTCACATCCATCCGATGAATAATCGATTGTGAATTGATGCCAAAGCAATCAAAAGTCTTATGGTAATCGTACGAGCCACGGGGCATAAGTATCAAAATAGTCTATCCCGACTTTTGTTTAAAGCCCCGAATGACTAGTCTAGCCTTGAACTTTTCAATAGTTCCATCTACCTTCATTTTCCATTTGAAAATCCATTTGCAACCCAGAGGTTTGTAACCAGGAGGTATATCAACCAACACCCAAGTGTTGTTGCCCATGATGGAATCCATTTCATCATTAATTGCTTCTTTCCAGAAAGCATTATCCTGGGACATCATTGCTTCTTCAAATGTCTTGGGATCATCCTCAACAATGAAGCAATAGGAGTATTGGTTAGAGACCTCATCCCTTGTTCCTTCAATTAAGTATAATTGAAACTCAGGTCTAAATGACTTTAGATTCCTGACCCTTTTGCTCTTTCTGAGCATAGGTTCAGGTTGTTGAACCACAACCTCATCATGGACCACTGATGGTTCTTCATCAGGGACCTCTGATACACCAATATCATGAGTTCCATTAGTAATCCTCTAACTTGGTCTAGGGACTGATGAGAATCTATTCTCATCAAATTTTGCATCCTTTGATTCAATTATGGAGTTAATTGAAACAGATTCATTAGGTTCAATAACATAGAACCTAAAAGCATTGGAATGCTTAGCATGTCCAACAAAGATGCAAACAATGCCTCTTTCACCCAAAGTTTTCATCTTTGGATCAAGGAGTCTTACAACAGCCCTACAACCCCAAACCCTGAGATAATTCAGGTTGGGTTTCCTTTTAGTCAAGAGTTCATAAGGGGTAACCTTGTTCCTTTTGTTGGGAACCCTATTTAATAAATAGCAAGCTGTTAACATAGCTTCACCCCAGAACCCTAGACTCAGTCCTGAATAGGACAACATGGAATTAACCATCTCCTTTAGTACCCTATTTCTCCTTTTAAAAATACCATTTTGCTGAGGAGTATAGGGAGCAGTCGTTTCATGTATTATACCAACAGACTGAAAATACAAAGTATCCATGTACTCACCTCCCCTATTAGTCCTTAATCTTTTGATCAGGGACCCAAGTTGCAATTCAACTTCAGTTTTAAACACTTTGAATTTATCTAATGCTTCATCCTTAGTATGTAACAGATAGACATAACAAAACCTAGAAGCATCATCAATAAATGTTACAAAGTATTTCTTATTCCCCAAAGAGGGAGTGGATGCAAACCACACAAGTCACTGTGTATTAGCTCCAAGAGCTTAGTTTCACGTTTAACTCCCTGAAAAGGTTTCTTAGTTATTTTGGTCATCATGCAAGTTTTACACTTTTCAGTGTCCATGTCAAATGCTGGGATTAACCCATCATTAGACATATCTTGCATCCTTTTATAGTGTACATGGCCAAGTCTAGCATGCCATAGGGTAGAGTCAGTCAGGTCAGAGGTGGTCATAAAAGCTGAATTATTACAATCATTAACAATGTTCAAACTGAACATTTGATTACACAAATATCCAAAACCAATAAATACACCACTTTTAGACAAAATAAATTTATCAGATTCAATAGCTTGTTTAAAACCATGATTATTCAAAACACTACTTGAAACCAAGTTTTTCCTTATATCAGGAACATGAATAACATTAAACAAAGTTACAATCTTTCCAGAACTAAACTTAAGATCTACACAACCACGTCTATGCACCAGGGTTGTTGACTCATTTCCCATATGAAGAATAGAACCATCATTCAGTGACTCATAAGTCTTGAACCAGCTACTATCTTTGCACACATGAACAGTTGCTCCAGAGTCGACCCACCACGCAACATCATCATCTTGCACATAGTTAGATTCGAGATACATAGGTAACATAATAAACTTGAAGAAATTTATTAACATATTCTCGACCTTTCGGAGGAACCGAACCATTCCCCGATCTACTAGTGCTCGATCCATTGGTTTTACCACCAACCTTAACACCTTTGCAATCCCTTTTAATGTGACTAGATTTACCACATTTCCAACAAGTAGGTGTAGCCTTTGTTGTTGGTATGCCCTGTGTTATCCTCGATGTTTATGTTTACCCTTGTTGTCATTGTACCTGGTGGAGTTGTTATGCTCCACCATATTGACAAAAGATGCACCGGTAGCATTGCTACTCTTTGGCTTGTCATTATCCTGCACCCTGAGAGATTCCTCAATGTGCAGATGACTGCCCAACTCAACAAGAGTTAGCTCCTCTTTCTTATGTTTCAAGGTATGCTTGAAATCTTTCCAAGAAGGAAGAAGTTTATGAATGACAAAAGAGACTGAAATAGCCTCATCCATGTGCATTTTGTGTTGTGTAAACCTTCCAAGTATACCAAGAAGTTCATTGTATTGTTCCATAACTGTTCTTGAATCAGTCATTTTGTAATTTGTTAAATTACTTACTAGGAACTTCTTACTTGATGCATCCTCAGCCATATATTTGGAATCCAAGGAATACCATAGTTCTTTGGAAGATTCAATATTCTGATAAATGTCAAACAGAGAATCAGACATACCATTGAGGATTAAACCTCTGCAAATGTAATTGTTGGGTTCAGTGAATACCCAAACCCCTTAATTCTAGGATTTGAATAGAAATTATCCTAAGTGTTTAGTCCCTTAAACACTAATAAGTCCTTGAGTGCATAACCACTCGGTGGTTGTCTTCGGATACTCGAAGAGACAAAATAGAAGTCTCTTCACTTAGTAAAGCGGAACTTAAAGGGTGAAGGCGAGTCAAGAAGAAGATGGTGGATTCAAAGGAGTGATGACAATAACTCACTTTGAATCTCAAACTCCTCATCAACTACTACCACGCGAGCAACATCAAGATGAAGACTCAAGGCTAAGAAGATCAAGAATGAGCGGGACAAAGCGGATAAGTTTGAACAAATAAGACGAAGTCCTTATCAACCAAAGTCAAACTTTCCACGAATCGCTAACTACTGTGCTCGGTGTCATCACCGACTAGAAGAAAGTAGCCTTGTCACTTACTATAAATAGCCAATGTAAAGAGACAAATACATCAAGATTTTGTCTTCTATAACATGTCGGTTTGTCCTCTAGGATAGAGTTAAAACCATACTTGTATTAATAGCATAAGAGATGGAGTGAAAGATTTTAAGCTTGTGTATTAATTGTAAAACACACACACAAGCAATCTTTCACTCCTCCAACACAACTATGTCCCCGAGATAGCTCTGGTTCCAATGTAGTTGTGGTTAGACTTAGCCTTAGCTTCGTGAGAGTTACATAATACTTGTCATTTCAATCCCAAGTACTATTCCACAAGTACTTGGGTAATGTATTCTTTGGATTCATTTTAATAAAGAATATAAACGTTGAAAATTACTCAGTGTGTTTTTACTTGCATTACTTCAGTCATTGTTCACAATTAGTCATTTTAAATTGTTTTAAAATAACTGTGAAACGGGAACAACAAGTGGTATCAGAGCAGGCTGTTTATAAAACCCTTTTTAAGCCGCTAAAAAAACATTTTTAAATCAGGATCCTTATGGCTGAAAGTGATGTGCCCCAACTTGTCGATAAAAAGGGTGGAGCCTATGCTGTTGTTGCCCCTCGACTAGAAGTTGGCAAATTTAACAAATGGAAAAAGCAAATGCTTTGCTATTTGACTGGGATGGAACCTTACTACATTAAGTGTATTAATGAAGGTCCATTTATCCCAAAGGCTATTGAAGTTTTGCCTAAACACAAGCTCGGTGGACTCAGGCGAGAGGAGAGTGGTCAATCAGGATCAAGACTCAAAGCATCATCATATCCCGCCTTCCGGATGATGTTATGGAGTCTTTCATTGGTCGTAGTATGACCTAAAAACACAGAATGACCGGTCCACGCCTATGAAGGTCCCTCGGATACCAAGGAAAACAGATTATGAACTCAAACTTGAGTACAATACCTTCGAGCTAAAGACTCGTAAACTCTCTCAAACTTACACCCGTATAAAAATCATTAAATGAATTGTCAAATGATGGTGTAAAGTTGTCCAAACATGAAATCAATGTTGGTTTTGTTAATAGTCTCCCGAGAAGTGGTTGAATTCTCTCGTGAACTTAGGAATGCTAATCATATCCGGAATCTTGAACTTCCGAAATATATGGGAAATTTATCTATGAGGAAAACCTCATCAACAGACGATACCGACTTGAAAAGTCTCGTGAAGTCAAGAAGTCTCGACAACCACTTCAACACCAATTTCTCGCATTTTATTCAAACAGTGTGGTTCAGATTTTCGTAAAATTCGAGACGATGAGCCCGATGAGAGAACAAGCGAGGAGTACCGAATGACTTGAACACCGAGTTTCAAGAAAGGGCACCCTTGCTAACTCTAGAAGGTTTATAAGAAGGAACAAAGTTTTCCAATGCTAAAGCTAATGAGGACACCGAGTGTTTTAAGTGTCATAAAAGGGTCATTTGCTAAAGACTGCTTTTTCAAAACTATCTATGAGCCCTCTTACAAACCCTCAGGGTCAAATCAGTCCTTAGGTTTTAGCAAATTTCAACCAAAAGTCTATCAGTCTCATCAAAATTTCCAAAACAAGCCTGAACAAAACAAATCTGTCAATTTTGAAGCTAAGTATAGGTAAGCCAAGGCTAAACTAGCACTTCTTGAGGCCACTCCCTCAGAAAAAACAAACAATGTTAAATCTGTGCAGGGTAAAAACAAGGGCCTGGTAGCTGAAGTCTTTGATTGAGATGAAGAGCCAGTCTCCTCGGACGATGAAATGGTGCAAGTTAGTGCACTGATGGCTCTCTCAGAAGAGGACAAGCTAGCTGTTGGGAAGAATCATGCTAGGAATGATGAATGGGTCAATATTACAATAAAGAAGGTAAACATTTTACTTTCTATAGATGATGATTCTGATTGGCAGTCTTTTATGAACTATATCAATGTTGACCTTAAGTTTGTAGAGGAGCAAAGATTAAATCTTTTTTCTAAATACAACAAGTTAAGTTTTGAATTAAACAAGTGTAGGATGAATTGCTTTTTAAAAAAGCCAAGCTCGAGGTCGTTATAATCGCAAATTCAAAACATCGAATTATTTAAAGAAATCAAGCTCTTGGAAGAACTTAAAAAGAAAAGACATCATTGAAAGTTGGACTGCTAAAAATCCTAGAGTCTTTGATAGTGTTCAAGCCCCCAGTAGTAAAAATAGAATCCTAGGTGAAGATCATCTCACTGATCCTATCAGTGAAGACCAAAGCCCAAAACCATTTGTGTCTGCTGGTATGCTCTACAAAAAGGAGTTAATGCCTAAACCCAGTGATTGGGTTGAAAGGGTAAAACCTGAGAGTAAGCTTCCAAATTTCGATTTTGGAAGGATTCTTGAGCCTGAGAGTCAAGCTCTCAAGAGCATGCTTGGACTCCCTGATGTACCCGTGAGTCGAACACACATTGAGTATGAAGCTGAATTTGAAGCACCGCTTCCACCTCTAAAACCTTTTCAGGGTGCTGCACCTAGCTCTGAGCTTACTCCTCTACAGTTCAACCCTCACTCTCCTAAAGAAAGGTCTAGTCTAGGCGGAAACATTTTGAAAAGACCAAAACAACCAACCCAAGAATACTCTGTTCCTACTGAGACTTCCACATCTTCAGTTCCTACTGAAGAAGGTCAAATCCAACAATTGACTGAACTGGTGAGGAAGTTGACCGAAAAAATGAACTCTATTGAGAAAGCTCATGATTCAACAATCAAGGAAACTAAGTCAGCCTCCTCTAGTTCATCAAGGTCAAAATCAAACACCAAGCCCAAGCAGAAGTGTGATTTGTGCCATTATACCAGCCATACAACTGATAATTGCTACAGAATCCTTTTTTGCATGATCTGCAAAAAGGAAGATCACAAAACTTCTGACCACTTATAGTATGTAAGTTCATTCGGTGAAGCAACTAATACCAACTCGGTCATCAAGATGCTTTATCCTCAAAGGTGGTCAAAGACTTAAAGCTAAACCTTTTCCTCCTTTCCTACATTGTGGCTTTAATGATCATCTTCCCGATGACCTGCCTCATGAACTCTTGTGTAATATGTGGAAATCCGGATCATGAGACATCTCGGATGATAGAGTCATCCATGCAAGGAGAAGTTCAAAACAACCCGCATCACCGAGTCTTCCTCAAGAAGCAAATGCAAAACCCGTGGTAGCACACTTCACTCAACCAACGACCATGAATCAATTACTAAGTTCAAACAGACTATGAGACCCAAGCCCACTAGTAAGTGGGTCGACAAGAGAAACTAATTAGGTTTACTATTTGTGCAGAGACACGCCAGGGAGCCTATTTGGCATTTAGATAGTGGATGTTCAAGAGGCATGACTGGTGTTAAAGAGTATCTACACAAGTATGTAAAGGAACCAGGACCCAAGGTAGTATTTGGTGATAACTCATCATGTCCCACTGAAGGTTGTGGTTCAGTAAACTACAATGGTATAGTTTTCTCTAGAATAGCTTATGTCAATGGTCTGAAATACATTCTTATCAGTGTGACTCAGTTATGTGATGATAAGTACATAGTACAGTTCAATGATAAACAAGGTAATATTTTCAATGCCAACAAAGAAGTTGTTTTAATAGCTCCTAGGAGAGATGATGTATATGTACTGGACATGTCAACTCTCTCTCAGAATGGAACCTGTCTTTCTGCCAAAGCCACTGCAACTGTCAACTGGCTGTGGCATAAGAGACTCTCACACTTAAACTTCAAAAATATAAACAACTTGGCAAAACAAAACAAAGTCCTTGGTTTACCATCACTGTTTTTTGCAAAAGATAAACCATGCTCAGCTTGTGAAAAAGGCAAACATCACAGAGCATCGTTTAAAACAAAACAAAATTTCTCCATCAAAAGCTGCCTTCACCTCCTGCATATGGATCTCTTTGGACCTGTAAGTCCAAGATCAATCCAGCGTGAGAAGTATACACTGGTCATTGTTGATGAGTTCTCAAGATATACTTGGGTATACTTTCTTTCAAAGAAGAGTCAGGCAGCTGAAACCATAATGTCATTCATAAGGAAGATTGAAAATTAGAATGACATTATTGTTAAACAAATCGAATCGAAAATGGTCTTGAGTTCGAAATCAAGAGCTTGAGAGTTTCGTGATGAAAAGGAATTTCCCAAAATTTCTCATCTCCTTATACCCCGAACAAAATGGGGTAGTGAAAGGAATAACAGAACTCTCATTGAGGTCGCAAGAACCATGTTAAATGGCTCATCACTCTTAAAGCATACTCGATTTCAAGTCACAAAACGACTGTTACACTCAAAACAGTCAATCATTGTCAAAGGCATAATAAAACCCCATATGAGATCTTCAAAGGAAGACTTCACGATATCGCCTACCTTCATGTGTTTGGGTGTCTGTGTTCATTCATAATCACAAGGATCACTTAGAAAAGTTTGATGCAAAAGTCGATGATGGGTATTTCTTAGGTTACTCATCGATCTCTAAAGCCTTGAGGTGTTTAACACGAAGACAACAAGTTGAGGAAACCTTTCATGTCACCTTTGATGAAAGTTCGGAAAGCATCGATTTACCAATACCTCGATTGGAGGAAATAGGAATTGATGACTCATCAAGATATCCTCGATGAGTTCAACATCGAAATCAATTCATCATATCAAGTTGATCTTGATATCTTATATTATGTCTTACCCCACAACCTTCCTCAACCAACAATCGGTGAATTCATTGATAATCACTCAATCCTTACTAGGATAGGTAATATCGAACCAAATGTTCGTGAACACGTAATTCATGAACCCCAACTCGAACAAAGCATCTCAACAGATGATCTAAATGATTACGTGGCTCCAAAGACTGAACCCATTCTCGAGGTTCTAGTGACCTCATCAAGCTCGGATCCTAGACCACAAAGTAAGTGGACAAGATCACAAGACATTGAGCTAGTAAACATCATTGGTGAACCCATCAAGGCATGCTCACTAGAAGCACGGATGCTAAGTTAACGGCAGCTTGACCAATGAATGACTATATGCCGATTTTCATCGAAATAGAACCCAAAAGTGTCATGAAGCTCTAAAACATTCAAGCCGGGTTCGGGCATGCAGAAGAACCTCAGCAGTTTGATAAAAACAAGGTCATAACCTTGATCAAATGTCCTCGGATGTCATTGTCATAGGAATGAAGTGGGTTTCGAAACAAAGCGATGAAACGGCACCATCATTAAAAACAAAGCCGACTTGTAGCTAAAGTTTACAACAACAAGAAGGCATTGACTATGATGAGACATTTGCTCTGTTGCAAGAATAGAAGCAATCAGGATCTTCCTTGCATATGCAACATACATGAACTTTAGGGTCTACCAAATGGATGTTAAAAGTGCATTCCTGAATGGTGAAATCAAGGAAGATGTGTATGTTCAGCAACCTCCTGGCTTTGAGAGTAATGAATACCCTGGCTATGTCTGCAAGCTCGACACTATATGGACTTAAAAAAGCTCTCAGAGCATGGTATGAAACTCTCTCAGCCTTCCTGATTCAAAACAAGTTTGTTAGAGGAAAGATAGACAATACACTATTTATCTATAGGACAAAACAAGATGTGATACTAATCCAAGTGTATGTTGATGACATCATCTTTGGCTCAACAAATTATACTCTTTGCAAACAGTTCGAAAAACTTATGACAAAGAAATTTGAAATGAGCATGATGGGTGAACTCACATACTTCTTTTGACTACAAATCGTGCAAACCAATCATGAGAAATATACGTAAATCTCTTGAAGAAATATGAGATCTCGACGTGTTTGATTGAAGACACCAATGGTCCCTCCAAATAACCTTGGACCCGATCTCACCGCAAATCACCAATCAAACTCTTTTCGGGGATAGTAGGATCATCGATGTATCTAATCGCTTCTGCACGACATACAATTCTCGTATGTCTAATAACAAGATATCGGTCCAATCCTAAAGAATCCCATCTCACTGCGCACCAAAAGAATTCTCGATATCTTAAGGAACTCCAAGCCTTGGACTTTACTATCCAAAATGTTCGTGGTTTGACCTCAAAGGATATTCGACTATGATTATTTCACGCAACATGGACATAAAAAGTACCTTAGGTCCTGTCAATTTCTTAGAGGAAAAGCGGTTTGTTGGAGTGCTAAAAGCAACAATCATAGTTATGTCTTCACCGTCAATATGTAGCATTGCAGGTGTTGTGCCAATGTGCTATGGATGAAAAGTCAACTCAATGACTATGACATCCATTACAAAATGGTACCCATCTTCTGTGATAACACCAGTGCTATAGCAATCTCCAACAACCCTGTCCTTCACCAAAGAACCAAATACATTAATATCAAATATCATTTTATCAGGGACCACATCATGAAATGAGACATAGAACTTCATTTCATCCCTACTGAATATTAACTTGCTGATATCTTTACCAAACCCTTGGATGAACCTACCTTCAGGAGACTGAAAGCTGACTTAGGAATGCATAACATTGAAAGTCAGCAACCTAATAATCAATCCTAACCTCAGCATGTTTTCTCTGAAATGGTTCCCGATCCCCTAACAATTCCCAAAATCATCTTCTCATTGAATGAGTAAGACTCATTGTGGTCCCCGACATTGGACAAAGAGCATTGAATGAGTAACTAAATGCTCTAAGTATTTTAGTTACTTATTGTCCTAGGTTGGTAAACATACCAATTGAATATAGGAATATATGTATCTATATCCTTTTGTCATCCATGTCATGGGTCCCTTACAACCTTACCTCATCCCACTTGGCATTTAATGCCTCCTCTCTCAACAAATATCCTTAGGATATTTTAACCCTGCAAGATGCACTTTTACTATGCACTGCAACAGTTCCTTTGAAAACCGTGAGAAAACTGCGGGTAGTGGAGTGGTCGCATTAAATGAGGAAAATAAAACGTTTTTACTAAAAACTTTACAAATCCCCACATGTGCAAAATCTACCCTCTCACCACTCTATAAATACCCCTCTCAAAACACATTAAAACACACACAAATTTTTTTCTGTATCAAAACTCTGTCAAAATCTTTTCTCAACCCAGAAACATTGTATGTTCTTTAATCTTCAACCAGTTTTTAAGCAAAATCTTCTCTGTAAACAATTTACAAAAGGTTTTTCATCACCAAACTCTAAAGATTTTCACCTCTTTGATTGTTCTTGTCAAACATAATCAAAAACCCTAAAATCTTTCAATGGAAATGGCAAGAACACAAAGTCTTCAGTTTGCACCTCAGTGGGTGGGCAGTCTTGAAAATGTTGAGTTTAAAACAAATAATGTTATAGGCAATTTTGAATACCCACATGATGTCCCAAATTTATAAGGGAATCATGAAATTTCTACTTAACCGCCCTTGAAGCAGGCCTTTGTTCACTCCCCTTCATCATGTACTAAAACCTCCTCGGGAGTTTTGGGCAATCGCAGATGGCCTATGACCCGACACCCACAACTTATGAGACATACCTTATGATAGGTCACTAGATTTACAACACAAGCTTACTAGAAAGAGATAAAGGCGATTGAACAATAAACCAAACACACACACACGCTAAGACTATGACCGGTTATGCGTAGAGTGTAGTGAAGGAATAAATTGAACAACCAACCCTCAGTGAGGTTATTACATAGTATTTATAGGCAATGAGCTAGGCAACACTCCTACTCCTTCCTTTTCCTTATTGGACATGGGCCTAAGCTTATGGGCCTTCTACATAAGCTTGACCTTAAACAAACATAAATGCCATAATAAGCTACCTATTACATATTAGAAACTAACACTTGAATTAAGGTTTAGGAGTGATTCCAACAATCTCCCCTCAAGTGTTGGTGATGAAAACAGTGAAGCGTTGATGTAATAGTAGCTTTGACGTCTTCGACATTCTTCTTCTTGTGAGAAGAAATGCCTTGATTGAACAATCTCCCGGTGTAGAGAGATAGTTTTCTTTGAACAGTTATGCTTTGACGCCATCTTTAACTTTGTTCTAAGATCATTGTTCTTTGTGATGAAAGTGATAGTATGTTGTTATCCGCATCAAGTCGCCTTCAGTGCGCTTCGTTTCTAAAGGTTCCACGTCATTCTTCAACATGCTCACACTCTTTGACGTTGGAATTCAACACCGATGAAGTTCTTTAAGTCATTAACTTTGTAGATTCTTTGATATGACGAAGAATCATTACGATTGTGTTGCTTTTGGATAGAACTTCCATTAGTGATGAAGTTGGCGTGAGCATGAGAAGAATCGCACGATCATCCCACTCCCGAGCTTCCATAAGAAGAAAACATTTAAAACGGTTAGTAATAAGCGGATTCTCGCACTTATAGGTTCGAACTTCGAGAGTGTTATGATGATATGTGAAAACACAACTCTAATTCTCACAAAGGCCGCTCGAACCTGAGTCCCACAAGTGAGATAACGCGGCATCAAGTATATCTCTGATTCAGATGAGTCACCGAGGTATCTCAAGTATCACTCACGATATGAGACCGCTTGAGACACACAACAGAATCCACGGGGAGTTACCGGGCGACGATGTCGTGGTCATTTGATGTTGACCACGGGGAGTTTCCATTCAATCACCGAGGATCACAGATGTGAACCTCTCATAAATGTTCTCGATAGATTGCTAAGATCTGTGAAGGACTCGATAACGCACCACCGATGTTCTTATTGTTGAACACCAAGTGATGAAATGTCAAGTGTACCTAAGAGATCTTTTGATGAATCTGGCTCTAGACTCAATAGTGCATTTTGGTTTTTCCCGAGCGGAGACTAGGAGAGGGTCTCCTTCTTCAATACCACTATCTCTAAGAGAAAGCCAATAGTTTACATAGGGTTCCTGTGAGAATGAAACAAGCTTCTTTTCGAGAGAAACTTGAGTGGTTAAGAAGGTATAGTGCATGCGCCACCGGGTCCATGACGACTTTTAATCTTCAATACCAAATACTAAGTGACAACCAAGAGTATATGAATTGAACCCGTGTCCATTTCTAAGTTGAATAATTTGAGGGCTATTTCTTTTCACCCTTTCTTTGCATTTCTTTTAATTCTTCAACTCCTTCTTTCTCCGATTCTCATTTTCTCCTTTTTATAATCGTACCTACAGACGCCTAAGTACAAACTATTTGTGATGTCCTTGGGTAGATCCTCCTCTGGCGGATCATAGGACGGCTATTCCTAACCTTAGTCACCTTATCACCCATGACTAACCTATGTTGCCATAAAACCAATATTCAAGAAAATCTATCAAAGGGTTTGTAAATGAAAACATGCTTGAACCCTTTGTGAGAGTTTTATCTTTAGCGTAAATACTCCCTCCACATGTGCTTTAGAGTTTTGACGGAAATCAGACCTGTGGGAAGAGCGATCATGAGTGTGCAAATACTCATCATTTTTAGTCAAATCAAGCAAAACGCTTAAAAATGCTCGAAATGCATCAAAATACCGAAAATATTCCAAAATTGCATTTTATATGTTTCAGATGCAAAATGTTCAAAATTAGATGAAAAATGAGCTAAGTTTGCATAATTGGCGATTCAGCCCCCAAGTTTCAAAATTGTCGAATAGTCCCCGAGCACATAATTTCAAAAGTAAAATCACCAAAGGTCCTTTTAAAATCATAACTTGTCAAAATTAATCCTTTGGTGAAAAATATCGAAAGTTTTGAGAAATTACAAGTTCACCCCCAAGTTTCGTAATTGTCGAAAATACCCTTAAAGTTTCAAAATTAGCAATTGTGATCCTTGGATTATTTGAGATAGCAAGATAGGCCCTTGGATCATAAATTCGAAAGTACATGTTTGGTCCACGAATTTCGAAGTTACATGAATGGTCCTTGTGTTATTACTCATCCAAACGGACCCTTTTATTACCCTAGGCCCAAATGTATTATCCAATCCAATCCTAAGCCTACCCAAGCCCAACCTTTACCCGGTTCAAACCCAAACCAACCCACCCACATTTTAAATAATAAAGCAGTCACGGGTTCTCTTCTTTCCCTTCATCATCACCTGCAAACACCTCTCGCTCACACTCCACCCACCATCATATCCCTACTCTACCCTCATCCAAACACAACAAGCCAAGGAAGCATTTAATGCCCTCTCCAATCTCTCACTCAAGCCCCAGCTGGCTTAAACACTTTTGGCGCCAAAACCTTTTAAACGGCCAAGATCACTTGTATACATCCAATGGTCAATTTTGTTGCTGGGAACTATTCAGAGAGGTGAGAGAAAGATAGTTTGGGTATAAAAGAGAAGGAAGACAGAGAAGGAAGTAGTACTTAGTTATTTTCTTAAAAATGTATGTCATTTTGTAATTTTTAAGTCTAAATTAGATCCTCAGTGGTGAATTTCAGTTTCAGTGTATCTAGTTACTTTGTTTAAGTGTATTGGAACTCAGTTCAAGAATCAATTCAGATTAATGTTACAATTTCGTATTTCATGTCCACTGTTAAATTCTCATTCTTAAACTCCTATGTCAAATCTCTTAGTAACTTGTTTTCAAGCTTAAACATGCTCAATCAAGCTTGTTAAAGCTTTCTAAGCTCACGATTCGCTTTTAAACAATATTGAATCGGTCAATGAAAGTCAAACTGGAGCAAAATTGATGCGAAAGGGTAAATGGTGATGCGGCATGGAAATGGGGTAATTTATAGTTTAGTGGGTTGATATAGATAGGTTAGAGGTTCCGTTTCGTGAATGGCTAGCCATAGTGGTCATGGACATTGTAAGTCAATTTTAAGTTTCATTGCACAATCTTCAATTGTAATTAAAGTTGGTTCAATTTGCTTATTAAGTAGTATTTAAGTTAATTTAAGTCAGTTTGATCAAAATGATTAGCTAGATAAGTAGTTGTCTCATAAAAATTGGCAAAACAGTTAATAAAGGTGTGTTTGGCATTGGTACTTAAACTGATTTAGAGGGTAGATCAGTGGTTGTCTTTTGTTGTTTTATGTTTGTTAAGCTCAGTTGAGCTCATATGAGTCAATAACTAGGGTCTGCAAACACTGAAAGTCAACATCAATCATAATCTGTCTCACTGCTTCAACTGTTGTGATTTTGGATAATCAAACTCTTGTTTTGTGTTTAAAGTCCTTAGATAAAGCTTGCATTCGTGTCATTACATCAAATTACTTCATAACCTGTCTATAAATTGGATTCAAAGTTCATTTTGGTCAAAGTTCATAATCATGTCAAAAGTCAAAATTTAGAAAACCTTTTGGGGCCAATGCAAGGATTTTTCATGAGCTCATTTTGAGCCAATCTAAGTGAAACTTGGCATTTTAAAACTTGGTGGTGTCCTTTCTTGTCATCATTTTATCGATTTTGTAAATTTTTAGAAGCCTCAAAACCGCTTCTCTTTTAGGTCCCAAGTCCCTGTTCATAAGCTCACTTAAGGCGAGTTTTTCTCGATTTTGCAAGCTTGCACAGAGCTCAAACCGCTTGTCTAAGTCTAGTTTTGGTGTACATGTTCTCAACCAGGTCTAGGATAAGTTCCAACTTTTGGTTTTCGCTTTAGCTTAATTTGTAGCTTATGCTTGTGTCCAAAGTAGGTACCCAAACTGCTTTTAGCTTATTAGCTCAAATCATCAAATCGATCAATCTTGTAATTCAGAGGATATGGCTTGTTGTTACTAGTTGCATTTCAGTACTTATAGCATGTTAGGTCTTACGAATCGGTGGGTGGCTTGCTTTGTTCATTTAGCTTATTCAATGCTTATTTATAAGCCCTTGGCTTAGCGCCCATATTCTTACACATAAGCACTTGTTTTCCATTTTTCCTAGATTTAGTACATTATTTTAAGCTTATCTTGAATTTTTCAGATTTTCTAAGTTTGTTTGCTATTTCTCGCATTTAAATCTATTTTTAGCACTTTTAATTAGCTTTAAATACAATTAATTAAGAAAAGGTTCAAAAAATAATTTTCAATTTTCTTAAGTTTAGATAAATATAAAAAGCCAAAAAGTATTTTTCTAGATTTTTCTTAGTTAAATTTGCATTTTAAGTAATTTAGGTGGTTTTAAATAGTTTAAAATTCATAAAAATAGAAAATAATCGAGAAAAATACAAAATAGTTTTGAAAATTCTCTTTGATATTTTAGATTTTTCTAAGTCTTAATTTTATTTTTCTAGTTTTATTTCCTAATTTCTTGTATTTTAGGCTATTATTAAATAGTTAAAATTAATTTTAATTAATAATAATTAGATAATTAGTTATAAAATAATTTTCTTTTCTATAAATTTTCTTTTATCATTAGGATTGTAAAATATCATTTTCATATTTTTAGGGTTAATATTTGTAAGTTTCACATTTTATTTTTACGTCGTAGTTTTTAATTTCGCTTTATAAAACATAAAACAAAACATCATTTTAAAAATAGTGATAGCGTTTATTTAATATTTTTTATCTTTTTAATTTTCTTTAATTTGCATTTAAGCCCTTGTAGTTTATGTCCTTTTACGTAGTTATAATAATTCACAACCTTTTTCTGCTCAAATTTCGATCACTTTACGTTTGATAATCCATTACATAGCTCATTTGGGACATAACGACCGGAAAACACTATACTCCTCGGATCTTCATTGAGTTCGTTTCTGAGCCGTTTTAAGTTTGTTACGGATCCGCCATTCACAAGTGGCAGACTTGAGTGATAAAACTTGATCGCTCAGAGCGCATCAAATTTTGGCGCCGATGCTTGAGTGTTGTGCTAATTGTCTTACGCTTAGCATTAGTTGTTTGAATACTCACTCTTTGTTTATATCATCCATCCATCTATCTATATATATATCCATATTTAAAACTTGCCTTTGTGTCCTTGTGATTGGTGTACCTTTTGAAAAGCCATTCATATTGTGATTATTGGTTAAGTTCATCGTTGTTTTGCCTCGATTTTGTGTTAATTGATTTTGTTGTGATATATACTTGTCGAACCGTAAAACCCATAAAGATTCTTCTCACACCATTTTTATAAAACGTCTTCATAATTCCCACTTCTCCTTAACTCGAGTTTCCTTAGAGTTAACTCTAGTGTATGCGCACTCGCTCTTCTAGATCTATGAGCCCATTTCGTGAGCTTGTCAAGATTCCAAGAAGGCGTGTCCGAGACTTCTGCTCCATCGATCGGATCGAGATCCGTCTTGCTTCACACTACTTCCGTTATCATGGCGGAAGAACGCCTACATGTGAAGCTTCTCCGAGCACCCATCGACGGGTATGGAGATGCTATCGTTGTACCACCCATCGTGGTGAAAATTTTGAACTCAAGACCGGGTTACTAAATCTTGTAACCTCAAATCAGTTCTACGGTTTTGAGCGGATGATCCTCATGCTCATATTCGATGGTTTAACAAGATTGCATCTACCATCAGTATAAGAATGTCCCTACTCGATGTCATTAAGATTCTTACGTTCCCATTTTCTCTTGAGGGCAAGCCGGATTGGCTTGAAAAACAACCCCCGATCTATTGAGACATGGGAAGATCGGTGAAGAAATTTGTGAATGAATTCTATCCACCTTCCAAAACCACGAGTCTTAAAATGAAATCATCAAGTTCACTCGAAGTTTGATGAATCCTTGATGAATCGTGGGATCGTTTTAAGGAATTGCTTCGCAAATGTCCTCACCACGGTTTCTACGAGTTGATGCAACTCGATACTTTCTACAATGGGTGAGTCAATCGATCAAGATTCTCTCAATTCTTCCGCTGGAGGAAATTTCCTAAGCAAAGCTGTCAAAGAGGCTTTAGCGATAATCGAAAACAAGTCTAAAGTCCGCCTCTTGCACAAGCAAACTGTTGTTTCCCAAGTCGGTGTTGGACCTTCTTCTTCTTCATCGCCGTGAGTCAATCTAGCACCGATGCTAAGATCGATAAACTCACGGAAGCTATCCAAGCTTTGGTTCTCTCCAACCAAAAGAAAGTCTCTTTCCCACAAACTTCACCTCTGTGAAGTTAAGAAAGTGGAAATACGTGTTACTGCGGTGGCCCCATGCTTATTACAAGCTGTATGGCCACCGATGGTAACCCTTTGAAACTAATGTTGTGGCGGGATCTCTAATCGGGGAGGCAATCAATATCGTGCTCTCTGAGACCCGAACCACCGTCCTAACCACTACCCTGGACCTCCTGGTTTCAATCAAAACCGTGTCGAATCGAACAGACCAAACCAAGGTTTTCAAAACCAAGGTAATTTCATCAAATAACGGTTTTGAATCGAATCAAAATTTCCAACATCAAGGAAATTTCAATAGAAACCAGTCGTGAAATTTCAACCTGTGGTATTTTCATGGAAATAATCAAGGAAATTTTCGAATCAAGGCCTAATCCTAATAGAGGCCGAATTTTCTGTCTGCAAACTCAAGCCATTGTTCCAATGGACCATCATCGATGAGTTGTTGAAACAATTCATGAAATCCCAAGAGGAAATGAATCGGTTGTTGGTCGGCGATTTCGACATTAAGAAGTCTTTAAATGATCGACCCTGGGCTCGGTACTTTACCTAGCAACACGATCGCTAATCCGAGGGGCGATGCAAAGGCGATCACAACCAGTGGTACTTCATATGTTGGACCCACTATTCCTACTACCTTCTTCTTCTTCTCTCCCGAAGGTAGTGGAAAGTGAACCGAGGCGACAAAGGACAAGGAACTTCCTACTAATAATGGAAGTACCAGCAATGTCCATCCTCGAGGTTGTCCGAAACCCAATACCAAACACGAGTTGTTTTGAACCTCCGGTTGGTAACCCTAAATCAAAACTTCTATTCCTTATCCTCACGTTTACATAAGCAAAAGCTCTGCAGAAAGCTAGTCATCAAATGGAAAAATTCTTTCAAATTTTCCAAGAGCTACATTTTGACATAAGCCGCGGATGCCATCATGTTGATGCCCAAGTTTGCATCTACTCGAAACACATGTTGAGCAACAAGGAAAAGTCGTTTGAAATGGCTAAGACTCCTTTGAATGAGAATTGCTCATTTGTCTTGTTAAAGAAACTTCCCGAGAAGTGGGAGATCCGGAAAATTTCTTCTTCCTTGTGTTTTTCCGGGATGATTGAATGCTTTGCCCTTGCCGATCTTGGTGCAAGCATCAATCGATGCCTTACTCGATGTGGAAGAAACTTTCTCTCCGGAACTTATTCCCACCGCATGACTCTTGAGCTTGCGGATCGTTCTATATCGCGTCCTCTTGGCATCGCCGAGGATGTATTCGTGAAAGTAGGAAAGTTCCATTTCGGTGACTTTGTGGTTGTTGATTTCGATGCCGATCCTCGAGTTCCTCTCATTGTTGGGCGAGTTCACGAGGACCGGCCGTGCTCTCATAGATGTATTTGAGCAAGAAATCACATTACGTGTGGGTAATGAAGTCATACCTTTAACCTCGATCGGACTTGAGGTACTCCTCAAATTATGACCTTGAATCAATTAATCGAGTCGATTTAATTGATATTGCTGAGGAGTACTCTCAAGAGTTTCTTGGTTATCTTCATAATTCGCGAGTGGGGATTCCACCACATCTTCTCAACCTATCATTGCCGACTCTTCCCTCTCTCACTCCGTTTGAGGGAGGTGACTTCTCTGGAAGAGATCGATGAATTTCTTGCTCTCGATGAATCAATTCCGCTGGAATTGATGGTGTGTATGATTCGAGGGGATATTCTTTATCTTGAGCAATTGCTTAATGAAGATCCATTACCTTCACTCCTCGAAAGAAATCACAATTGAGGAAATCAAATCAAGACAAACATCTCTTGAAGAATTTCGAGGTTGAACTTAAGGACCTACCTCCTCATCTCGAGTATGCATTCTTGGAGGTGATGATGAATTACCGTCATAATTGCTAAAGACTTAAGCGAGGAGGAGAAAGCGCCTCATAAAGGTCTTGAAGTCACACAAGCAAGCAATTGCTTGAAACTCTCCGACATTGGTATCAACCACAGTTTTGTACTCACAAAATCTTAATGGAGGATGACTTCAAACCAGTCCAACATCGAGAAGGGTGAATCCTAAGATTCACGAGGTTATCAAACAAGAGGTTCTCAAACTTCTTGATGCGGTTTGATTTACCCGATCTCACGATAGTCCTTGGGTTATCCCAATTCATTGCGTTCCAAAAAGGGTGGCATTCTTGTTGTCACAAATGAAGAAAACGAGTTAATTCCGACTCGATTGGTTACGGGATGGCGTGTGTATTGACTATCGCAGTTAAACGAAGCCACCCGTAAAGACCATTTTCCTCTACCTTCATGGACCGATGTTTGAGAGATTAGCGAGGAACAGTACTATTGTTTCCTTGATGGTTTCTCGGGTTACTTTTAGATCCCCATTGATCCATTGGATCAAGAAAAACCACATTCACTGCCCATACGGACGTTTGCCTCTGCACGTATGCCTTTTGGCTTATGTAATGCTCTGCACGTTCCAAAGATGTATGATGGCAATTTTCCACGACATGATCGGGGAAACTATGGAGGTGTTTATGGATGATTTTTCGGTCATTGGGGACTCGTTTCATACATGTCTCTCCCACTTAGATAAAATGCTTAAAAGGTGTGAAGACACCAATCTATGTCTAAACTGGGAGAAGAGCCACTTTATGGTCAAAGAAGGCATAGTCCTTGGCCATAAGATTTCAAAAAATGGGATTGAGGTAGATAGAGCAAAAGTTGATGTTATTGCTAAACTGCCTCATCCCACTACCGTCAAAGGTATTAGGAGTTTTCTAGGTCATGCCGGGTTTTATCGTAGATTCATTCAAGATTTCTAAAATCGCTCGACCAATGACCCATCTTCTCGAAAAAGATGCTCCTTTATCTTTTCTCCGAGTGCATCGAGCTTTTGAAACACTTAAGAAAAAGCTACGGAAGCACCCATTCTAGTTGCCCCGATCGATTTACCCTTTGAGCTCATGTGCGATGCAAGTGATTTTGCTATCGGTGCGGTCTTGGGGCAGCATAAAACTAAGCATTTTCGGTAGATCCACTACGCAAGCAAAACTATGGTCAAGCTCGGACCCATTACACCACTACGGTAAAAGAATTATTAGGCGTGGTGTATGCGTTTGAGAAGTTTCGCCATACCTTATCTTGACTAAATGCGTGGTGTATACGGATCACTCAAGACTCAAATATCTCTTTGCAAAACAAGATGCAAAGCCGAGATTGCTCCGTTGGGTTCTCCTCCGCAAGAATTTGATATCATTATTCGTGATAAAAAGGAGCCGAGAACACGTCACGATCATCTGTCCCGATTAGAGAACCCTCACGGGATGTGTTCGAGAAAAGGAAATTAATGAAACATTTCCTCTGAAACACTCAATATGGTTTCTTTTCGTGGAGACTCTTCTACCCCATGGTTTCTCGACTTTGCAAATTACCATGCGGGTAACTTTATGGTGAAAGGATGTCGTCCCAGCAGAAAATAAATTCTTTAAAGATGTGAAACATTACTTAGGACGACCCTACTTGTTTAAAATTTGCGCGGATCAAGTCATCCGCGATGTGTATATGGTCGAAGCTATTGACATTCTCGAGCTTGCCATTCGGACCTCTTGGGGACATCATAGCCCCAACTACACCGCCAAGAAGGTGTTTGATTCCGGATTCTATTGGCCCACAATCTACAAGGATGCCCATGAATTTGTCAAAACACATGGCCTTTGTCAGCGTCACGGAATATCTCATAAAGAAATGAAATGCCGAAGCGCCATTCAAGTGTGTGAGATTTTTGACATATGGGGCATTGACTTTACGGGCCATTTCTTCTTCCGTGGTAACAAATACATACTCGTGGCCGTTGACTACTTGTCAAAATGGGTTGAAGCAAAGCTTTACCCACCAACGATGCTCGAGTTGTGGTGAAATTCTTAAAATCTGTTTGCTAGGTTTGGAACCCACGAGCCATAATCGGTGATCGTGGCACGCATTTGCAATGACCAATTTGATAGAGTCATGCAAAAGTATGGTGTAACTCACCGTCTATCTCTGCACCACCCCAAACAAGTGGGCAAGTGGAAGTTTCCAACCGGGATAAAAGAATTCTTGAGAGGACGGTTGGTGAAACCGTGCCTCTTGGTCGGATAAGTTAGATGGCGCACTTTGGGCCTTCCGTCGACTTACAAAACACCCATCGGGTGCACTCCATACAAGCTAGTGTACGGAAGGCATGTCATCTACGGTTGAGCTCGAGCACAAGGCATCTTGGGCCTTGAAGCATGCTAATTTCGATATTCAGACATTTGGTGATCACCGGAAAGTTCAAATGAATGAATTAAATGAACTCCGTGATCAAGCATACGAGAATTCTTTGATCTATAAACAAAGACAAAGAAGATTCATGACTCAAAATCAAAAACCGCGTTTTCAACGTCGGTGATCGAGTCCTTCTTTTCAACTCAAGATTGAAGATTTTCTCGGGAAAATTAAAATCTACCGGTGCGGACCATTTACCATTGCTAAGGTTTATCCATATGGAACCATTGAGTTATCTCAACCCGATGGTCCAAACTTTAAAGTGAATGGTCATCGAGTGAAGCATTATTTTGGAGAGGACATTCCATCCATGGTTGTCCGGATGTACAAACTTTCCCCATGAACCAATGAATGCGGGATCGAGTCAAGCTAGCGACTCGGGAATCAAAAATAGTAGCATGCCATATGGGTTGTCACCCATATTTACGAAATGTCTTAAGTTTGTTCTGGTTAGCCATTCACAAGTGGCTAGCTTGTGTGACAAAACTTGCGGTTTAGCTTCTTCTTTCTACTTTCTACCACCCTAGTGTGTGGGGGGTTGCCCACGTGTTGTGTATATAAGAGTTTCAAAAAAAAAAATCTTCTTTCTAAATAATGGCGTAGTATTTCCTTTTACGTTCTTAGTTTCGGCATAACCGCGGTACTTTGAATATTGAGGGCAATATTCATTTCTAGTGTGGGGGAATTCTCACGAATTTTATCATGTAATTATACCGCCTAATTCCCGCTTTTGGCCAAAATTTTTCTTTTTTTGGAGTAAGTGTTTTGCACCTACTCAATTGGTTATCGATCCGCCTTGTCTAATAAAGTAAAGGATTGGCTAATCCGAGAGCAAACGGCTCTTGGTAAAGATATCTCAAATCCGTTGACTTGCAATTTGCCCAAAATTGTATGGTATTATTCACCATATCCTAAAAAGTGAAGAGTTGGCTAGCCCATAAGTTTATGGCTTGTGGTAAAGGCGATGGAAAAACCATAATTGGTAATCGGCTCACCAAAGATAATATTGATAATTTATCTAAGAGTTGGCTAGTCCGAAGCAAACGGCACGGTAAAGACAAATCAAATCCGTTGAAGCGGTGGTTTGCTCAAAATCACATGGTTATCGGTGTACCATGGTTCTTACGTGAACTGAAACATTTGGCTACTCCGAAGTAATGGCTTTTGGTAAAGAGTTTCAAATCCATTATGTTTTCTCAAAAGATTGCTAGGGACTAACAATAGTTTAGTGTGGGGATTGATGAGTGTGCAAATACTCATCATTTTTAGTCAATCTGAGCGCAAAAGCGTTTAAAATGCTCGAAATGCATCAAAATCTTGAAAATATTCCAAAATTGCATTTTATATGTTTCGGATGCAAAATGTTCAAAATTAGATGAAAAATGAGCTAAGTTTGCATAATTGGCGGTTCGGTCCCCAGTTTCAAAATTGTCGAGAAATAGTCCACGAGCACATAATTTCAAAAGTAAAATCACCAAAGGTCCTTTTAAAATCATAACTTGTCAAAATTAATCCTTTGGTGAAAAATATCGAAAGTTTTGAGAAATTACAAGTTCAGTCCCCCAAGTTTCAGAATTATCAGAAAATACCCTTAAAGTTTCAAAATTTGGCAATTGTGATCCTTGGATTATTTGAGATAGCAAGATAGGCCCTTGGATCATAAATTCAGAAAGTACATGTTTGGTCCCTGGAATTTCAGAAGTTACATGAATGGTCCTTGTGTTATTACTCATCCAAACGGACCCTTTTATTACCCTAGGCCCAAATGTATTATCCAATCAATCCTAAGCCTACCCAAGCCCAAACTTTTACCGGTTCAAACCCGAAACCAACCCACTTGCATTTTAAATAATAAAACAGTCACGGTTCTCTTCTTTCCCCTTCATCATCACCCGCAAACACCTCTGCTCACTCCACCCACCATCATATCCCTACTCTACCCTCCTCCAAACACAACAAGCCAAGGAAGCATTTAATGCCTCTCCAATCTCTCACTCAAGCCCGGTGGCTTAAACACTTTTGGCGCCAAAACCTTTTAAGCGGCCAAGATCACTTGTATACATCCAATGGTCAATTTTGTTCTTTGGGAACTATTCGGAGAGGTGAGAGAAAGATAGTTTGGTATAAAGAGAAGGAAGACGAGAGAAGGAAGTAGTACTTAGTTATTTTCTTAAAAATGTATGTCGTTTTGTAATTTTTAAGTCTAAATTAGATCCTCAGTGGTGAATTTCAGTTTCAGTGTATCTAGTTATTTTGTTTAAGTGTATTGGAACTCAGTTCAAGAATCAATTCAGATTAATGTTACAATTTCGTATTTCATGTCCACTGTTAAATTCTCATTCTTAAACTCCTATGTCAAATCTCTTAGTAACTTGTTTTCAAGCTTAAACATGCTCAATCAAGCTTGTTAAAGCTTTCTCTAAGCTCACAGTTCAGTTTTAAACAATATTGGAATCTGGTCAATGAAAGTCAAACTTGGAGCAAAATTGATGCAGAAAGGGTAAATGGTGATGCAGGCATGGAAATGGGGTAATTTATAGTTTAGTGGGTTGATATAGATAGGTTAGAGGTTCTGGTTTCAGTAATGGCTAGCCATAGTGGTACGTAGACGATGTTGTAAGTCAATTTTAAGTTTCATTGCACAATCTTCAATTGTAATTAAAATTGGTTCAATTCATTTATTAAGTAGTATTTAAGTTAATTTAAGTCAGTTTGATCAAAATGATTAGCTAGATAAGTAGTTGTCTCATAAAATTGGCAAAGCAGTTAATAAAGGTGTGTTTGGCATTGGTACTTAAACCGATTTAGAGGGTAGATCGGTGGTTGTCTTTGTTTTTATGTTTGTTAAGCTCGGTTGAGCTCATATGAGTCAATAAGCGGGTGCGCAAACACCGAAAGTCAACATCAATCATAATCATCTCATCGCTTCAATCTGTTGTGATTTTGGATAATCAAACTCTTGTTTTGTGTTTAAAGTCCTTAGATAAAGCTTGCATTAGTGTCATTACATCAAATTACTTCATAACTTGTCCATAAATTGGATTCAAAGTTCATTTTGGTCAAAGTTCATAAATGTTGTCAAAAGTCAAAATTTAGAAAACCTGTTTTGGGGCCAACTGCAAGGATTTTTCATGAGCTCATTTTTGAGCCAATCTAAGTGAAACTTGGCATTTTAAAAACTTCAGCTGGTGTCCTTTCTTGTCATCATTTTATCAGATTTTTGTAAATTTTTTAGAAGCCTCAAAATGCTTCTCTTTTAGGTCCCAAGTCCCCTGTTCATAAGCTCGACTAAGTGAGTTTTCTCGATTTTGCAAGCTTGCCGAGCTCAAAACCGCTTGTCTAAGTCTAGTTTTTGGTGTACATGTTCTCAACCAGGTCTAGGATAAGTTCCAACTTTTGGTTTTCAGTTTTAGCTTAATTTGTAGCTTATGCTTGTGTCCAAAGTAGGTACCCAAATCTGTTTTAGCTTATTAGCTCAAATCATCAAATCTGATCAATCTTGTAATTCAGAGGATATGGCTTGTTGTTACTAGTTGCATTTCAGTACTTATAGCATATTAGGTCTTCTGTAATCAGTGGGTGGCTTGTTTTGTTCATTTGGCTTATTCAAGTGCTTATTTATAAGCCCTTGGCTTAGCAGTTCCATATTCTTACACATAAGCACTTGTTTTTCCATTTTTCCTAGATTCAGTACATTATTTTAAGCTTATCTTGAATTTTTCAGATTTTTCTAAGTTTGTTTGCTATTTCTCTGCATTTAAATCTATTTTTAGCACTTTTTAATTAGCTTTAAATACAATTAATTAAGAAAAGGTTCAAAAAAATAATTTTTCAATTTTCTTAAGTTTAGATAAATATAAAAAGCCAAAAAGTATTTTCTAGATTTTCTTAGTTAAATTTGCATTTTAAGTAATTTAGGTAGTTTTAAATAGTTTAAAATTCATAAAAATAGAAAATAATCGAAAAATACAAAAATAGTTTTGAAAATTCTCTTTTGATATTTTAGATTTTTCTAAGTCTTAATTTTATTTTTCTAGTTTTATTTCCTAATTTCTTGTATTTTAGGCTATTATTAAATAGTTAAAACTAATTTTTAATTAATAATAATTAGATAATTAGTTATAAAAATAATTTTCTTTTCTATAAATTTTCTTTTATCATTAGGATTGCAAAATATCATTTTCATATTTTAGGGTTAATATTGTGTAAGTTTCACATTTTTATTCAGACGTCGCGTAGTTTTTAATTTCGGTTTATAAAAACATAAAAACAAAAACATCATTTTAAAAATAGTGATAGCGTTTATTTAATATTTTTTATCTTTTAATTTTCTTTAATTTGCATTTAAGCCCTTGTAGTTTATGTCCTTTTTACGTAGTTATAATAATTCACAACCTTTTTCTGTTCAAATTTCTCGATCACTTTCGTTTGATAATCCATTGCATAGCTCATTTGGGACATAACAACCCGGGAAACACTATACTCCTCGGATCATCATTGAGTTCGTTCTGAGCCGTTTTAAGTTTGTTACGGATGCGCCATTCACAAGTGGCGAGACTTGAGTGATAAAACTCGACTGCCTGGAGCGCATCAAGCGCAGCACTTTGAATTGATCAACTCAAGATAGACACTCCCCGAGACACTCAAGTTCGTTGCATAGTTAAAGAGTTACATTGTCGACTTTAGGTGACAACTAGCTCTAATAACTACCTTGAAGGTGTATACTGACCTCGAAAGGTTGTCATACCGTCGAGTTCATGTCTACCAAGAGATTCTCGAATGGTACTTTCTACTCGGACAAGTCCTTTCATGAGACACGTTCACATTACTAGAGAACTAGCTTGAATTTATTACCCGTCCCGGACAAGTGTTTTCGAGTTACTAACAGTTTAGTACCGTCAATTCGTTGGTTAAGTTTATTACACAAATATTCATTTGCATTTACACAACATATTTCTTATCACATAATTTTCTCCCCCTCAAAAATGGCATATAAAATGTTATTTTTGAAAAATTGAGAATAAATATGACCATTTCGAGTGTTGCGGGAAGATGACCACTATGAACAATTTGTGAACAAAGTTTTAATCTCAAGTACTCCCCCTCAACAAGTGATATAAGCGGTTGAGGTTTTCAAAATCATACGGAAGTACTTGTCCTTTTGAGCAAAACCTTGAAAATGAAAGGTTTGATAGGTTTTACTCAAATGTAAGAAGCACGCTCCTTTTATAAGGATTGTGTGCGAAGAGTACCACGGGTCCTTTCTTGACAATTACGGGTTGTACATTGTTATGTGTGCACAAGCCATCGTGAAGAAGTTTAAGAATCGCTTCCCAAACCGACAGCTGTATTTAGCGTATTTGAAACTTTGATGAAGTCTACATTTCCTCTAACTTTTGAAGGTTTCGATGATGCGTGGAATTTGTAGATGAGCGATAAACCACACAAAACAAATCGTCTAATTGCGGAAGATCCGTTCGAGGGTAACATGCCGAAATCAACAAGATCTTCTCATGTATGTAGGCGATCACACCAAACAAACCACGAAAGACGAAATGATCGACTTTCCACAATGTTGTGGTCTTCGAATACTAATCACTGTGAATATGCAATAACTCGATACCAAGACCGTGTGTGAGGCATCATAACATCATATTTGGGTAACTTCACACAAGATCACCCGTGAAATTGAGACGATAACACCAAATTGAGACGTTTGAGCCACATATCGTCTTATTTCTTCCCCCTAATTGAAGGAATTCAAGAATGCATTGGGTTTTCGCAAAGAAGCATGTAGAAGAACAAGGAAGCAATGACCACCTACACACTCTCCCCTCGATGTTTTCAATGATTCGAATCATACACCACGTATGTTGATGATGAATTGAAGGCAATGAAACCATGTATAAGGAGGCAGTGAAACCATGTATGTCAATTGATCGAACAAGTGTGAAGTACCAAAAATATTTGAGAGAGTCAACTCTCGATATAACTTCTCATTCATAATGTTGATCATCATTTGTGTCATTGTTGTTGGAAGCGGTTTGATCTTACATTATAGAAGATTCGGTTGTTGTTGTAGATTCGGTGTATTTGAAATTAGAGTATTATCGGATGTGCGGTGAAACATTCGATACATCGAAGCACGACTTTTGGCGAATCTTTAACCGGAGGAGCAAGCAATGTTTCCAATTCATGACGATTAAGTACAATGGTGGAACGGTGATGGATCATGATATTTTTGACGGTGAGAAGCGGGTCCCTCTGTTTGTTTTGCGGTAGGAGCCATAGTCATTAATACTGCATAGAAAAATAGAAGGGGCAAGGAAGAGAAAAACATGGATCCCCAAGTGTAAGCGGGTTCCGGATGTTAGAAGCATAAAGATGTAGTGTCAATTATCTTCTTGACACCGAACATGCTAATTTGATGATTTCCTTTCGCCTCGTGGATGGATGTTGTTGGTATCCCACTTGTTTTGGTGCAACTACTTAGTATCTTGCTGTAGGAATCCACCTAAGACTAGCAGCTTTGAAAATCCTACCGTTGGTATCCATCGAAGGTTAGATCTAGGGATGTTGAAACTTCTTTTGGGAAGAGTGCGTCGTATATGGATCCACCTATTAGGTTTCGATAGTTTACATTTAGATCAACGGTTTATTTCTAACTTTGTTTGTTGAGTTAACTTAGGTTTTGGTTTGCTACTACGGTGGTGTTCGATAATACACTCGAAGGTGATACACTAGGTCGTGAACCTAAGATTCCATCCTTTTGAAGAATTGCCCTTTTCCTAGCCTTTTCTAGATCATAGTTCTTGTATGTGTCATTTGAATCATATGAATTTTTAATTTTAATGCTCGGTTTAGACATTGTGTTCGAACTAATCCTAGATTTGCCAGAGCGACCACATGTAAAGGTTTAATGAAAATGTATAATGTAAATAGGTTTAATGAAACATGTTTAATAGAAATAGAAGCTTTATTCTTAGGCGAGGAATGTGGGTGATTGGTTTTATCAAATGATTATTCTCAACAACTTGGGAGGAAACCGTGGTTTTGAAGATATTGAGCGTTCGATTTAAAAGCAATTGGTTGTCTAACTACTGATTGTTTTACGAAAGGTTGTAGAGACGATTTCCCAAGATTGTTGGTTTAGCAAAATTAGTATCCACACTCTTGTCGGTGAATCTTCTTAGTTTGTTTAGTAAAGCAACATATGCAATCCCTTTGCTTGAAGTTGAGCCTTTAAATGCTCATTTTCTTTAACTAATGTATCCACACGATTACTTTGTTCATTTGAATCTCGACCATTGTGTTACGAAGAAAAGATTTGTTTTGTAGTTTGAGTTCAGAGAGATGCAATGTGCCTCTAGTTTTAAAAATCTTTATGAAACCGAGCAATGGTCTTTTGAGAAGAATGATTTGATTCAAGAGTTTGATTTGACGTTTCGATTGAGTTGTTAACAAGTAAGGGCTCGAGACATGAGAAAATTGTTCGGACATTGTGCAACACACCTTGGTCAACCTCTCCTTCATTCTTGAATTCAGTTGCTCGGTTTGTTGTATCGCATTTGCGGTGAGAATATGATCAACGATGGAATTGTACCTCGACCATCCATTACGTGTCGATGTCATAGGTGGGTAAGATATCTTCCTCAACCATTTGTTCTTCATCACGGTTGGGCTCGGTGTCATAGTTAAGAATGATATCTTCTCCGGATCTGCCGCTATCATCACCTTTTCAATGCTATAACCTCATTGTTCGCATTACCGACGGATGCGAGAATCACAACAGCCTCAACGTCCATTTGAGCATTCCTTTCATGTACATCAACTCTTTCACCTTGCACGATCGGGATATCGGAATTTGAAGATGTCCGGCGCTCAATGCCGAGCCGAGCCATGTATCATTCTTTCAATGCCACAAATGGATCTTTATGATCGAATCCATTTCACTCCCTGCGGAAGAATCAAAGAAGAAAAGGTGCAAAGTCGATATAGCACACAAAAGGTCGATATAGTAAATTTCAATTTCCTCCAAAATAATTTTGAAAAACTTTCGACTCTCAAAATTTGAAATTCACTATAAAATTCAAGTCTAATGTTGAAAGAAAATTTTGAGTTATGACAATTTTGACTTAAAATTTGACCGAAAATTCAATTTGGACCAAAAATTTGAATTTTTGACCAAAATTTTCATTAAACCAAAATTTGAATCTCGTAAAAATTGAACGTTTAGTCTCCCCTAAAAATTAAATTTTACTCAAATTTTCCCGCCAAAAACTTGTGTTGATGGATCTTTGTAGTCGAATGAAATGATGTTGATGAAGTATCCTTAGGCGTAGGAATCACAATAAACCAATTAGCACTTATGCGTAAAAATACCAAAGTTACGCGTAACAATCAAGAGTTACGCGTAGGTTTAGCTTACACGTAAGTAGAGAAAAGACACTAAAGTTATGCGTAGATACAAAGTTAGGCGTAGAAACTTAGGCGAGGATTACCTTATCGCGAAGACTAGGCTTAGGCGTAAGATGAATCTTATGCGTAGGATTTCACGCCGTAAGCTTTATGCTTATGTGTAAGTTGGGGTTTTATCCCAAGTGATCTTTTACACTATCACAAAGGCAAAAGATATCCAAAGTCGACATATTTTCGTGCTTATCCAAGCAAGAAAATACGGAGTAAACCACGAAACTAAAGATCAAACCACGGATAAAGTTACCCGTAAGATTAGGGTTTTGATACGCGTAATCTTACTCGTTAAAATGATTATGCCCAAAGATGTTTCTAAACCAGTTTTTGTGTGATGAAATAGCTTCAATAACAACAAAATGACAAAAAAGTGTGAAACTTGATGATCCAAAGCTCTCAAAACGGTTACGCGTAGGATTACACCCTCGTTCAAAAACTAGTTGAAAAACTTTATCCACGCATAAAGTTCGAAACTTTTGCTAAAAACGATAAGTTTAACACCTTATAACATTGAAAGTACAAGAATCTTGGAATAAAAAGTGTAAAAATGCGTTTTAAGCAAGCCAAAGTTATGGAACCGTAAGTTAGCGTGAGACCAAAACTCACTTCAAACAATACGTTCACCCAACTATTAGGCGATTGATACCACTGTTAGGTCACTAGATTTACAACACAAGCTTACTAGAAAGAGATAAAGGTGATTGAACTATAAACTAAACACACACACACGTTAAGCCTATGACCGGTTATGCGTAGAGTGTAGTGAAAGGAATAAACAAGTGAGGGTTATTACATAGTATTTATAGGCAAGGAGCTAGGGCAACACTCCTACTCCTTCCTTTTTCCTTATTGGACATGGGTCTAAGCTTATGGGCCTTCTACATAAGCTTGACCTTAAACAAACATAAAGGCCATAATAAGCTACCTATTACATATGAGAAACTAACACTTGAATTAAGGTTTAGGAGTGATTCCAACACCTTAGACCACTCAGGGAGTTTCTCATCAAATTCTCAATTTTAAACGGGGAACAATCAGTCACCCTGGACTATAAAACCTTTTGTACATCAACAGGGCTTGACTATAATCCGGGACAATATGTTTCTCACCCTGACCCAGCCACTGTTAAGGTTGAGTTAGGTAAAATTGTTTTAGATCCAAAATTTTGGATGTAACCCGACCACCAAGAACTCTTTTCCGTGGCTTGAAAGATCCTGTTCACTTTTGTGATTCGAGTTCTCGTGGGAACCATTCATCTATGAAGCAGGTTAATTCTATTCATTGATGATGACATACAACTTGATAATGGGATGATGTCGATATTGGGAGATCATTTACGATGATCTCGTAATTGCTCTTGAGCAAAACTAGGGCAAAATCGTTTCTTACCCTAGGTTTGTCTCATGTGCTTTAAAAGTGTTCTTGGGTTGCAATTATCCACGGAATACAAATATGGCGCTTACCGCCATCCCGAGCCCTTCAAATTTTCAAAAGGACCTATCCTTGTCCTTTGAAATTGAATTTACGACCCATATGGTTGTTGTAAACAACTGGAGGGACTCGATGTCTCCAAACCCCGCTCCAAAAAAGAGAAAGGGGAAGTCTCAGACTAGGACTAAAACCAAACCCAAGTCTCAGGGCCCTGAAGAACAGCCTAAAAGGCCCAAAAAGACCCAGACTACTAAGACACCCAAGGGAGACCAAGCAACATCTACCCTGGTGACATCGAAGGACACTGATACATCACAATCAGTGCCCTTGGTCCCAAAGACTACTCACCAAGATCCAGAGGGAAACATACAACCCGGTGGTAGGGAGCACCTTCCACTCAGCTCGGTGAGGACACTCGCAAAACACAGCTTTTGTCCGAGGGCACAACTACTGATCCCAAAGACTCAGGGGGACACGAACAACCCACTGATAGGGATATCACTGTAACTGCTTCTAAGGATGGCATTGGGAAACACCCACCAGTGCTTGAAGGAGCATCGAGGGACAAAGACTCAGAAGGAAAGGAACAACCCGCCGATATGGAACTCACAACCAATCCCGACTCAGTAAAAGATACTGGGAAAAACCCATCAGTGTTTGAGGGGTCACAGGGGGACAAAAACCACCCACTGATCTGGAACCCATCACCCCCACTGGTTTGCTTACAGTTGCTGAGGTCAATGACATACTCTTTTGTGATGAAGAGCTTGCTGACAGTGAAGATGAAATCCTTTCTATTGGAGAAGAAATGGACGCTGATGTTCAACGACAACAACAACAACAAGAACATCATCTTGATCCAAAGGAGCCTAAGGATTCACCTTTTCAAGCTGATGATGACTCCTCTGCTTCCTCAAACTCTTCAACCTCTGATGAATGGAAGCAATATGACAACACTCTTCCACTCACTGAAAGGCAGCTCGTTATGTGGTTAAAACGGGCTACAAGGAGGCTATACTCTGGTGTTACTGATACTCTCTGGGATCAGCATGTCGAGGCAGCTGCCAGTTATGCCGATCTGAAATTTGAAGTGGTTGCCGCCCATACAAACACTGATGAGCACAGGGATTTCATGTATGATCATCTAGAAAAGCTGGATGACAACCTGAAGAAGTTTCTCAGATTTTTTAGGATACTCACACCCAGCTGGATGAAATCAGAGAAGCTGTCAAAGAAGACCCTGCACTCAACTCCAAAGTGCTTGAGGCTACGGAGATCTACAAGAAGAACTCTTCTAGTCACACTGAACTAATCACAATGCTAAACAACTCTCAAGTTCAGGGTCTCTATTCTTCAATTTAGACTCTTGAGTCCACCCTGGGCTCACTGGATACAAAGGTTGCTGATCTGGCTAAATCATCTTCCTCTATGGCCTAGAATCTCGAACCTAGAATGACATCACTTGAATTATCTCAGGCCAATCTTGAAGACAAGGTCACAAGTCTTCAACAAGATACATCAGACATCAAGTCCATGGTCTTGGAGATCTATCATGCCTTCAAAGGTCAAGCTGCTCCTTCTCCCTTAGTGTCATAACCAACTCTTGCCCTCACTGACACTGCGGCAACAGTTGAGGGGGAGAGAGCTGCTGAAGAGACTCCCTCTCACACTGAGGGGGAGCTAACTCAACCTGTATCTGCAACACCCATTTCATCCATCCCACCATCAGGAACACAAATCACAACAACACTCTCAGTGACAACAACAACAACGAACACCAGTAGTCACAACTACACCCCCAGTAATGTCAACATCTTTATCATCTGTCCAGGACAAAGGAAAAGCCATCAAGGTCACACCTGAGATGAAAAAATCCTCTATGAAATACAAGGCAAAAAGTACAAGCTCAGTCCAGAACAGCTAACTGCATATCTTGAAAAAAAAGAAAGACTCAAGAAACAGTGAGGAAGAGCAAAGTAAGGATGCCTTGATTAAGGTAGTTAATGAAGAAGTCGAAAAGATAGGATTGATTCTAAACTTGTTGGAAAAGGACAAGTCACAAAAGTTCAAAGATGCTCAAAGTTCTTTGAAATGGTGCTCTAAGAAAAGACTTGATGAAAAGAACAAGAAGGTCTGCTGTAATCGTGCAAGAAAGGATTGATCACTACAATTGGACCATGACAAGCGTATGGTACCAAAAATCATCGATGTAAAAATCATCCCCGATCCAAACCATCGGCAATGAATGTCTATAGGGAGATGATAAAGGGAATTTTGAGGTTAATGATCCTTAAAGTTCACTGACTTTGGGATCACTGAACTTGATGAGCTTGGTCCCATCATAGAAAAGAAGCAAAATGCGGTGGTTAAAGAGTTGATGAAATCCCTCAGCAAGCGTTATGAAAGACTAAGGGAAGCACCAACTCAGCTTGGGATACAACCAGCTCATACTGCAGCTCAAGGATCTCAACCTCAATCATCCCAAGGTAAAAGGAAAAGGGTTGAATCTGAGCCTAAAGCCAAGGTTCCCGGCTTTCAATGTAACATGGAGCTGCCTGAAGGGGTAAAATTTGTGAACTGCTTAGTCATTGAAAAGCCTAAAAGAGGAATTTTCTTTGTTGATGTCTATGGGAACCCAGCATTCCAGAGATGGAGTGACATCGATCAGGCTGGCGTGGCTACAATGGCAAGTTATCTACCAGTGGCCTCTCAAATCAAATCTCCTAAAAACATCAGGTTCTGCACTGACCTGAATGGAAAGATAATAGAGCATCCTGACAAAGCAACCCTCCTCGTAAAGAAACCAAAGCTAGAAGCACTGCGAATCCACCTTGATTAACATCAGCAAATGCTTTATCATTTTATCTTTTGTACTAGTGATAGGAACCTTGTAATCTGAGGAATAAACGATGTATGTTTTGTTAAAATATTGGTGTTCCTTATTATGTTCATTAGTACATTCGATTGTGAAGAAGCCATTTGCTCACTTACACTAATCAAACACTTAGGCTATTTGTATATCTAAATAGGGGAGACTGTTGGATTAAGTGAATACCCAAACCCCTTAATTCTAGGATTTGAATAGAAAATACCCTAAGTGTTTAGTCCCATAAACACTAACAAGTCATCGAAGCGCATAGCCACCAGTGAGCTATCTTCGGATACTCAAGAAGAGACAAAATAGAAGTCTCTCCACCAAGAAGGCGGAACTTAAAGGGTGAAGATCGAGTCAAGAAGAAGATGATGGATTCGGTGAGTGATGACAATAACTCATCAATCCCAAACTCCTCATCAACTACTACCATCAAGACAACATCAAGATGAAGATCAAGGCTAAGAAGATGAAGAATGAGCGGGACAAAGAGGGATAAGTTTGAGCAGATAAGACGAAGTCCTTATCAACCAAAGTTAAACTTTCCACGAATCGATAACTACTGTGCTCGGTGTCATCACCGACTACAAGAAAGCGACCTTGTCACTTACTCTAAATAGTTAATGAAGCAGAGACAAAATACATCGATATTTTGTCTTCATCTTCGTCGATTGTCCTCTAGGATAGAGTTAAAACCATACTTGTATAAATAGCATAAGGGATGGAGTGAAAGATTTTAAGATTGTGTATTAATTGTAAAACACACACAGCAGCAATCTTTCTCCTCCAACTCTAACTATGTCCCTGAGATAGCTCAGTGGTTCCAATGTTGTTGTGCTTAGACTTAGCCTAAGCTTCGTGAGGAGTTACACAATACTTGTCATTTCAATCTCAAGTACTATTCCGCAAGTACTTGGGTAATGTATTATTTTGATTCATTTTAATAAAGAATATAAACGTTGAAAATTACTCAGTGTGTTTTTATTTGCATTACTTCAGTCATTTTTCACAATTAGTCGTTTTAAATTGTTTTAAACTAACTGTGAAACGGGAACAACAATAATCATCATTCTCCCATGTGATCCTCTTCCTGATCTGTTCCACAATAGCAGCCATTGATTATCACAAAATACTGTTGGGATTCTTGATTTGATGAGACAAAGTAAATAGAAGAATGAAACAAAAGGGCTTAAAGTGACAAAGATGAAACCTACAAAAGGATGGAGGGACTTGCTTGCAAACGAAGATTTATTATTTAGTCCTTCGTAGTATCTTGTAAACCCTAATCCTCTAGTATATAAAGAGGACATGGGGCGTAGGTTTAACATACAAGTATTCCATAATGTAGTCTAGAAAAGGTGTGTGTGTGTGTTCTAGGGCGTGGTTCATTGTAAACGCCTAGAACTAGTTTAGTTATCCCTAAGATCGAAGGTGTCTTTGATCTCATTATGATTAGGTAACACGTTATATTCTGCTCAAATATAATTGGGAAGATATGGAAAACCTTGTGTCAATAACATATAATGTTCTTATTATTCCATTGCAGATTGCATATGTTATTGTTAAACCCTGAGGCTCATAAACGATCAAGAAACTATATTCATCACGTTTTAGTTTCCACAATTGGTATCGATCTTGGGAGCTCGTTACCTAGGGATTCACAAGGTTTTTCGATGAAGAAGATGAAAAATTCAAGTCGGTATGTAATTCTGCAATTTTCACTGACCTGCTTTGAAACGATCATAACTTTTTCGTTAACCGTTGGATCGTGACGAAATTTTTGGTGGACGTTCTCTATCTACCCATCTAACTTTCCACTGGAGGGATCATCGATCTGAGCTCTCAATCAAAAGTTATTCAGTGTCGAAGTTCGCTTCAGAAGGAGGTTTTTGAAAGTCGAGTTTTTAGGGTTTCTTTCCAGATTTTGTTTATTAATCTTTCCAACTGATTTAAATTGATTATTTTGGAAGTCAATGATGTATTTATTGCTGCTATGAAACCCTAATTGATGTGGACAAGTATTTTCATTGATCTGAGATGGAGCATGATGTGTAAGAGTTTACAAAGTCTACTGGTTCTTTGAAGACAGTCGTGCTCATCAAGATTCTTAGCTGAGATTGTTACCTATTATCTACTGCTACATATCTCATAACCACTGCTGTACGGTAAGTTACCACTGCTTGCTTTCTAACCTGCCACTGCTACTTCTTCGTTACCATTGCTAGCCTCGCTTGTTACCACCGCTAATGTTCGGTTTCCCTTTGCTTGTGTTATTGGCGACATCGCGAATCAGATATTCTTGCTACGTATCGTTGGGTTAATGAGAGTTCACTAAGAAGGAAAAGCATTGAAGCATAAGTGGCTTGTTACGAGATAATGTTTGAATGAAAGATTATACTGCTATAACACATGAGGACAACTGAACACGAAGTGCATGGATGTTTTTGCATCTTTTCATTGATTGGTTGAACAAGTGATAATGGGACGATGGAGAGTACTTTGCTCATGGGATGTACATAATACTTTTTGATGCAATGAGATAATGGGTCGGTGTTATTGTTTTAAATTGCATGGTCTATTAACGAAACTCAGTTTGATGAATGGTGTGATATTGTTATTAAATAATACGGTGGCTGTTGGAATTCATTCTCCTGAAGGTTTTATTAATTGGTAAGCATGATACTTAATTATTCATTGGTTGGTTACTTTTAATTATGATATAACTGAAGGCTACCATCGAGTTAATAATAAGTATTCATAATGGGATGTGGGTACTACTTTTTATTATTGAGCGTGACATGCTACTTTCAATTGAGAGGTTATTGGTTGATTCATATTATGAGCATGTACTGGTTATAAATAGTTGTTTGTTCGAGAAGTATTTTTCTACTGCTAGCATTGTCCGATAAAAATTGTTTCCTCGGCTAGTTTTAATTGATATCGGATAGAACATACTTTTTGGTTCTCGAATAGTTTTTGGAATTGAGGGGAAGTTGTACACGTTTTTGGTACTGAGATTTTTGGCGACACACACTGGAGATTGGTTCATACACACAAAAGGAGTTTGAAATTTGTTCTTAAAAGTTTTAAAAAAGCTCGTTTTTGGTTTTATTGAAGAATTGATTACGAAGAGGATTATTTATCACTTATTTGAAGGTGAAGTAGAATTACTTGGATACGTGTTTTATCATATCTTAAAAGGATCATACTACTTTTAAGGTAACTTGTTCGTGCTTCAATAATTGTGACGAAGAATTGACATAACACTTAAAGGAGTGACGTTATTGTGCTCAGTGATTATCGTCAAGAGATTGCGGTCTCCATATACATTGGTTAGTCTACGTTCAGAGTCACGTGGATAAACAAGACATAAGATACAAGTTTGGGTTATTTTACTTCTTCATCAAATTTGTTATATTTGATTTTCTTCACACGTGATCATTACAAGGAGCTTACAGATTTGAAGAATCATTTGATGTTCATGCACCACTCAAGGGGAAGTTTCTACTGTTTACATTTCCTATTTGTTGATAACAAAAAGGGGAAGAGATGTTGGAGTGCAATGGCATGAATTAAGGGAAGACAAAGGAAGACATGATTTGTTTCATTTAGGGAGATGTTTACATCTCAACTTCTGCTACTTCGTCTAGGGAAGTTCGTACACGACTTTGTTTGTTTTGTCATCATCAAATAGGGGAAGATTGTTGGGATTCTTGATTTGATGAGACAAAGTAAATAGAAGAATGAAACAAAGGGACTTAAAGTGACAAAGATGAAACCTACAAAAGGATGGAGGGACTTGATTGCAAACGAAGATTTATTATTTAGTCCTTCATAATATCTTGTAAACTCTAATCCTCTAGTATATAAAGAGGACATGGGGCGTAGGTTTAACATAAAAGTCTTCCATAATGTAGTCTAGAAAAGGTGTGTGTGTGTGTTCTAGGGCGTGGTTCATTGTAAACGCCTAGAACTAGTTTAGTTATCCCTAAGATCGAAGGTGTCTTTGATCCCTGTTACAGTTAGGTAACACGTTATATTCTGATCAAATATAATTAGGGAAGATGTGGAAAAACCTTGTGTCAATAACATATAATGTTCTTATTATTCCGCTGCATATTGCATATGTTATTGTTAAACCCTAGAGGCTCATAAACGATCAAGAAACTATATTCATCACGTTTTTAGTTTCCACAAATAGTTTACTTTGATTGTTGGTGGTTAAATCCCATAACAGGGTTAAGATAATCAATAGCAAACAAATACCAATTCAGGTTACCGGATATCACTTGGAATCGTGTTATCACTTTCCAAAGTAAACTATTCGACCCTAATGCCTGGGTATCACGAATATCTACTTGGGATAAGATCAAATGTATGTTATTGAATTAGGCACAAATAAAGAACCCTAGCGCATCCAAGTGTTTATGTTTTCTATATTTTCTTTCATGCATGAAATGATCTCATTTTATAGGAAAATACTCATAGCCAGTCAAATGGAATTATGAGGATTAATCGGCCCATTAATCGCCTCATAATCATCCCCATTATAGCTAATAGTGGTTACACTACCAATTAAACATGGTCATTAATGCAGATTTAACTGCCACTTGAATAGGTCAAAGCCATTACAAGTTGGTTATGATTCTTGTTATTAAGCTTAGTGATGAGCTAGTCCCTGAGAGGGTTGCTCACTGAGTGTGTTCACTCAGAAGTTCACTGACTGATGACATGAGCTATTTGATGACACCACTCCCTGATGAGATCCATTAGCTTATTACTCAGAGAGTACAAAGCTAAACTCATCAACCTGATGAATACCGTTCATAGTCGACTCACTGAAGAGTAAACTCCCTAAACTTCAGCAAATACTGAATCATACTTTACCACTATAAGAGTCAGGGTGTTCAGGGACCTTATGGGTGTACACTCCGTACCTCCTGACCCATTACCAAGTGTGAACTAATCCCACAAGTGCACTAAATTTTCCAACAGTACGGAGGTACGTTTAAACGACTTATAGCTTTCCAGAAATCGTCAATATATATGATCCAATAACTAACATAACAAATGATTCATTGTTATGTCGTGTTATTGCTTCTTAGTTTTTGGGGTTAGCCCCTTTACTGCACCCAAAAAAACACTATGCAATAAAGATGCATGTTAGTTTGTGATGACTGAGAAGTTTTATTTTACGAGATAACATATGAGAGAGCATAATTTGTTATACACATTTCGACAATTAACACTAATCTCCAAGCTGAGTTAAATCATTTGAGCATACTTGATAGACTATCCTTAACATATCGTGCGTTTATACATGCATGATAAGCTTATATAAGCCAAAAATTTCTAAAATAACTCACAAAAATGAGCTTATGAAACATAAGCCGAAAACCAAATAAACCATAAGACCACTATATAAGCTTAAACAAACACCCCTAACCTAAAATCACTTTCACAATATGATTCAAACATCACAACACAAAGAATTTTCAAACCAAATTAGCTATAAGTTTTATGTTGTAAATCAGAACCGCAGTTATTGGTAGAAGCGCAAAGCTATTGGTCAGAACCGTTAGTTTATGGACATTATTAATAGTCGTATGTCCGGATTCGAACTCGAGACTATAGGATTGCACGCGTTGTGTATGAGATTCAATGTTTAATAATTAATAGGGAAAATGATAAAAAAATGCATCGAACTTGACACTTGTTGTCATTGTGTGTAATCAACTATTTTTTTTCATTGTAACACAAACCTTTTGAATTTTGTCATTGTATGTAGCCATTTAGGTGAACTTGTGTTATTGTATGTACCCGGTCGAGCTTAGCGTTACATCGTTAGTCCTTATTTACTAACGGTTGTTAGTAAATAACAAAATTCGTTCTCTTACGTTTTATTCGTTTTCATCCGTTATTATCGTTTTGTCCGTTTTTATACTTTTCGTCCGCTGATTTTTCCCTTTACGTTTTTGTCATTTTCTTACACATTCGCCCGCTTTACGTTTCGTCCGCTTTTATACGTTTCATTCGCTTTTACGCTTTAGTCCGCTTTATAAGTTTTCATCCGCCGTCCGTTGTCATATGTTTTTATCGTTTTCAATCGTTTTCATCCGTTTATATTTTTCGTCCGTTTTATCGTTTCGCCGGTTTTAAATGTCTTCGTCGATTTTCTAACGTTTTCATCTGTTTTTATATGTTTTAAATTTTTATCATTTTTTACTCGTTTGTCTTTTTTTTTAAGTTTTCATCTGTTTTCTTACACCTTCATCCATTTTATCGTTTTGTCCGTATTCTTAAGTTTTATACATTTTCGTCCGAAAAGTAAGAAAATGAGCGAAAAGTAAGAAACCAACGAAAGCGTATAAAAAGATGAAAATGTTAGAAAATGTACGAAACTTTAAAAAATGTATTTAAAATGTATAAAAACAGTTGAAAACGAAGAAAACGGATGAAAACGATAAATACGAATGAAAGCGTAAAAAGGACAAAGCGATAAAACAGATGAAAACGTAAGAAAATGACGAAAACGTATAAAACGGACGAAAACGATAATAACGGACTAAACGAAGAAACGTAAGTAAACAAACGAAAATGTAAAAGCGGATGAAAGCATTGGACCAAAATGTATAAAGCGGACGAAAAAGTATAAAACGGACAAAACGATAATAACGGACTAAAGCGAAGAAAACGTACAAAACGTAAGTAAACAAGCGAAAATGTAAAAAGCGGATGAAAGCATTGGACCAAAATGTATAAAGCGGACGAAAAAGTATAAAACGCGAAACGTATAATAACGGATGAAAACGAATAAAAACGTAAGAGAACGAAATTTTAAGTTATTTACTAACGACCGTTAGTAAATAAGGACTAACGATGTAACGCTAAGCCTAACTGGGTACATACAATAACACAAATTCACCTAACTGGCTACATACAATGACAAAAATTCAAAAGGTTTGTGTTACAATGAAAAAAAAAAATAGTTGGCTACACACAATGACAACAAGTGTCAAGTTCGATGCATTTTTTTGTCATTTTCCCTAATTAATATATAAATGTTATGATTTAATTATTAATTCACAATAACGTCTAACGGTCGTTAATACTTAACGGTAATTAGTCTAACGGTCGTTAAATGGAAAAGAGAATGACTAAAGATGAAATTAGCCAAGAGAAGGTTCTAGAGCCCCTCTTGGCATAGTGGACGATCGGTTAGGGCTTCCCAAAGGGAAATCCTAAGCTATATTGGACTCATGTTATCATAGTATAAATATAAAGGCATGTATTCAGTCTTTGGTAATCTTGTATCTCCATAGCTAACCCTAATTCCTCTTCTTCTCCCTCTTTTACCTAAGTCACACGAATTACAAACCTATTAGGGTTTGCGTTTGGCTTTGAGTGAAAGAAAAGTGTTTTGGTTAGCTATTGTGATCAAGAAATTAGCATTCGCATTGAATCGTTATCAATACGCGTGCACAAGAGCATAGGAAAATCCCCTTTGGACTTTGGTGATTTACCGTAATCGATTTAACCCTAAATCGATTCACATATAAACCTTAATTAGGGTTTGTGATTTCTTGATCGTTTGATTAGCGTAAGGTACGTTTTCGTTTATGTTTAAGTTAATTAATTACATGTATTTGATCTAGTCTTCCGTTGCGTGCTTAGTGATATTTATTAAGTTATATGATTGTCATGATATTAAATTCCAACATAAACCCAGAAACGCTAATACGAAATATAAGTCGTATTTTTTCAATAAAATTGTTTGGTGAGTTATCTGTTAAATGTAATTATGAGATGTAAAATGACATAAAATGACATATTTATAATTGTAAACAAATGTTTGAAGAATATATCAGTAATTTAAAGTTTTAACAGCTCAAAAAAGTTTAAAAAACTTTATAAATCAGTCTTTCATTTAAGAGCTATTTGTTGAAATACAAGCTTGAAGTTAATGTATCCAAATAAAATTACTTATTTTAAAATAGATTATTTTTATACCAAAAAGTTTATGGCTTTCAAAAAAGCCCCTACCAATAGGCCCATAGTTTGAGTTATTGGGATATCCTCTTTGCATTGGATTGTGAGTGCATATTTGCACGTTGATAGTTCATCGACTGTTATGACCATCTCACAATTAGGTTCCGAGCACTCAAATCTAACCTGCAAATCACATAAACAAACAAAAAAAATTAGCTAGGCTCAGGTGAAAGTTCTATGAAATTTACAACTGAATGTTTTGAGTCTATCAAACCTCAGTTTCGCGAGGCTCATTTGTAGGATTCACATTTGGTTCCATGTGTGTATATATGAGCATGATACCTGCATTAATCATATCGATCTCTATATTATTTGATATTTTAGCTTAGTATGAAACAAATCGTCAAACGGTTGTAATGTACCTTCGTGATGGATTTTTCCATCTCGGACCTGTCAAAGTATCAAAAAAGGTACGTTTGTGAGCAGCTGTAGCTTCAGCATCATATTCACCTAATACAAACTCTTGAACAACCTGAACACAAAAATATCGCAAGCTATACGAGAAGGGTCTTATTCGAAATCCAATAAGCTGCATCAATCAACATATTAATTTGTAGTTTTGTACCCGTCCGCCCTCTACATGAAATTGACGTAGCTTCTTGTGAGAGCAAAACTCATATGACCACCATCCCTGTTGCTGCAAGAATCATCAACAAAAAAGAAAAATCAATTTACCATGTTTTCATACCTTGTTATATACACTCAAAATATGTGATAAGGAAGTACGAGTTATATTTAGTCTTATGAAAGTACTAACCGTGATAAAACATTTATCTTTAAGTTCTTCAAGTACTTCATCTGGTGTTCTCGATTTGAAGCATTCTTGTGAGCTGCGACTTAAACCACCTGATAAATTAAACTAACCATTTAATTATAAACAAGTTATCAATCATAAGTTACATAATACTGAACATATATGACCCTAAATAATACACAACTTCATAAAACTAGTTTTTAATCATGTCAAAGCTAGTTTAGACCATTAACGTTAAACAAGTTGAGCTTTTTAAGTATCTAGCAAGAATGTTTATCTTTTGATCGAGTATGTGACTTTGATAGATAAACGAGCCAGTATACTATAACAGCGCGCTAACCTTTTTAATTATGACACTCATAATCAACACATACATTAACGTTTCTTAATTTTACTATACGTACTTCATAATCAAACCTTAAACATCACGATAGTACTTCAATTCAACGCCATATAGATAAAGTATTATCATTGATTTCATACTGAAATTATAAATTAAAGTTTACTTCTTTCAAAGCATTATCTCAGTAAAAAAGGATCACAGAATGAACTAAAAAATAACTCTTTAGCATTAAAGTTGACATTTTGTCTTTCTTAAAGATTATGACCATTTTACCCTTTCTAAATTTTTTGAAATATTTTTTTTTCAAAATTTTTTTTGATTTTTTTTGAAACACTTTTTTGAAATTTTGAATTTTTTTTGAATTTTTTTGAAATATTTTTGAAGGGTAAAATGGTCATAATATTTTAAAGAAAGACAAAACGTCAACTTTAATGCCAGAAAAAAGTTATTTTTTTATTCGTTATACAGAATCGCTATTCTCGATAAAGATAGTCTTTAAAAGATATATTAGCCTATCTAAAACTACACAAACAAACCATCATTTTTTTGTGACCATGGTTTATGATATTTTTGCCCTATTGACACTAAACCACGTCCAGGGTTTAAGCAACACCACACAGAGTTAAAACGAGTAAAGCACTCCTAGCCAATCAAGTCATTCGAGTAAACATAACATATAGAAAAATAATAGTAATAACTTTAAGCTCTTTAACAAAAAAGGACATTTTTCATGCATGCATGAATGCAAGGTTACCTGTATGTATATGAATTTGAAAGATCGGTTTAGTTACATGATAACTAAATAAAATTACGATTATAAGCACAAACCACTTCGTATTCGAACCCATCTTTCACCTTATTATTATGCTGTGATCAATTCACTAAGAACAAGAAAAAGATTTTTGTTGCGAAAGTGTTGCATAGTTATGAGGTTTATAAGAGTATCCAAGTCTTCAATTACTTGAATTATTTAATGCATTTAATGCCCACTATATTTATTAGCTAAACCTTTTGAGAAAGACTGACGTCACGTTTTCAGATAAAGTATTTATGAGTTTATTGATGCAATGTAATAAAATACCTTTAAAAGGCTTTTAAAATAGGAAAAATTATCGACATTGACTCATCATGGACGCTTCTAATATACGTACGCGTGAAAGTGTACGTTTGTAAATAAATAAATAAATCATCAAAGCCATTTATTAAGTGCCACGTGGCTGAAAAGAATGACGTGGCAAATTGAAGGACTTGAGTTTTCTGATGGACTTGAAATGAGTATAGACTTTAGACCCAAAGGCCATATGTAATTTTCGACTCTAACCATATGGACTTTATTAGTATAGACTTGAAATGAGTATAGACTTTAGACCCAATGGCCATATGGACTTGAAATGAGTATAGACTTTATTAGGCTACTCGCAATGGGCTCCGTTGAGCAAGGTTGAGGGGGTCGGTTGAGGCCGGTTGCCCCATTGTGGGGTGGCCAGTCGAGAGAGGTTGAGGGGAGAGAGATGGTGATTTCGGTTGAGGAGGCAACCGAGTGGTAAGCCACAAATATGCCCGTTTGTTAAAAAAAAAAAAAAAAAAAAAAATTAAAACTTTACTACTTTTACAACTTTATAAATACGAACCTCAAACACAATTTCAAACAACTTCATAAACAATTTCAAACACATTTTGATAATTATGTCTTCACGAGATATTTTTAATTCTTCGTCTTCCGACGAGGAAGAAGTTATGAGCGAGTTTACGGAGTTTATGGAGTTTACGAGATGCTTGGGACACTTACCAGCGCCATCGCTAAAGGCTCAACGAAACTACACGGCTAGGGATCGTGAAGATGCTAATAATCGTTTAGTTGCGACACATTCAAGAACCGTTGTATGATGAAAAACATTCCGTCGGCGGTTCCGGATGTAACGCCTACGTTTTATTAGTTTAAGTTTTAATTATTGTTGTAATGTTAAGTATTTTATTAATGAAGTTTAATTTTGTTTTAAAAATATTTGATTAAAAAAAAAAAAAAAAAATAAAAAATTGTCACCACCATGTGCAACAAGGTCGTCGCCGTCGTCCGGAGAGAAAAATGATGCAAGCGCGATTTAACCAGGTTCCAATCGCTGTTTAATTTCAGGGTCAAAACAAAAGTTACCAATAGGCAAAAGTATGAATTTAGTACAAATGATGCATTGAATTGAACAATGTAAAGAATTATAGCATGTGATTAAAATGTGAAATCTAGAAATACTAGAGGCGAGGAAAAAAAAAAAAAAAAAAAACAAAAAAGCCAAACTGAAAACCGGAAAATACCGAGCCCTAACCAATCGAAACTGAAAACCGATTATTCACTTTTTCATTTTTCAAAGACCAAAAACAAATCGATCAGTTTCACTTTTAGTTTTTTCGAAAACCAAATACATATTTCGGTTCGATTTTGGTTTAGCCAAAACCCGACCCACACCATACCGTACGCACCTAGTCACCCCAAAGAAATACCATTATATGTTTCAACAATAAACATACTTGATAGCTTCTAAATAAATATCTAGATGGATATTGATTTTTTGAACAAAAATTCCACATGGATATGTTAGATAATAATAAACTTTAATACATTTTCTTAAAAAAAAACCAGTTTAAAGTATAAGACCACATGGACAAGGTGGATAATTTAATAATGGTCCAAATCAAATGCTATTATTAGTGTATGGCTAGTATATTGTTGTCTCATTCCCTGAGAACAAATAAGTATTCAGAAAACTATATCTTTTGGCTCAAGTTAGTTAGCAATAACTTTCAAATAATATGTCAGGTCCTCAATGCTGCGAAAATCCACCAAGGTTTAGATCGAGCACAGGAGAAAACGGTCGTATAGAAGATATTGGAGGCATAAAATCATATATTGCTGGTTCACTTGCTTCTAAGCTTGCTGTTGTTCTCATTGCTGATATTTATGGTACTTTTTTCGCCGATCTTTTATTTTCTCGTATTCCATGTGTTTACACTAAGATTGCTAGACTTACATTAGGATTTATGAATTAGATATTAATATTATTGGTTGATATATATGAGTTTTTTTGTGGCAGGCTATGAAGCTCCAAAACTAAGGTATAACTACTGACTTCACTTATATGCACATCTTTATATCGTAGAACATGAAGACTAGACATATAATAACCAACAGATTATTTGATTTTCTGTCAAGTGATAAAAGAGAAAATTTGGAGGTGAAATTGGGCGTTTATGCTAGCTTGCCCTACGATAACTAACGAATTTATTGTGTAAACTTTGAAGACTAATTGCTGACAAAGTTGCAGCAGCTGGATTTTACGTGGTGGTGCCTGACTTCTTTTATGGAGATCCATATGTACCTGAAACACCATTGTCCTCATGGTTTCCTAATCATCTACCCGTGAGTCCTTGATTGTTTGTAGACCATTGTCATTCTTAAAAAAAAACTTTGTGCATTATTTATTAACTTATTTTTTTAAAACAAACAATGTTGTTGCAATAGCATTTGGATTCTTTAAATTAAATGAATTTGGACCAATTTCAACCCACAAGACCCATTTGACCCGTTGCCGTTTTAGCTAAGCATTTATTTGACCCTTTTTTGTTTGGTAAAGGGGATAGCATGAAAACAAAGTAGAAAACCAAACTCTAAACCATCACGAAGATAATAGAGTTTTGGCCCTCATCATTAGTTGTGTCCCAAAGCTTTCCTTTAACTTCCATTATCGAATAATCCTTTTAGCTAAGACCAAGGCTTGAACTTGAAGCACGTATAGTTTCATTCTAACTATGTCATAAATCATCTTGCTTAGTTGATCAACTGTTCGTTCCCCTTTTCCAAATAGCCTATTGTTTCTCTATTGTCAAATTTTATTTGACCCATTTGAGATAAAAACAGCTCAAAGCGACCCATTCATAGTAAATGAACTAAAATTGCCTCCTATAACACGTTTTCTACACTGTTTCACTCTTTGTGATAATCCCATTCATGCCTCCCTAATCATACGATAACCAAGTGTATCTTTATTAAAATTTATTCAATCGATAATTAGTACGTATAGTTTTTTTACCTTTATGTTTTTATTTTCAGGCCAAAGGGTGTGAAGATGCAAGAAAGGTAGTTGCTGATTTAAAAAGCAAAGGAGCATCTTCCGTAGGAGTTGCTGGTTTCTGCTGGGGAGGTATGATGGTGTTTGAGCTCTCGTGTGCCTGTGTTTTAACTAATGTTTTAATATAAGTTGCGGTTTATGTAGGAATGACCGTTTCTAAACTATCACAGTATGATGAGACTGAGGCTGCCGTTATACTACACCCTGGTCCACTATCAGATGATGATATTAATGGTGACTTTCTAATACTATCTTCTAAAGGAGTACTTATTTGATCATCAAACACATTCTCATGTTTTACATTTGCATCTTATATTCTCAGCAATAAAAGTCCCAACAGCATTTTTAGGTGCTGAAATTGATGAATATTCTTCACCCGAACAACTGAAAAAGTTTGGGGAATTGTTATCAGCAAAATCAGTAAGACTATATGAGCCGCTTTTCTTGTTTTCTTTTGCCAAGACATAATTGCAAGACTTTTTTTTTGCAAAATATATCTCCAAGCTATTTACATTCTTTTTACCATTTTCTTTTGTAGGTTGATAACTATGTGAAGATATACCCTGGCGTTACTCATGGGTGGACGGTACTGTTGGAATTTTATACTCATAACAATTATACATAAAATAAATACATCATCAAAGCAAGCAATGGAAGACTATAGGAATAATATATGTAAGAATTAACCCAATAAGAAAACGCACTTTTAGAATTCAAGCAATCAAACGATTATGTGATCAAGTAACAAAACCCAAAACCCTAAACTAGGGTTTCACAAAATCGTCCCACCCAAGAAATCGACCACCAAGGAATACAAGCTCAGTGTGCTTTGCTTCTTCGTTCTTGTACACACGCATTAATAGCGATTTGATGTGGAGTTTAGTTCCTCGAATCACTAATAAACCAAACACTTTATCTTGAGCTTAGCAAAATCGAAACCTCGGGAAGGGTGTTTGACCGCCACACAAAGAGAGAGAGAAGGAGAAGAAATTGGGTTATTGGTAATCCAAGTTAGTCAATAATGAATACATTGATTTGTATTTATAGTTAACATATCTTGAGTCCAAGTTTGAGTGGGATTGGGTTTGAAACCCCCACCGATCGCCATTCAATCCCAAAAGGATTCTAGAACTTTCCGACTTGTAATTTCATCTCTAGTCCTTCTAGTTAATATTTAACGACCGCTAACCAAACCTCGTTAATTATTTAACTATCGTTATGTTTTATTTAGTGATTAATAATTAATAACAATAACGCTTTATTTATATTAATTATGTACATCAATTCTCACACGTAATGTGTGCAATCCCAAGTCTCGAGTTCGAATCCGGACATACTATTATTTAAATATCCATTAAAACCTTTCACTCCCACTTGGATATTACTAAATATAGTAATGACATTGGTGAGTCTAGCTTTCACACCAACGCCCTCGCATCAAATCGAGTATGGTCTCCTCGAAAACCATTTAATGATTCATCATTTTTACTTATCCTTTTGTTACTAATACTACATTAACTATGAATATGGATCAAGTCATTTCATAAGTTAATATTCTGCTCTCGTTGTATATGATTGAACAAGATTACCAAATCATCCGAACGTATTCCAGATAGATCTTGGTATGGCCATACAAACATCTTGTCAACCCTACGAGGGCCCAAATATAGTATTATACTTGAAACAAATTCAAAGGAACAAATTTCTCGACTACAAACATAACTCATGAATTTTGCAACACTTCCGAAAATGAATTTTATAACTACCGATACTGGACAGCGTTAGACTATCTTACACAAATGCACTACATTCATATCGCTTATCCGGTATCTCAAGTCCGAGGATAAACACTTCATGATATACTTAATGATAAAATCCAAAAGTATCATCATGTAAAGTTGGATGAGTCCTATATTCAATTCATCAATATCATGAATCTCAGTATGTCCCACGCATCAATATACTTTAAAGTATATTCTACTAAAACTCGATTTGTCTTAATTCAATGACATTCCCATATCATTGATTGACAACGGACTATTTAGAATAACATAAGTTACTCACGGATTAAACATGCAAATATAGGATATAATATTAAGAAAATGAAAATAAACATAAACAACTATTTTATTTCATTAAAGTAATATTTGTTCATAACATCCTTTATCCAAATACTAATCACAGATCGCATGAAACTACTAGCTAAACGTAAGTCCTATCCCATCAACATGGTCAAGAAGTTTATCTTTTGGCAAAGGCTTCGTAAAGGGATCACTAGATTTTCATCTCAGTATGAACTTTGAGTAGATTGATTTCACCTATGTCAACTTGTTCTCGAACATAGTGATATCGACGAGGAAAATGTCTCGCGCCTTCATGACTCCGTGCTCATTGGCAAATGTTATTGCGCAGAGTTGTCACACACACATTTAAAGGTAATTCGATTCAGGGCATTACTCCGAGTCCCGAAATGAATTTCTAATCCAAACAGCTTCCATCGCAGTTTCCGAGCGCCTATGTACTCATCAGAATAGACATCGCAATCGTTGTTTGCTTCTTGCTCTTCCACCAATCGCTCCTCCATTAATGACAAAGACATAACCCGTTCGAGACTTCAGATCATCTTTATCGCTTGAATGACGATCGCAAAAACCTCAGAACATCAAGTTCAGATCCGATTTCCTCCATACACTAGAAACATTTCTTTAGTAGCCCTTAGATACTTAAGAATGTTCTTAATGACCTGCCGTTGTTTCACACCTGGTTCTCATGATACCGATCGGTAATGTTCGTACAAAACGCCACATCGCCTCAGACATCTCACAAAGACATGATAGATCCCTACACGAAGCATAAGGAACTTTCTCATGTATTCCACCTCGGCGGTGTTCGACGGCATAGTTTATTACTTAAGCCATGTTCAACTTGCATCGGCAAATATCCCTTCTTGAATTTTGCATACTAAATCTCTTCAAGATTTTATCAATGTAAGCACTTTGCTTAGTCCATTAACCGCCTTGATCTATCTCGTAGATCTTGATTCCTGAATAAATCTTGCCCCTAAGTCCTTCATAGAAAAGCACTCCAAGATAAGACTTTACATCTTGCATACTTGAATGTCTTTTCCCATGATCAATATGTCATCGACATATAAGACAAGGAAAATAACATTACTCCCACTAGCTTTGTGATACACACATGGCTCATCAAGATTTTGAGGAAACCAAATTTCTTGATTTCTTCATCAAACTTCTTGTTCCATTGCCTTGATGCTTGCTTCAACCCATAAATGGATCTTTGAAGTTTGCATACACGCCGAAACTTTGGATTCACAAAACCTTCAGCGCCATATAGATGTCCTCATCTGGCGCACCGCTTAAGCGCGGTTTGACATCCATTTGCCATATCTCATAGTCATAGTACGCACTATGGCTATAAGAATCCTAATAGCTCTAATGTCCGCTCACAGAGAAAATGTCTCCTCGTAGTCTACCCCATAGGTTCGAGTATAACCTTGAGCTACAAGACGAGCTTTATAGGTGTGTGCATTGCCATCCATGTCGCTCTTTATCTTAAAGAGCCACTTACTTCCAACTACCTTAGCATTTGGAGGTAAGTCAACCTCTATCCGCACTTCGTTATCTTTCATGGATTGCATTTCCCATTCATTGCAACTTGCCATTAAAACTTTTCAGACTCATCATGGCGACTTTATAGTTAGCGTGTTCACCAAGATCCCCTAACATATTTTCCTCGCCTTCTACGTTGAGACATAGACGCCAGTGCACGCGTAGTCCTGCGGATCTCACGAATGGGAACCACTTCAATCTCGGTGGAACGCCTGACTTTCGTGTTCTACTGAGGTTGGCTAGTGTTTTCGTAAGGTGTTGTATCTTCTTGATCATCTTCCGGATCATATACTCTCCCACCAATTCATGAGATATGAGATCCTTTTCAAGAAAGTCTCCATACCTAGCAACAATTACTTTGTTTTCGTGGAAAGTAGAAGTAGTAACCCATAGTTTCCTTTGGGTATCCTACGAAGACACACTTAATGGATCTTTGTTGCGACTTATCGCCAGAGTCACGCTTAACAAACGCCTCACAACCCCTGCACCTTTAAGTAAGACAAGTTGGGAGGTTTCCATACCACACTTCATAAGGAGTCTTATCAACCTTCTTAGTTGGAACCATATTCAATATGCTAACAAATAGCTTCAAAGCATAATCCCAAAAGGATAAGGGAAGAGTAGTAAGATTAAACATCGATCGCACCATGTCTAGCAATGTACGATTCTTCTCGATACACCATTTTGTTGTGGAGTATAAGGAGATGTGAGTTCTTCGGACAATACCACACTCGACTAGATAATCTTTAAACTCTTGGCTTAAATATTCACCACCTCTATCGATCGAAGAGCTTTAATCTTCTTCCTAGTTGCGTTCTACTTCACTCTTAAAAACCTTAAATGTTTCAAAGACTTCATGTTTATGTTTAAGTAAATAAACATAACCATAACGATCGAAATCATCGAAGAAGGTTAAAGTAGCTAGCACCCTTTCTTGACACATGTCTTAGTGGTCCACATACATCAAGATGTATCACACCAAGAAGATCAAGCCCTTTCTAAACTATTTGTAAAGGTTTCTTGGTCATCTTCCGGATATGCAAGATTCGCATTTATCAAATGATTCATCATTGATGTCTTGCAAAGCCCATCGTGTTGCATTGTTGCATGCGTTTCTTGCCTATATGAGCAAGTCTACAATGCCAAAGAAATGAAGAATCCAAATCACCTTTGATTCTTTTATTATTGATGCTAAAGATGTAATTATTTTTATCAACAACATTATCATGCAAATCAATTTCAAACACACCATTTCTTTGGAATAACATTAAAGTAAAAACATCATTTAAAGAAAACAAATTCCATAATCGTGAAATGTATGAACGAAACCAATATCTTTTAACAAGGAAATGAAACGACACCCCTAACAATGGAAGGTGCGAATGACAATCGTTTAATGACAAGATTAAACCCGAAGGTAAAACTAAATCAAACGTGCCTATAGCTTCAACGATGCATGTGCTCCATTACCCACGTGTGTATTAACGTCCATAGGCAAGCTTCCTTGCTCCTCTAAGTCCCTCGCGCAGTATTACATATGAATACCACATCCAAAGATCATATACCTAGGAATTTATTTTATGAGGAAAAGCAATAATTCTATCATCAAAGAGTACTGGCAATCGAAGCCGCGCCAAGATTTTTATACCTCTTATTGCGAACTCATCAAGGTACAATGGACAATTCCTCCAAAGGTCCAACCCGGTGCGATGATGACAAGCCTGATCCTTCTTCTGATTCTCACGCTGGGAGGGTTCTTCTTGGGTTCTTCACGATAAGTCATAACTTGTTTTCCTTATCGCCTTTACCCTTACCTTTCCCTTTCTTGTTCGCTAGCGCTTATTAGGCTTAGAAATTCTACCCTTCCGGATGGTCAAAACCGCAGTGTAGAGGCCTTCGCAAACCTTTTAAGTAATCAATGAGCATTGCATGTACCTCACCGATCGTCTTCCCGTGCAATGCATATTATAATGCATGCACTAAACCATCAAATTCCTTGTTATGGATCCGCTGATCGTGCCAATTTGTATGTCATTAGGGTAGACATAGTTCAAACGCCTAACTGGTCCATGTAACTCATCATTTCAGACGGTAGGCGCATGTGTTTCCCGTCTCTTGCTTGCAACTATGAAGAGCATCAATCAAGTCATACAAATTTCACAACACAAAAGTTTTCAAACAACTTTTGCAATTCTTCCAAAGATGAGATTAGGAAGTAACTCTCAAATTGCTTTTGCAAGCTCGAGTTCATACTCCCGAGCATAATGCAAGCGACCTCATTATACTTGTCATACTCGATTGCCATGCATACTCGTGGCTTCAAAGCAGAGCATCACCGCAGTTCGAGGAGGACAAGGCGTAGTCAACATTGAGTCTTTGGCAACCTCAAGACAATTCGAGTTGCCGATACCAATCATTGAAATTGCTACTACAATCAATTCTCTCGATCAAACATAGATTTGAACGACGAGGCTAGTCGCAAGAGATTCACTTGAGCCATTTCTACGTAAATAAAAGTTCAAAAGTTAGTACTTTCGATAAGTAAACATTCAAGAAAATAAAATACCCATTGGTCAATATTCATATTAACCATAGAATTTTTCTTGAATTTTGGATCCTCATTATCATAGTTCCACCACATCGCTTGATCCGCTAGTGGTGAAAGTATAGAATAGGTAATCGTTGAAAACGATAATTGACAAACAAGTTTTCAATTCCAAAAATTATGGGATTTACAATTTGCCAAAACAATTAATGCAAAACGAAGCATGTTTTATCCCATCTTATGCCTTAAGTTATAGGTCTCACTAACTAACTTAATTGTTGTCTAATTTAGAAACCGCAAATCATAAAGTCGAGGTCTCACACAACAAAATAATTCACCTCGTTATTGTAATCTAGATCAAGGTCTCACATAACTAAATTACAACTTCAAGTGTTTCATATCATTAGATGGCATAAACTTAAATTTTAAAGGGTACAATTTTGATGTGTAATCAAAACTTATGTATAAAGAAGCATGCATACAACTTTATAACATAAAATTTTCGAAAAACTTACTAAAAGATTTTAATTGCTAAGATTTAATTCTACAAAGTTTTAATCGATGCGTTGAGAAACTTACAACTTTAGCACTAAGATGCTTGTACATATAATGGTTATACTAGGTAGCTCCAATCGAACGCATTGCGGCGAGGACCAGGGTCACTTCTTAAATACCCTTTATAGTTTGTTCTAGTGGGTGAGCTGTTCTAACCATTTAGTGCGAACAAGCATCGGTCGATTAAAAGTTCAAGAATAATTCTTAGATAACAAATCAATTTCGCCATTATTTAGTCCATTTAATTTTCTATTCATAAAAAACCCTTTTTGCTTACTAACATGTCAAAACAATATATAAACAAAAAAGCATTTTAATAAAATTAAACACACTCAAATAATATAAACATATAACTAAACAATTTAACATATGTAAAACAATTAGCCACATGCATAATTATTTCAATAAACTCTAATAACAATTCTAGGCGTAAATAAATGCATACATTAACTAGGACTTTCATCTCGCAAGGTAGATGAGTTACATACATCGACAAGTCGATTAAGTGTCGAAGTTAATAGTATACCAATTAGCACATAACTAATTTTATTAGTTATAATTGAGGTCTTCCCAATTTTATAATTATTAAATAAATAAAACATGTGTATCACTTAACGCTAATCAATATACAATAAACAATACTCCATGGCAAAACATGCATGTTCCACCATGGATTCCGATAACAATTATCACCCAAGATACGCATATTACATGGCACATAACAATTATTCATTAATTAACCACATAAAATTAGCATGCAATCCTAGGGTTTCTACAAGTTTTACAAAATTAAAACCTAATTAAATAAATAATAGGTAATCGACCCATATCATAAAAATTAGGTTTCGAATTCAAAACCCCAGAAACCATAAAAAAAATGCATATAATCATAAAGATCCAATTTTATGTGTTTGGTAATTAATTACATCATATTAACGGCTCGTGATGCCATTGTTGGAATTTTATACTCATAACAATTATACATAAAATAAATACATCATCAAAGCAAGCGGAAGACTATAGGAATAATATATAAGTAATTAACCGAATAAGAAAACGCTGCACCTTTAGCAATTCAAGCAATCAAACGATTATGTGATCAAGTAACAAAACCCAAAACCCTAAACTAGGGTTTCACAAAATCGTC